>VZDJ01000052.1:1570476-1721272 GCA_008694505.1 Cyanoderma ruficeps
AAAAAAAAAAGCTGATCTTCAGGTTTGTATTTGAATTTGGACGCTGTGGGGTAAAAGGTGCTGCTTAAGTGTAATTGCAATTCTTTTACATACTGGCTGGGATCAAAGAGGGGAACGAAAGCACAAGTGATTTCCCTCCCCGGTCCGACAAAGCAACTGATGGGATCCTGCCCAAAAGCATCGTGCTCATTAGCTCTTGGGGAAAAAAAAAAAGAAGAAACATATATAAATTCATTCTCTCCCCGGGGTTTTCCTGCGGCGGGAAGGTTCGATAATGTAAACTGCAGGCGTGCATCAGCGGGCAGCCTCCCGCACCGGCAGCCCCTTCCCGGCCCGGAGTCCCGTGTACCCTTCTCCAGCCCCGTCCCTGCCCGGCACCCCATGTTCGTGGCCAGCCCGGGGGCCTGTGTCCCCTCTCCAGCCCGGGGGCCCGTGCCCCCGCCGGTGCCGGGGCCAGCCCGGGGCGGTGCCGGGCTCGGCGCTGCCTTTGTCCCGCCGCCATCGCCGCGTCCGCGGGCGGGCGGCGCCCCCGTGCGGCCTCGGCGCGGATCTGCCGGCCCCGCTCCCGCCGGGTCCCGGAATGCTGACCCGGCCCCGGAGCGCCGGGAGCGCCTGCCCCAAAACAACACATCCCGCTGGGCTTTTCTCGCCCGGGGATGCCGATGGTGGGGTCCGAACTCAGCGGTGCTGGGAAGAAGCGCCTAAAGATATAACCGCCCGACCTAAGATGGGCATGGAACTGTCGGAGCAAGTCCAGAGGAGGGCAACAAAGATGATTAAAGGAGTGGAGTATCTCTCTTACAAGGAAAAGCTGATGGAGTTGGGCCTGTTCAGCCTCAAGAAGAGACCATTTGAGGAGACATCATCAACATGTATAGATATCTAAAAGGAGAGTGATGAGAAGACTCTTCTTGGTGATGCCAACCAACAGAACAAGAAGCAACAACAGGCACAAACTGATGCCCAGAAGTTCTACCTAAATATGAGGAAAAACTTTACTGTGTGGATGATCAAGCACTGGAACTGATTGCCCAAAGAGGGTGTGGAGTCTCCTTCGCTGGAGATATGTCTGCAATTGTCTGGACACAATCCTGTGCTACCTGCTCTGGGATGACCCTGCTTGAGAAGGGAGGTTGGACCAAATGCCTCACTGTGGTCCCTCCCAACCTGACCAGTTCTGTGATTCTGTGCCTTCTTCCATCATTCACCAAAGGCCTGCAGGAGGAGAGGCTCCAACAGGCCAGAGAAGAGTTACAAATGAATGCAGCTACATCTCCAGGTCAGAGCTCCCTGTGTCAGTGGGGCAGCAGGGGAACCTCACCCAAGAATGAAGAATTAGATCTTGTTTTCCCAGACAAGAAAATGGTCATAATCCAGCTTTTACTTCCAAACAACAGTCAAACATGGGAATTATTAAGGATGTAATCAGAAGGTAATAATCAGTATTGTCTTCCATCCTCATACTCTAGAGATGGAAAAATGTACTAACCAGACCTCCCAAGCTCAACAATAGCAGACCTGAAGGGCTAAAGCTCAAGAGAGACTTCAGCTATTTCAGCTTATTCTGAAAGTTCTCACAAAGCTAGTAAAGGATGAAATACCACCTATATATCTACCCCAAACAATACTGTGTCCACTTTGCCCAAATGGTGCTTTTCCCTGCTATGACAGCACCTCTGTAGCTCAGATTTAGCATGTGCAGAAGTCCCCAAATTCAGAGGAGTGTCCCACAGCAGTCTGAGACTGCTGGAATTACAGTAAATAGCTCTATTCGCAGGTGACATCCAGTGTTCAGACACCAGGAAAGCAGCTCAAGTCAGAGAGGGTGAGAAGACAGGATTTCAGCTTGCTCTGGCTTTGTCCCAACTCCAGACAATCCTAGGCTTGCTCAGTAAAGCTCCTTTGGCTTTTATGAGAGAGCTGGGCAGCAAATGGTTCAGGTTACACTTCAACATGGACACCTGCCCTAGGGCCTGATTTACCTGGATGAAGGCCAGATATAGGTGAGTCACCTAACGAGTCCTCAAGAGCCATTCTCAAGATGTTAAAATCTTTGTTTCCCTATCACATGAAGTAACTCGTGAAGCACCTCTGGCATGTCAAACAATAGCACCATTAATTGTGAGAACTTCTGGCAATGCTATGCATCCTACTTTTCCATGGCCATTACCATCTCCAGGCTCTTAGCCTAGTAAAACAACAATCCCTCTCCAGTCTCTTTGCAACTCAAACAGGACTAATTACATGAGTGCTCCAAGGGCTGGGAGACTCCTTAAGCCATATCTGGTTATCATATACTTTCCCTACCTATAGTTAAATCTAATTTTGGCATATAACTCAAAGCATCTGTCTTTTCCAGATGCTGAGGTGTAACCATGACAGACAGGATTCTCTCAAGAAAACCAACACAAAAAAGTTCTAGATGGCTCTGGAAGCTCAACAGCCCATCACTAATCCCTTGCACATCCAGGCTGAGTAGGTGAGGTCCATCCATGTGGGATTAAGAGGTGCCTCTTACAACATCACAAATACCAGATGAGTAAAACACTCCATCTCAACTTCAATGCCACAGTCCAACCAACAAAACCTCACCATAAATTCAGATTGCAAACAGCAGATTATTTTGTATTCTCTTAGAATTTACATACAATAACATTAACTGCTGGTAAAACAAAGAGCAACTGCACAAGGTGGTGACTCTGAAAGTTTGATTTTTCAGAGCTGAGAAATAAAACTGTGCCAAGTACCTATTCTCCAGGAGAGAAGCAAGAAATACTGTGCTTATGCTGTTTCAGACACTTACTTCTTCCTGAACCTCCCTGTTGTGCTCAGAGTATCTCACAAATGGCAGCAGCTCACCCTTGGGGCCTGCTAGACAGTCTCAGCCACCTGCCTGGCTCCACCTGCCGGCTTTATCTCAGAGCAGGAGGACATGTGACGGGCAACCTTCGAACTCTTGTTCCCCAGTCAGAAATAAGGCCTCATCTCATCAGGTGCTGAGCAGAAAGACAACTTCTGCCACAAACTTCTGCCGCTTGTGATCCAATGTGTTCCCAAGGCAGTGGCCAATATTTACTTCCTGTTATGATTAGCAGCAATTGGACTATTGAAAACAGACAAGTGTATCAGCACTCCTTAAAATTAATGGGCAATAAACAAAATAAATGAATGCCAGTTCTTCCTTATTGACATGGCTGTACCTGTTCCGTGCATGCTGTTCCTACTTTCCGTTCCAAGGGGAATGCAGCTCCTGTGCCATGTCACATCTTGCAGCACCCTAAACTGTAAGGGGACACACACAGCAGTAACCTCTGAACACATCCAGTCAGCCAGGAATGGTGTTATTGCAAGCAGCATGGGCTAGAGCACACAATATTCAAGTCTTTCCACAGATCTGCCACTGCCTTTCAGCATTACTTTCAGCAATTCACTCAGCCAACTGCATTTATTTCCTCCTCCCCAAGTGACATGTTCCATGTACGAAGCCAAAGGATCCAACCCATGGCTATCCTTGTGTAGCACAGGGTTCCCTGCAGGATTATCCTCTGTGCACATGGATCTGTGTTCCCACGTGAGATTGAGTCTTTTACCAAGGTCTCATGTCAGTGACTGGTGGGAAGAAGAAGCTGCTGGGTGGTCCTACCTCTAAATTATTTGCTGACTGCTTCCCTAGGGACCATGGCAACTGTGGCACAGACAAGAGAATCCTGAAGGACAGCACTGAATTGGGCCACAGCCAGCCACTTGCAGGAGAAAAAGGGAGATGTCCTCTGGTTGGCATGGGGATGAGGTGTTGTCCCTCTTCTGCAGGGGCCAGAACCATCTCTAGTCTCAACAATCTACGCTCTAAATTAAGGGCTACTATCCAGAAGAAAGCAAAATAAAAGGAAGCAGCAGCAATATGAAGAGACCAGGCATTTATTCCTGGCTCACTTGCTCTTAATGGAGATAACAATACCTCACTCCTTGACAGCAAAGCAGGGAGACTTAATGCATGGAAGTTTGCCAAGTAAATTGAGATCTTTGTACAATAGGCACTTTCGACATGCACAACTCCTGGCTTATTAAAGCAAAACAAAAGCCGCTCACCTTGAGGAGTGTTTAGAAATTAGGAGGCACAGTTCCCCGTGGCACAACACTCCACAGGATTATTTAAGCTTGTGCACATCCGAACAGCAATGCTTGACTAGTTAAATACCTAACACCAAGGTGGAAAACAGCAAAGAAGATGCAGGACTGCTCTGTCTCTTCCACACGATTTCCCAGGCATTCTCCAGGGCCCCACTCTGCTCCCTTTGAGCAATGTCTGAGTTTCAAACAAGGCACTGCATGGTGACCTTTTCATATCCTTACATCCAGTATAAATGTACATATGAGGGAAGAAGGGTTGCACGTAAGTGGCCTATTTAGAAAGGTCCCAGAATACTTTTTGTGCAATTTTCTCCTCGGTTCCCCATCCATCCCTCCCTGCTGAAGTGGCAGGTAACCTGAGCAAGAGCAGCGTGTGAATTGATTTGGAGGCGATCAGCGCATCGGTGTTCAGCTCTGGCCAGCTGCCGTGTCATTGATTGCCTCGGGATCGATTTGCACACCATTCCCACTCACCTGCCAAGTCAGATGGAGAGGGAACAATGAAGTGAAAAGAAAATTATGTATTTGTAGTAGACACTTTCACCTCTCTCCACATTCTCCCTCGGGAGAAGTTAAGGGACCTGGACTGATTTCAGCGCTACTTTTAGCAAGTGTTAGGAGAGAAGTCTGTACAAAAAAAGGGACAATAGGGATGACCCTCTTCCTTCATTCCCTTTGACAAGAACCACCTACAGCATAAAAGAAACTAGTATTTCTTGCCTGTAACAGAGGCAGAGATACAGCAAGACAGAATTTTGGCTGATAAATAAATCTTTTACTGTACTGTGGTCTTCTGCACCAGCCATGGATGATACAGTTTTTATTTGATTACACCTCATCTGAAAGGGGGACTAGAGCACTCCAACACACAAGTATTTCAGAAATCTATACCAGTGGCAGTAGCAATAATATTTCTCTTGTGCCACATAGGAAATTCTCTTATTCTGGATAAGTCTAACTTAAACATATGCCATTTCTATTGTCCTTTTTTTTTTTCCTTCTTCAAACACAAAATAGCATCTAACTGATTCACTGCCTTCATTCCCAAAACCCTACACAGATTCTGACAACATTTTTCCAAAAATCACTCCAGACAACTCCCATTATGGGCAGTAGTCAGTGACTCTCAGAAGACCTGGTTTCATATATCCCTTGTGAAAATGGGTGTTAGGCTCCCAAATCAACTGGAAAGCACCAGATGTGACAGTGAGCTGGACAAGAAGACCCAATGTCAGGGGACAGAAACAAAGCAAACAGATGCATACTTGAGGGAAAACACTATCCTGGACTATTACACAAAATGCTTTGAAAGCAAGCTCAGACTCAGAAAATTCCTAATCTGCAAACTGCTGAAAGTAGGAAATTATAACCCAGCCAGTGTCACACTCTACCTGTCACATTTTATATTTTCTCCCTTATGAATCTACTATTGGTCACTGTCAGAGACAAAAACGTTGTGTTAGAAGGGAGTTTGGTTTGACATTGGAGAGACTTTCCTACACTCTTGTCTATCGGGAAATTTAATTTTCACAACATGTGTCAAATAGGTGTTATTTTTCCTTTCTAAAGAGTTCACAGAAACAGGCAGAGTAATTAAAGGTTACACTTGCAGATACCATCACTATTATAGTTATTACACAATACAGTCATATTATTACAGCCACCACAGCGTTGTGTTCCTCTGGTTTCGGTTTTATCAGCTGGAGACACTTGCTTTCTAATTTCAGGTACGTTGCAGGCTTCTAGTGAATTTGGGTCTAAATGGCCATCTATTCAAGAGTGCTGGGTAACCTTTGCTTTGTCATCCTATTTTCAGAAGAACTCAGCTTACCTTTAAGCACTGCCAAAAAAAAAAAAAAATAACCTGGCACCATAATTGACCAGCAATTTATAGGGCCTTTTGGGTGACAGAACTTGCAGAATGAAGAGAAACTCAAAAACACTGCAGAGCTATGCAGGGTTCTGTAAAGGCCCTGCCCTCAGGAACCCAGCCCTTTCATGAATATTTTTCTCTCCCATTTACAGAGATTTAGATAATATGGAGAATTTAAATTGTAAGCTGAGTTATCAATACCTACATGCAGGTGTCCCCATTTAGTCAAGTGACTCCCATTCTTTTGTGCTCTTCTAAAGTAATTGGTTTTAGAGAATAAAACATTCATCATCTATTTCCAAGCAACATGCACAGTAATGCCTCTCTCTGCCCACCTTCTCCCTTCAGGCACTTCTTGATCCCTTCCTGCCAATGCAGATTATGAAGGTAATGTTCCTTTTGCCCCAGCCATTTTATTCTTGTGCTTTGAATTCCTCTAACATCCTCCTCTGTGTCATCACATCATCTTCAGATGCCTTGTTCTGAGCTTCCAGCTTCTCCTCTCTGCTTATTCATCCTTATTTCCTACTGTTTAGCCCCAGCAACCCCAATCCTGCTGTTAAACCATCATCAGCCTTACACACAGAAAACTCCACATGCCCAAGGGTCCCCTGTCACCTTTGCCCCCTCCATAAACTGATCCTGAAGGCCCTGTTCTTCCTCCATAACATAATACAGGACTCATTGCTTTTGTGACATCTGTGAGAAACTGATAACGAAGCTGATAATGAAAATGTTATCAACTATTTAGGTACAATCAGTCCATATTACAAAGTTTATTAACTGCAGGTGAAACAAAGAGCAACTGCACACAGTGGTAGGTGATTATGAAGGTTTAATTTTTCAGAGCTGAGAAACAAAACTGTGCTATGTATCTATGGTCTGAAAAACTAAGTTTTTCAAGAAAAATACACTGGGATACCAAAGACATCTGAGATGACCCCACAAAGGTACAAGTGATTTTGAAAGTCTGTTACAGAAACTACTTTTAAAAGAGGAAGAAATAAAAAGAGAAATTCACTTCAGGTACTACCTTTACTCCATTGCTTATGTGTCATTTATGCCTACTGGATTGAGTTGCAGACACATGCAGTAGCAATGAATAAATCCTGAAAGTCAGCTTATCAAAAATAGATTGCCAAGTCATGATTTCAGCTTTCCTCAGTTCCAGTGGATTGCCAAGTATCCCCTGGGTTTTTACTGAAATTTGGAGAAGAACCTGGTGAAGAATGACTGACCTGAAGACAAAGAAGACTTTAGAGGAGGCTGGAAGACAAGGAGCATTTTGAAGATAGATTCTGATAGGAAATCTCTGAAGACAGCTGGCTCAAAAGGTGAAGTGTGGTCAGCATTTTTCTCCACAACAGGATGCTGCTGCGTGCACCAACTGGCACACAACTTCCTTTATCCTGACAGCTGCTGGATGCTGATATGGGTACATATTTAACATTTTCCTCAGTCCAGCATACTAATACTAGGCCTTACTCCACCTTCTGCGAAGAGGTTCAGCGGAGGCACATACCTAGAAATGTTAGAACTCCTCTCTGAATCCAGGTTCAGAAGAACAAGCCCAGCGATGTTAAGAACGTGTAGTCACACCACACTTACAATGTTTTGTGGGGCTTCTCCACTGACACGCTGTGGAGGAGAGCAGCACATCGTGCACTGACGCAAGGGTCAAATTAATAAGTAGCTGCATAAACTTCCTCCATGGCTCATACCAGACCTGGTATTTTGGTGTATTTTGGGTGCTTGACAGAACAGTTATTTATAGAGTCAAGGTTCCAAGAAATGCTCTGTATCATAAGCTTTTGTTTCCTGTGTGAGAAAAGAGGTAGTCCTTCCAAAATGAAAAAGTAACTATGACATTCTGAGCTTGAACCCTGGAACAGAAAATAGTTCATTTACAAAGAATCAATCCCATCACACGCAGTTGCTTTGAACTCTGTTCATAATACAGCTCGGTGTAAAATACATCAATTCTATCAAACAGAAAAAAGCAAACATGGCTGGGTGAGTCATGATGGGTTGTGAAACTGAGGGAGCTTGAGCTGTCCCTTGGGATAAGTAAATTTTTATCGATCTCCCCCTCCATTCTGGTGATCTCCAGGGAGGAGCAGATTGTGATGAGCTAGTAAACTCCAAAACCAGGAGCTTCTTGCACACTCCTTGTCTTGAGAAAGGAAAAGACTCACTCCTCACTCTTAGTAGAGACATACAGTCTGGTGGCCACCTCTATGTATCTCATATCAAGCTGACTTGGAACACACAAGGACATCAGAAAGAAATTCCCGAGTCCTACTGCTTCTGTACTGGCTTGTTTCTCAATGCTCTTTGTAGAACTACTCTGCAGATAATCTAGTGGGAAAACAGCTTGAAGCAGATAATTGCAGGAGCTAGGAAGGACAGGATGGCTTTGCAGGGAAACAAAGCGAGCTTTCCCTTTTTTCTTTACAGTGCAACTGCCCCACACAGCAATCTCTCTCTCCTTACTGATGTGGCCATCTGTGACTGATCTACACAGATCCATTCCTCTGCGTTCAGCCCTGTCCACACACAACAGGCAGTGCCTTAACTATAGCACAAAAGACTCTGTGAAGACAATTGGGCCACTGGCAGGTTCCTCACAGTCCAACTGAGGACAGTGCTGCTGTGAACTCTTCTCCTCATCCACTCCTCTGTCTGCAGAGGAGCTCAGATGACACATGACAGACAAAATCAGCTGGGCAAGTTCAAACCAGCTGTTTGAACTGGTTGAACTAGACTGGTACTTCTGCTTGACACAGAAGAGAGATTGTTGGTGCTGGTGTTGATCAGCAGCTGAGGCATTATTGCCCTTGGCCTGAAGAGAGGGAGCCCAAAGAGGGCATTTCACCAGGGCTCTGCATTACTGGGGGACATTAATCCTTTTCAGCTATTCCTGTGAAGGAATAAAGATGAGCAACGTGGAAACAGGGCACTTTTTCACCAGCGTTTCTATCTCCACATTATATCTTTAATTGTAGTATGATTTTTAATCCAAATAATTTAAACTTCTAAGCTCTCCCACATTTATGCACACCCACCAGTCTTTGAGATGAGCTAAGTAATAGAAATCACAAAATCTTACTTTAACAGGCTATTTTATGCTGTAGGTAATTAGCATTCACTATTCTTTTTGAATTACAATACAATTCAAATACAATTTCTCTGTATCTTCTTCAGTTTAAGGTAAACTTCTGTGAGGTATGTTCCAGTTCAGTAGAGATTCACTGCAAATACTGATTATTTCACGCACAGGGAAGAAGCCGTAGAGTATTTGCGCACTGTTCTACCTCTTAAAGTCCTCATAACATTAATTATGAACTATTCAGTTTGTGAAATCTGTGTCACAGAAGTTACATTCTGTTTCTTCTTAAATTGATTGGTATATTTCTGACAAGGATCTAATTGAAATCAGTCTGTTGCTTAAGGTTACCTGGATGTTTTGTGTGCTGTGCCAAACTGTGGCTTATGAGCTCACCTTGTATGAGACATGCCAATCCTATTAAATAAACTTAGTCTTGCATCTTAAACCTACAGTCCAAACCCATATTCTTCATCTGTAAATCCAAGCAACAAAAGTCAGAGATACATACTACCCATTATTCTGTTTCCTAAATATTATTTGAGAAGAATCAAGGTTTTCAAAGCTGGACACCAGAAATGGCTATTCAGATTTATCATAATGCAACTGACATAGAAAACTTGTTTCTTGGATGCAACCAAAGGTTTACACCAAAGATTGGGGAAGTTGATCTAAAAGTCCTGCATGGAAGCAGCTCTGGAAGCAAATGAAAAACATGCAGCTCCTCAAAGATCTTCCTTTTTTCCATTCACCTTCCACCATCTTCTAAATCACAGTCAGGGAATGGGTAGAGCTCTTAGAATAGACAGGGCTGTAAATCCCCCAAAATTCTGGGTAGTTATTGACTGAAAGGGAGAAACTTTTCAGATTACAGAACCAGACACAGGTTTATCTTTGCTGAACACAGTAGCTTGATCTCAAAGAGACTGGAGGGCAGCAGACTCAGATATGTAGAGTCAGGAGAAGGATGATGAAAAAGACAACAAACCTCTAATCACTAATCCAATCTAGGAATGGCACTGGCAGAAGTAGAAGTCACATGTGACTAAACCTCAAGGTCTTCTGTCAGTAAAATGAAAAAAGCAGGGACAACCACCACTGAAAAGTGCAGGTGAATCAAAAGGCTGAGACATCATAAATCTAAGTCCACACACCACTGATGTGCTAAATTCAAAGCCAGGAGCTCCATTCTTCCTATTTGCTATATTTTGTGAGCCTGAACAGCATATTCCAATTCTTTGGTGTCAGAACTTTCTTCCCTTGTTTGTCTGTGAAAGAGAATCTTCAGTTCATGCCCAGAGTTTTAACCAAGGCAGTGAAACCTACTCAAGTTAGAATTTCAAGTAACAGGCAAGAAATGAAAACCCTGTCACCTACCTTGGGATGTTGGTACTAAAGCATAACAATGGCACGTAGGAGGTCAGCATCAGCCGCTCTGCTGACAGCATTGTAACAGATAAAATGGGACAGTGGTGAATAGCAAAGAGCACATTTGGAGCTGCAGCAGGGAAAGAAACAGAAGAAAGGAAGGGAAATATGCCCTTTTAGCACCACTGTGTATTTTCCTACAGAACAGGGCTGTAACAAGGCTCTAAACAGAGAGGAAATGGGTCCATCACTAAAACAGCAAGTGCACTGAGATGTCTTTGCAAGCTCCTTCCACCAACATCAGCAGCAGCGCTCTTGCAGACTGAAGGATTGTTTGACCTGCACACATTAACCTACAGATCAAAACAAAACCCCACAACCAGATCTTCTCCACCAGATTCCTTTTAACTCACTTATTTAAGCAGATCCCTGTATTACTAAACCCTTGATAATCTCAGAAGCCATGTAAAATAAACACCGTTTCAGGAAAACAAACCAAAAATACCTACATTTTGAAGTCTGAGTTTGAGGCTTGTTTGGTGAAAATTGTAACATAGTTTTGGGGTTAATGACACTTGTGACTGGAATGAGGTATGTGCATCACACAAATTCCATCGTGCTCTGCCACTGAGAGGTCTGTACATGCTCAGACTGAGGGAGGAATGTTTCACATCTGCATAGCTGAGCAGAAAAACTCAAGGAACTCTAGAACTCTTTGAATCAACTAAGGAAATAGGGTGACACTGACTTCTGCAGGTTGTTATTTTTCTTAAAGTTTGAGTTTCTTGGCAAACACAACAAGAAAAATAGAAAGACACTGCATTAAACTTAGTTGTCCTTTCTGTTGTTAGAATTCAAACCTAAAAAGCACTGGTAAAAATAAAGAGCTGATCTCAGCGCTCCAAAAATTCAGAGTGGGGGAAAGGAGTGCAGGAAGGGGTGAAATGTAGGTCAGAGGATGGTGTCAGCAAAGCACTCAGGAAAAGCAGGAGTTTCAGACTGTTTATAACCCACCAGCTGAAAGTGAGGCCTGTAACAAAAGCTCTAAGAGCAGATGATCTGTGAAACCAAACCTGTAGATAACAAGATAATTCCTAAATCACAATCTAACAACTGTAGAATTTAAAAGTACATATTAAGGCTGTCTTTACAGCAAGTGTTTTACTGTAGCTTGACAGTAATGAAGACACTGGTGCTCACCACGCTCCCCTTTCACCCCATAAGGCCTCAGCCAGGAAGCCTCTGGCTCCCAGTCTTGTGCTCATCCCCCTGTAACCTCAATCCAGATGAAACCAGAGTGAAATTAATGTAACCTCAATCCAGAGGAAAACAGAGTGAAGTATCAGCTTGTTCAAAACTCTTCTCAGTGCTCAGCCATCCATCAGCAAGTCTGTCTTCCTTCAGCCAAAAGCACAAAACTTCCCATTTTCTCCCTTATCTTTCCATCTTGTGGTATTTGTTTGCTAAGGCAACTTGGTACAAGGCAGTAACATGTCCTGGTGTCCCTGACCTCCTCCTGTTTGCTGCTTCTTTCTGTAAACTGTGACACCATTTCTGATCACCCTCTGGTTTCTGCTGTAATTAAGGACAGTCTCCACAGCACCACTCCAGTGGCACCAGCAGAGATAAGCTGTATCAGCAATACAACCAAGGATGGATAACAGTAGGATAGTTTTATGGCTGGAGACTTCTATAAACAGCATATGTCATAACTGCGTTATAGAGATGGACTTTAATGGGTTCACCCTCAGCCCATATAACTGGTCGATTACATCACTAGGAACAGCAAGATAACCATTATTGCATGGTCATAACAGGCCAGTTTGTTTCTTTTTTTTTTTTTCCCCAGATACACTGAAATAATTCATTTGCAAAACAGGACTTTGAATGTGATTCATGAAAGGTAGCAACAGGGCTCAAATCAAAGTATAGTTCATGTCTACCAGCTTCCTCTACAACCAGAGACCACTATGTTACTGTGCTTCTGGAAAACTTGTCTTTAACCTCCCATTTCCAAACAGGTGTAACTGTCACTTAATGAACATTAATTAAGATAGATCCATTGTGATTTCAGAGTACTTTTTGTCTAAGCTTGATAAATTTATCATAGACAGCCTTAACAATACATAACGAGTTATAGCTGCACTTTCTGCAAGTCTATGCAATTAATTTTCTATTTGTGAAAGGAAATGGAAAATGAAATATTGTGCCCTTTCTAATGCAGAGGCAGATGTAATGAATGGCTTTGGCAAATAGTTGTCAAAGTATGTTAACTAACATCTACAAATCTTTCCCTTCTCCAACAATAGTTTCAGGGCCCAGGATAATTCACTTCCCTTTTTTTTGTCATACTGATATGACATACCGAATCCACTGTATCTACATAAAAGAAACGTAATAGAATTCAAGTTGCAAACCAACTGTCTTCATCTTTTAGCCACTGGCTTGAGAGATCCCAAATGCAGGTTAAAATCCACAGAGCAGATCTTTTCAGTATTCCCACTGGAGAACAGACATGTGGTAGGCAAACACTTGAACAGAAGTCTTCCCAGTTTTGGAAGAGGCTGCTGACACACACTGATCACTCTGCTTCCAAAGGGAACCATCACTGTATCCTGCACCTCTTGTCAGCACCCTTTCTTTGTGTGGGGATGGGAGTATATGCTCTTTGCATCTGGACTTTAGAATTGGCTTCAATACCTTTAAATTCTTACCTGTACCATTAGAAAATATCTATAATATTCTTGCAAGCAGAGTATCCCACCCTGTTCCCAGACTGTCAGGCAATTTGGTGCAGCTCTCCATTATTCCATTAATGCAAATAGTGATATCCATAGGGCAGGGCTAAAAAGCTTGTCTTCTGTTGTACCCCAAACATGGGAAATTATTCATCAAAACCTACACAAGTTTAATCTTTTAGTTTGCCAACTTAAGGCTTCAAAAGGTAAAGAAGCCCTAAGATGAAGATTACCAGTAATTCCTTGAGTTGGGCTCTTTGGGACACTCAAAGAGTCTTTAATTGCAAGCCCACATATCATTCTACCCCTACTATCAGATTTCTCTTTTTTTGCGAACTGGGGAAGCAGAGTGTGGTTTCAAAACTTCAGGTTTTTTCATCCTTTTACATGACTAAGTTCAGCTAAGTTCTCCAAGCAGCTTCGACTCTGGCTTTTTCTACCTTTGGAGACCTTGCAATTTTCCTAATACTCTTAAAACAATTGCTTTTAACTTTTGGACATATGTGATATCAGTGTGATGCAAACCAGCCAAGGTCAAGTGTTTGGTAAAGGCTGAAATAATTTAGCAGTCAAGGATAACACCAATGCACAAAGAAAAGCAACACTAAATTGCTTGTAGGTCATCAGCGACAGCACTGAGCTACAAGAAGTTCCACAGCATTACACAAAAGAAGAAAACAACACTGCACCCACAAAAGCAAAATTGAAATGACCCAGCAGTACAACCATACCATTCAATCTGCAAGCAGACTAAGGAGAAAGAACACCTGGATGAAAAACTCCTAGCACAGAAGCCATTGTTTTACCTGAAGTCATGAATGCAACTGCACTCACCATGGGAAAAGTTTATCCTCTTAGAGATTCTTCAAAGCCTTCTGATTTTGAAATGGCCAGCCTGAGGCATGGAACTGCCTGGACACAAGCTGTTCCACAGGCACAGAGGCACTACTCAATAGGGAAAGCTCCAGAACTGATCACACATTAAATGTATAGGCACAGGTGGCATCTCAGCATCCTGCCTGTCTTCCCCACAATCAGTAGCATCCAGCAAGAGTTTCCTTCCAGCATCAGAGCAATGCAGCATCCATATGCATTTCCTCAAGCAAGGAAACAAGTAGAGAGGGAGAGTCCCTGGAGTAATCAGCTACCTACCGGTTCAAGTACTCCCTTAGGAAATTCAGATTCCTCATCTGCTCAGTTTGAGCAGACACACAGACTTCTTCCATACTTCAGGTGACACCTTAACCATCTCAGCCTCCCCTCTGAAGTCCCACTTGTGTAAGTAAGGTCAACAGTAAGGGCCTGCAGAGATCAAAGTTTGGGTCTCTAGAAAGTTCAGGGAGCAAATCAGCCATGTTTTTGCAAGTATAAGTGGAACACAAGCATCTTCAAAGATATCACCAGCCATACACATGCCCACACACAAAGCTCCAGCTCAAAGGACTGACATCTCTCTGGTATTAGCAAAATGTTTCTAAAGTAGCTCGTGTTTCCCAGGCATGTTACACCTGAAAGGTAGAACAGCCTAGCCAGCAGAACATCTGCTTCACCAAGCACCCCTAAGATGAAAGAAAAATTATGGGGGCAATAAAATAAATGCTGAAGGCACCACTGCTAAAGCCACAGAACCCACAAGCTGGATAAGCAGCATGAGGCTAGCGAAAAGGCAGGTAATTATTTTGGGTCCTCCTGGCCTCTGTATCCACCTGATTCCTTCCTGGAGCCAGGTAACAGCAGTTCTGCATAGACACAGAAGTTGTGCAAAGCCTTTGAAAAAACACTCATCAAGAAATACTATCTGACTGGGCCAGAGCAGCCTCAATACTCATTGCCAAAGACACAGGGACAAGGTATTGCGCAAGGACAGCAGTTACCTCACAGCACAGTGGGCACCAGCAGATGCCAAGGAGTGCCACGTGGGAACCAGCCTGCCACAAAGGAATATTGATGTCCTCAGCAAAAGCAACCAGCAGGATTTCTGAGACTCAGAATCAAAACTGTTCTGGGGTATGGGCACAGGAGACAGGATGGCAGAAGAGGTGGCAGAGCACAGCTGGATCTTCAGGTGTTTGCTAGAAAGCACAAATATGGGAAACAGTTACACACATTGAAGCTGGAAACAGCTACAAAACTACACACAGCCCATTCTTGCTTTTATTGCACAAGCTACAAGCTGAATCTGAAAAGCAACTCAGAAGATATCACTCCTAAAAATGCAGCTGGGCTCAGAGGTTATTAGGGCTTGTTGACACCATCTTTTGAGCCCTTCAGATGCAGAAAAACTACTAGTATAAACAACAGACAAAACTGCGATATAGACACTGTCAATTCAATGCTGTACTCCCTTCACAAGGAACTGGTGAACAAGGACACCAACCTCAGGGTGCTGCCACACGTGAAAAGGGGTGTTCAGTGAAGCAGAATGTGGGCTCAATCCCAATGAGCTACACAGCACTGATGTCAGAAAATGCATCCACCCAAACTGAGTTTCCTAAGTGTTTGTATCCGCTTTTCTCTCAGGATAGCTACTCAAGAAGACAGCAACTCAGAATGTGATTTGAGCAGGTATGAAGTCATATATAAGACAATCAAATCACGAGGCACGGATCATTAGAAAGAAGGAATCCTTCTTTCAGATGCTGTACACTGGCCAGGCATGTCAAGTGATATCAATGTCATGAGGAGTAAAGATGAGACACAGGAGGAAGTGCAAGCAACAAAAAAGTAGCTGTGAACATAGAGAAGGCTCTTAAGAGACCCTGAAGTAAAACAGGAATGAACCTACTGGCCTTGTATTCAAATGTCTCCATTATTCTAAGTGACTCTTTTGACTGCTGAGAACTCAACAGGTCTTTCATTACCACAATAATCATCATAAAAACATTTCAGTACATACAGTGTCCCAAACCATGCAGCTTCAGAAAACACATTTTCAGTTACCAAGAAAAGAGAATTCAGCTTCACCACACATCAAAAGGTCAAACCAAACTGGCAAGTTTTGAACAGCAATGATAGGCGAGTCATTCCAGACTGGGTAACATCTGGGAAGGCACTGAGAGCAGTGAGACACTAGTGGTAGAAAGAACAATGGATGAAAGAGAGGGGGACAAAAATGTGCAACAGCCAAAACCTGTCTAGTCTGAAAAGATAGCAGCCAGAACTAATACCAGACACCACTGTTAAGAAATTGTTTCCACTGCCAAATCACACACTCCTGAGCTGTGCTTTGAGCAGATAAATTCTTGTTTACGTAACATGACTTTCTCACTGAAACAGCACAAATGCTCACACACACCATACATATCAGATGCACACATGAACGTGGAAATTAGTGAGAAAAACACCATGAGCCAATAGGCTTACAGCATCTGGACACTCTTTCGAAATCCCCTGGAGAATAAAGTCAGGACAATGTCAAAGTCATAGGGAAATACCTGATTCACCAATCAAACAAGCAGATGCTTTCGAAGTTGAGCTCATGTTATGGGTTTGTGCATTCAGATGTGCACACACGTGATGTTACAAGCAGGACGGAAACACGATAAGTTCCATAAGCATGTTTACTTTTTATCTCTGATAAATACAAAGGAAGTGATTCAGACTTGCCCAGAAGGCAGGGATTCTACTGACATTATAGGTGTCTGTGGTTATGTCTAGGAGCCTTCAGACAGGTACTGCTTGTAAAAGAAATATTGAAGTCAGCTTTAAATTATTGAATTCAGGCATAGGTACCAGTCTAGCTGTGGCAGCCTGGAGCTCAGCAGGGGCTGATTTATCCTGCTGGAAAGTAATCATTGTGTAATTAATGGAAACATCAGTCTTTATGTTAGGGGGTGGATGGTAAATCTACCACACAAGTTGTTAACTAAAGTAAATGTAAATTTGTTAAATACTTATACTTTTTGCACCAACACGAAAAAATGTTTTATTCTATTTGCAGGAACTGTTTTCAGGGGAAAAAGTGACTAACAGACCATGCTTACGTGACAGGTCACAAGAAGCAGGTTTCATATGCTGAGACAAGAGGGGAACTCCACCCTGCACCCTGATCTTCCAATCTTGGGTCTTGACCTAATGGCAAAAGTCCTCAGAGACCACCCCCCCGCCAAGAATTACTTCCTCTTCTCTGGTAAAATAAAACTTCTGCTTCTCTCGGTTGCACTATCCTTTTTTTGGGACACGATAAGCATAAACAACCAAAGTCTTTAATGTGCTTCATCTTCTGCACAGGGAAAGATTAATCTTTGAAATTAACTTTAACAGCAGCATCTTAAATGAAAACCAGGGACACTGTCTCCACCAGCACTGCATTTAGAGCAGCACAGCTATTGATTTAACTCAATTATGTTTTAATGTAACATTTGCTTTGTTAAACAAAGCTCAGCATCTTGGAGTTAATGGCAGTGGCCAAACAACCTCAGTCCAAAGATTCCACTATCTGAGGTGAAAGTATCACTGCATGGTCACATGCTGCTTCTCACCCAGTGCCTGTCAGCTGAGGAGCTAACCAGGGTCACCTTCTGATGGCTACATGACTTGCTCCAAGTTCGCTCAACTCCTTCTACAAGGCACTGAACCAGGCCACATCCAAGTCTGCTCACCAGTGTTCTGACCAGCAGATACTGAATTGGCTCTTGCTCTTCTCAGAGCTGTGTTCCTGCATGTGCTGGCACCAACCAGATCAGCAGCTGGGCATTCCCAGTGTTGCAAGCAGACAGACTATCACATTAATGCCCAGGTGACTTGAATGAGGTGGGCCACAGCCAGCTACTCCAAGCCTTTCTCAGGGCACTCCTACTCAACTGGCACAATCGCTTCTTGTTTCTGAAGTTAACTTCTGTGGCGGTGGATGATAAGACAGGAACAAAATGCAAAATTTAAATCATGCCAATACAACACCAAACAGCCAAAATATCAACTACATGCTGCCTTTTTATTAAGACATCAGTCATTTTAATTGCCTTACACAGTGGAGTTCTGGCTACCCACTTAAGCTTGTGGATACTGTGGATAAGTATTTAATGACAGCAGTAGCTCTAACAGGTGAGCCTATCTTTCAGTATATCCCTTCCTATCATGGGGGCTCCATGTCCTTCTTTCCCAGCCCACTCTAAGGCATTCCTTAGTTTCTTTGGCTGTTTACACAACAAGATGCACTTTCAGGGAATGATTTTGAAGGAGCAGGAGAACCAAAGGAAAACAAGTACAAAATCACACCAGCAAATAAAGTATGAATGTTTTAGCATTAATTCAAAGCCATAAGTATATAAAGGATTTGGGGAATTAAGACATACCCTTCACACCAAGGATCTTCAGTTGAATGCAGACAAGTTATAGGAAGAGCTGACATTAGAGAAAGGAAAGATGACACTGCAGTGAGATCATCAAGGACTAATGCTGCTTTTAACCTGGAGCAAAGGGAAGACTGGGCTGTTTAAAATCCCTTCAAAATACTTTTAAGCCAAGCCATTACGTGAGATGGAAACAGTGCAGGTAGGAATATGCTAAGTAGGGTTTTTTCCTGGTACATATAGGTATTTTGAACTGGACTTCAAGAAGGAGGAGGTTGCAGTGAAGAGACTGATAGACTTAATAGCAACACAAAACCCAGCACTAGATTTCTTGGTGAGGTTGGATGGGTGCCAGGGAAAGTAGGGTAAAATATTCTATTAACTTTCACTTTCAGAGTTCCAGGGCCATTCATCTTTGAGAAATGTAATAAGTTGCACAAATGTATACAGGTGTCCATCTAAAATGACTTGGTTTGGAACTCCCATACCTTAATAGTGCAACAACACATACAAACAAATGCTATGTGGGTGTTACAGGATCTTCAGACCCACAAGGAGAAGGACAGTAGTCCAAGTGTTTATGTGAATTAAACAAAGGGTCAAAAAAAAAAGGCAATTTCATTTCAAATACATCTAGGGCTTTCTCATTAGGCCATGAAACTCACAGGTATTAATCATGAAAATAAATGTTCCTTGCCCCTAGGTGCGACACAGTTCTTACACAAGAGAAATGACCAATACAACTCTTTCTCTGATCAAATTACTGAAGATGAAATGAATTTTAAAACAATATCCCGGGTGGATTATGCATTTAGCTACTTAAGAAGAGACTTTGTAAGGACCCCCATTTATTACTTTGAAAAGCCAAGCTAGTTGCTGCCAATAATTAAGGCACAGTCTTGTTCACATCTCACCTTAAAGGCTTTGGAGCTGAAGAGCCTATGGATAATAGCCAGCTGCCCTATTGTACCTCACACTTTGCTTTGAAAAGTTTTGAAACAAAAGTAAAACCAGGTAAAGTAGATGGTCTCATTCATCAGCACTTTATTGTGGGGACTTATCACAGGAAAACAACAAATGTTTCATATATTGCCTTTTAAAAAAATTGATAGAACAAATACTATACATGTGTTCTTACCTATACATTGTGTGTAATGTCACAAAAATAATAAGAATAAAAAAATCACTGAAAGTCAGAGGTTTAATTAGCACTAGCCCCCCAGTTTAATAGGATTTCATTTAGGCTGGGCTTCTCACGAGTATAAAATGAAGCGTGTGATGTATATTTGCAGGATTAAGGCTCACGGGCTGATTGCCAGACCTACACTACAGCTGCACTGGGCTTGCGTGCAGACAGTGCCTCACACACTGCACCTGCACCAGCAGCTCCTGCACCCAGACAAGGCTTTTGTGCCACTCAGCTACCTCTGAGCCTGCTTCCTTTACTCCACTTTTCCAGCTCAGCACACGGAAAAAAAATCCAACAACCACGACTCACATTCCAGAAATGTGAGGGGTTTGGTTATAAACCGTGACATGGGCAGCCAGTTAAGAAAAGAGGATATCTTTTCTATTTGAAGTCTTTAAGTCTTAGTCAATGGAACCTCATTATGCTCAGGGCAAGTTTTCAAGCTTTTCTTCACAAAACTAGAGCTAGAAAGTGTAGAACAAAAGCTCTGATTTTCAGAAAACTCACTGAACTTCAGTATGAAAAAAACCCAGACAAACAAAAACCCTGCACATGGTTGGGAATAAGATCATGAGCCAAAGCACTACTGTTCTTAACTCAGAGTTCAGCTCTGTGCTGTTTCCAGCCCCTCTCAGGCAGGCCAGGAGCAATGCTTTCTCTTCAGCATGTTGCACATACCTGAGCTCCTCCTTGCACCTAGAACTGGGATTTGTCAAATCCCACAGTAAAACATCCTAGGGTGAGCTCAGCTGTCAATATGAAAGCTTTTCTGCAGGTTGAATTTACTTACCTAAGCATGAGACAAGCTCCTGTGCCAGTGTGGAGGAGGCAGGGGGGAGCTTCAACAACTAACTAGGGAAGCTTCAACTGGTCTAGAATCACAATTACATTTAGGCACAGCCCAGCAAATCCAAAGCCACTGGTATTCAAATGCCCAGCAGAGTGATTACCCACCTACAAGAATTTTTTCCATTTCTATGAGGTGTAGAACTCAGCTCCTATTTCAGACATGCCAGTGTAAACCAACAGCAGAGCCCACGACAGCAGCAATCTGTTCAGATCTACCTCAGAGTAATTGACAATAGCTTTTGGCATAGCTGACAAATTCAAGTGGGACAGGGTTTTAAAACCACATCTGAAGTTCCTACTGCAAGTGTTGTTATATGAACTTCTCAGTAATTACAACATCACCTCAGTAATTACAACAACATATGTTTTAATTCAAGCCAGTCTCAATTAAGTGGCAATTCTGTGGTAACATGACTAATACCCAACAATCAAGTCAATAGTTTCCTACTGTCCACATAGCAAAGCCATGAGCTAAGCAGTGTTGGGTGAACTCTGAGCTTAGAAGATTTTCAGGGGACTGAGAACCTGATCCATTTATCCCAGAAATCTTAAATCTATTCTTTTAAAACCCTGACCCAGGGAAAGCACTGCAGGAGCCATAACCGAGTTCAGTAGGTGGCTCTTCCCATAGCAGAAGTGACAACACAACACCAAGAAATTCTCAGAGCAAGAGGTATCACTGGGGATATTCAGCTGGGCTTCCAAGTGGTATCAAAGATTCATAAGTAACAGCCATACAAAAATGATGGAAATTCATGGGGCACTTCAGAGTTGGGATAATTCAGGCAAATTCCAATTTGAGGAATTAAGATTGTACTGATTCCAAATAACCACCCATCAAATGTGTTTCATCCTGCTCAGAAGCGTGCTGGAGCCTCACAGCACCATTACCCAGCTGCGTGTTTGGATGTTAGGTGACAATCAATCTACCCCATTTTTTGAGTGTTACAAGATTAAAAAGAATTGTATTAATGAAGAAATTTTCACTTAAAAGGAGCGGTGGTGACAGCACAGAGGGGAATGTTTGTGTGTGGTCTTCTCATCAATGTTTCCTCACTGTTTAAAACAAGGCAAGCCTTAATGAAGAGGAGAGGACAGAGGAGTTATGAAACAGAACTGTTCCAAATGAAAGGAAAAAAAATGGAAAATGATGCCAAAACGAGTACACGATATTAAACAGTGAACTTTTATAGACAATCTACAAGAGAAACTATATGACGATCTACAGAATAATTAGTTCCAAAGTTAATTCATATGCTTATACAGCACTAAAATATAAAGTGGCTATTCCTGAGGGTTTTCCATTTTTGTTAACTTTTTAACTAAGGACAGAAATTTTAAAGGCACATTAAAATTATCATCTATCACTAAATTACATATTATACAAATGTAAATGTGATCACACCACACTTAAATTCTTATAACAATAAACTATTCTGTTTTCTTCCCCCTGACATTTACAAAATTCATTTGGAGGAGTAGGATATACCTTACAGAGATTAGTGATAAATCATGTATTTTTAATGAATATCAATAGGAGAAACCCCAGGACATAACCCACCATCTAATTTGATTAAACTGTGCTTAAGGCAACACCACCTCTCTGGCTGGGGAATAGCACTATAATGACTTTGTGAGCATTATTGCAGGCTGTTTTAATGATTTAATGAACTGACTCTATATTTAGTTCAATAGCCTTAAAATGATTAGTGTTTAAGAAAAATTAGCTCACTTTGATCTGATTCTATTTGATAGTAAGTTTAAATAACCTAACCCTTCAAAACACAGTGGAAAAAAATTCCTAGAATCACAGCCAGCTTACTGCTAGAAAACATTATGGCAATCATTAATAACAGTTCATTTATGTTTAGCTACAGCATATGGAATGACACACTCATCCCCCAAGATGGGACACAGCAGCATATATTAAGTTGCATTATATTATTTTCCTGTGGTTTTTTTAATGTGAAAAATAAACCAAGAGAAAAATTCCCTCCTGTATGCTCATGTAATGCAGAAAATGTTTCCTTCATCAACGGTACCACTTAAGAATTTTAACTTGTGGGTCCAGAGTATGGTTCTGTGTCATCTAGAGACTGGAAAACTGTGTTGGGATTCTGGAGTCACAAGCTATGCTTGATGGCATCAGTCAGTGCTGGCAATTTATTTGAAGTGCTCAAGCCACGAATGCAACATAGTCATGCTGCTGAGAAAGGGAAACAAAAATATGCCATAATACTAAAAATAACACTTCCAATGGGAAGTTTACAAAATATGGAACTAAACTGGAACTGAGTTTCTGAAAGGATGAAGGCAGAAACACCCACTCTGGAGGGTTATCTCTGCACTTCACCTGTGCAGACACTGCGATCCTTTTGTGACCCAAACCATCCCAGGTATACCACATCAGCCCACTCCACACATCAAACTGCTAGAAGCAAACCATAAACATCCAAAATTATACCTCACTATGCAAATTCAAAAGCAGGCACCCAATTCAACCACAAACCAAACCTGGATGTCAAATTCTTCTCAAGAAACAGCCCTAGCAAGGAGATCCTTCGCTGGGTGTAACAAACACAAAGGGAAAATGCCAAGTACAAGCTAAAACTAGCTTGTACTAATGCAAGACATCCTCAGACCTCGTGTTATGTTTTCCCACTTTCCTCTTCTAACACTAGAATCATGAACTGGCCCTTGAGTTTTTAGTCTTAAGCAGTTCACCTACCCTTTCAAGTGAGCTCCAAATTGGCAGGCAGCAAACACCTTCATCTCCCCAGAGAAGAAGTGCAAATGAATTTGTTGACCATGCACCCACTGCAGGAGCCAGCAGGTTGCAACAGAAATCCAGGAGCTGATCCCCATCACCCCAATGAACCTTTTTTCCCATGTCCCTTTACAACTTGCCTGATCGTGTCCCCTGCAAAGTACAAGAATTTGATTTGCTCAAAAGCATTTTCTTGGTGGCATTTATCTACATAAAAAAATGTTTGGGTACATCCAGAATGTGCATACTGCCTTTTCTTATGGTTATTCCTTTGTGTCTCAATGCTCCAGATTTCCAGCCACCCATTAGGAACTGCAGGCCAGGTTCTCCCTGAGGTTGGCTTTGCAAATTATTTTATATAATTTGTGTTCCTACAGTATCTTTTCTCTGACCTCTGATTTTTACTGTGTTGGTCACTCTTTATGTCCAGTGAGTACTTTCCAGCATTTCATGTTTCCTACAGAAAAATCTGAGACCACCACTTTCATTCCAGACTCACAAAACTGGTAAATGTCTTTATCACCAATAGAATGTGTTTATATCAAGATTTGGTTTTTTATTCTGCCAACTCTTCCTCAAGTTGAGGACAACATCTGTTTTCCAAGAAATTCCAGCATTTCTAAATTTTTATAAGAATCTAATCTAGAACCTAATTTTTATTTTATTAGAATAAAATAATAAGTAACATTCTGTGGCAGTGACACTCAGTAGAAGTTTTGTGTCTATCCACATGTTCCACTTTAATATGATTTATCATCAACAAATTATTGTGTAGAAGATAACAGTTATCATATATGCAAACTGGTACCTTGGTAAGAGTACAATTACTCGAATTCTGCTTTGAGTTCCAACACGAAACACGTCAAATAGTTCAATAAGGCACACATTGTCCCAATGACACACTCATATTATAAAAGCACTGACAAATTGAGTTAATTTTCCCTTTCTGTCAAAAGCTACAATCAGATTGTCACAGTCCCATGGAACACTCCAATTTCCACTAAACTGCATTTTCTAACAGAAAACTGTTCCATTAAAAAAAAAAAATCAGCCAGCTCTAATGTGCCTGAAGTCTATGCAATTAAAAAAGTTTCTAAATATAGCTTTAATCATGGCCGACCCCAATCTTCTCAGAAGTCCTTGCCCTCTAGGCCATCCCAAAGGGATGGGAACATCCAGTAACAAGCCAAAAGTCTCATGACAGTGTATTGACCCCATTTGATATTTATCTCTAGCCATTTGTGAGCGCTTCCCATGAGCTTAATTAAGCTCATTCATTTCCACAAATTGTGGCATCCTAGAAAATATCAGACTTTCCTTTGATAGATGAGATTCAGATGTGGAAGTCTTATGGGAGGCAAGGTGTCTCTCAGGCTATTTGACAGAGTAGCTCATGAAACAACTTGTCTAATCCCTCCTCTCCACAAGGTGCAAGTGGAATGCACATAGGATTGTGCCCTGTCCAATGCAGACCCCAGCAAAGAGCCACTTGCTGTGAACTGGAAAAAACTCCCCAAATTGTGGACAAACTGAACCCTTAAACTACAGAGGCAGAATTGCAAAGCCACAAAACAATTTCTGTCCTTCAGGTTGGTATTTAGAAGGAAAAACTCTTGCATCAAGAAGCAAAGATTTGAGAAGCAATCAGGGTGAGTGTTTCTGCATTTGGCATCTGGGTTAGGCTTTGAGTGTCATCCTTGTCTTTCCTACATTATTTTTTTTTCTATTTGTGCTATATTTGACTGCCCTTAGGGAATTTGTTTTGTGTGACAAAGCCCGTTTGAGGGGACACTGTAACAGCCTTCCACTGTGCAAAAAAATCACTACTTATTCTACACAGATAAGGCAAAATACCAGGTAAAGATAATCAAACATGAACAGAGGAAAGCAGGAAGACTCACTCTTTATCATAATGGTCTTAAAGTGAAGCCAGACGAACTTCTGTCTTGAATAAGAGGTAAAATTGATCCCGCCTCAGGGCAAAATAATAAGCCAGCAAATCCCTCAGAGTTGCTTCAAGTTGGGATTTTTTTGTTGTTTGGTTGTGGGTTTTTTTAATTTAAGAAAATCCATGATAACTGCAGGCTGGAAAAACTGTACCTTAGTATCCTGTAGAAACCATTTCTTAATATCAAACCTAAGTAGAGAAAAAAAGTATTTCCCTAACGTAGAAAAACTTTTTTTTTTTTTAAATCTACCTTTCATTTATTTCACACTAAAACATTCAATCACGAGGTGTAAGCTTAAACTTTGTGGGTTACATACTTTTCTCCCACAAGTGTTTTCCTATACATAGCTTTTTCAATCTGGTATGTGGCCAGCTGAAGACCAGTGCTAATACAACAGTATTTTCCTTTCTTGAGTATATTTAAGCACTTTGTTTACTTTGGAATTTTGGTTCATAATTCGTATGCTATCCTAATTGCTCCATTTACCTTTAACATATATGCACAGAGCCCATACCAAGGAGTTCAGGCACTTAATGCAAAAGAAGAGCAGTTGGTCACCACACTGATTCCATCATTCCTAATTTTTCCAGCTCATTTAACACTTTTTCTACTGTTTTATGTATACTGAGTGCCAGACTCATCTCAGCTGTGCTACCACGTTTGCACTACGTGTAACCTGAAAAAAACACATTTTCATCTTGGGGTCCTTCAGTCCACCCAAACCTCAAGGAAAAGCTTTTTTCCATCTGTCATATCTGGATCATGAACTATCTTCTTGCTGTAGCACAAATACAGATCTGTTTTCCTCAGTACATGGAAGTTCAGGATTTCCAGTGCTTTTGTTGTTCTGAGGTTACAGTGAAATCTATTTACCAAGTTGTGTCCCTGAAACAGAACATAAGAACAGTGGCACCAAAACCAAAATTATATGGTTCTCTTCTCCATGTGAAGTCTCTTTCCTTACAGGAGTTAAGTCATTTGTAGCCAAAACAACCTTTTTTCTTTAATGTTTCCTCTTTCTGGACATGACTTACCTAGAAAAGTGTAATGGTTGTAAAGCATCCTGGTTTTCTACTTCGCTTTTTTATTATTTGACTTAGACAAAAGTCAAGTGGCAAGATAAAACAATTCATGCAGATGAAGGTACTTGAGGAAGCTGCCTAAAAATAGTAATATTTAATGCACACAGAGACTAAAAATAGCCATGGAGTCAGCAGGTATTGAACAGTTACAGAAAATCTCAGCCATCAGGATCTGTGTATACAGATATTTCTGTCCCAAGATTAAAGAATATTTAAAAAAAAAAAACAATCACCACATAAAACACAACTGTTTGGGGGGGTTTTGTTTGGGTTTTTTTCCAGTTACTAATATATAGGACACAACATGGGTATGACACATAAAACCACTGCCGAAGGGGAGGGTGTGAGAAATAGAGCAAGAGAAGCAATTTTGCTGCTCCATATCTTGGCCCCATACTTACAAAAATAAATGGCTTGTGGACAGCTAACCCCGGGTCAGCAAAGCTTCCGCTATTAAGTAGTTCCAGCTGGTAGGGATTTCCCAATTCCCCACTTACAGGAGCCTCTCAAATTGCTTGTTCAAATTCATGCAGATCTGGGATTCCAGATACAGATTTTAGAATAGCAACCAAAAAAAAAAAAAAAAAAAAAATCCTAACTCAAGCTGTAAGTGAAATTACAACAGCAATATCTCCAGAAAACTACATACTTCCCACATGAAGCTTTCAGGTACAAGATGCACTCAAAGTATAGTCAAAATCTGAAGAAAAGTGAGAGCCAACCTTATTCTGTCAACACTGACCTATTTTGTTCAGGTCTAACAGCTCAAAAAGCTACAAATTTGGTGAAACCTGGATTGTAAAACCATAACACTCCTCAATTACTTTTCGTTGGCCAGACAGGCAAACCTGTCATTTGACAACACATCATGATCCAAGATAGTAAACTTTATCACTCAGGGGTCATGAGAAAATGGCCACAGGCATAGCTTACTAACCTTCCCTGGGTAATTTTTCACAGTTATCATCCAAAAAGCGTAAAAGCATAAAAGACACATTATCTTTGAGCTCCGTTTATTGTAACATGGGTGAGATTCCCTATAAAACCACTTACTAAGTAACTGTTGTGTGTTCTTCAACACGGAGTCAAATCAGTAACACATCTTCTTGACAGTGTGGCAGGAGCAAGACGACACCTCTCCTCTCAGAGACCAACACATTACTTATCATTCTGCTCTGACTCACCTTTGCTTCCCACCCAGCACTAGCTCCAAAAGCATTTCCCTGCCTGGTTTCTTAATACAGTATTTGAAGACAAAGCTAAGCCAAGAGGTCCCGAATTTGATTCACATTTTCCCAAATGTCAAGAATCCTTTAGAGTTTTGTTCTTACCTGTAAGTAGATGCTTGATCACAAAATTTTCACTTACATTCATCTTCTGAAATCAATTGAGCAGTTTCTGTGGGGGAGTTTGAAGAACAAATCAACTTAATTTCTCAATTCTCCTAATGAAAGTGTTGTCTTCATAAAGTTTTGTACGGCATTCATTGCAGGGACAAGCTCAAAGGCTGGTTTCAGGGCTCCCTGGATTATCCTCTCAAGGATTTTGGTTTTTTCCATCCCCTTTAAATGAAATCAAAGTCTACAGCATAATGGTTTCAAATGAAGGATGTCCAGCAGCCCATGTGGAAATTCACAGCCAAATTAACATGCAAATCTTGACACTTTTGATACCAAATTTGAACTCTGAACAGAATCAAGTTCTAATTTAGTATTGAAACCTCTCATGTTGATTCTTACTTAAACTGAAGTCCATTGCACGGCTGAGAAAAGTTAACCCTTCTATTCTAAAGAGGTATTAAGAGGTAATAGGAACCAGACATCTGATGCTTCTTTTGGAACAAAATTACCACAAGCTGAAAAGAGCCTTAACCAGTTCATCACTGGCTCAAGGTAAAGCATGAGAGTGTTGGAGTGGTGTGCATTCAGTCTCCTCTAGAACAGGACAGACACAGAACTCATCAATATTATTAAAGGAATCATAATTGTGTCCCTCGTGTGGATTAGTCAGAGCAGTGTTCACATGGGGAACAACTGTCATCCTGACATAGCCCCACTCCGCAGTCAGTTAAAGGACTGGTCATGTGCAACACCAAGTTCTCACCAATCCATTTTTTCAACCAGAGCTGGGCAGGCTTGGCCTCTAATTGAACCATTTTAGTGGGTCAGGCCAGTGCGATAGAAAGTCCTTGATTTATTTCATGTCCACCCAAGTTTGTTCCTCTCGGGAATTTCAATCCCTGCCTTTATGCACACCCTTTGCTGTTACACCCTTCTTAGTGCTGTGAACTAGCAGAACTTCTAGTTAGTTTTCAGGTTTCTGATCGCCAGTTTCTGCTGGGGTTTTCTTTGGTTGGGTTTTTCTTCCCCAGCAATCTGAGGAAGGTTAAGAAGAATACAAATATTTTGTTGTGTAATAACAGTATAATCAAAAGAACTTTGATTGCTTTAATTTATCATTGCTAGCAGAACTCCAGGATTTAGAATTTACTTCATGCTATTCCACAAATGATTATTCCTGACTGTTTGTATGGCCCTTTACCCTCCTAGTTTGAGGCCTTCTTTACTTGATACCTCTCTACAGTCACAGCAAGCTCCATCCCTCCTCTGCATTTTGGAATCAGGTCTGACTTGCAATTGCAAATCTTTTGTTTGAGAATACTTTCATTTATTCTCATAAACACATTTTTGGGGTAGCCTACAAGTAATCCATCACCTGATTTCAACTTCATGGCACAAGAAGATCATTTATAGTTGTTTTTGTTTGGTTGTTTGAGGGTTTTTAATAGCTACATATCTTATACTCCCTCACACCTGCACAAACATACGAATAAAACCACAGCATTTTGTCTTCCGAAAGGACACTAATAATAGATTCCTAATAAAAAATCATAGTAATAACATATCATTTATCTTAGGAGACCTACTAACATGCAGTGGAGTAAAACCATGCTCAAAGCACACACCTGGGCATTATGTGAGCCAGAATGGCAATCAGCATTTTTAAATCCTGCTGTAGTTGACCCCTCAGGAGCTGCACTTGGTGCAAAGTAGTACAAAACAGGATGAAATGGAAGAGTTATACACACACACAGAGCAATCCTAAAACTGGCCACAGTACACATAGGGGAAGAATATCTTTGCAGGCACAATCCCAAAAAGCATATATTCAATCACTTAATCAAGGAGCAGATTGACCACCTTGCCAGTTTTCTGTTCACCTTTTAACCTTTTCATTGCATTGTTTTGCAGAGTGGATTAATTGAAATTCTTTGCTCATGTTTTATTTTTGAGTTGATGATGAGTATAGATAACACTTGGATTTCTCCCTTACACCTACAACTGCTTTTCTGTCAGTGCTTTGTTCTGTACCTCCAGCTCATTTGAACTTAACCTTTTCCAAATACCCGGGTCCCTGCAAGAGGATGTCTATATTAGCAGTTTAAAGCGTAACAAACTCGAGTATTTGGAGCAGTTAACTCCAAATTAACCTCCCACCCTGCCTAAGCAGAGATATGAAGAACTCAGAATCAACTGCTTGGGGCCAGTGCTTTTCTTCCATTACCAGGAGAAAACCGTCAGTGTAAACACTGCCTGCTCCTCTGCAGCTTAGTGATTGCTTATAAACCTGAGCAAGGAGTATCTGGTAGTGCCTTGCACCCACTTCCCTCAAGTATAAATGACTGCAGGAGGCGAATAGTACAGAAAGATCAGCAAAATTTTCTGTTTGTTTTAAAGTGAAACTGTTTTATGGCCCTCTCTACAGCTACGTACTTTTAACCTCCTTGTTATGCTGGTGTTTTCTGATTATACCTCTTAGCATGAGAAACATCTTTATCCCAATCCTAACACTCCACTACATTTAAATTAGATGCTGAGATGTGAAAAACAAAATCTTGGTGGAAAAATAGCATCTTTTTAAAATACGGTGACTAAAATATTCTATAATCTGAGGGTAGAAGTAATTTTTATTTGCACTAGCTAGATAAACTGAATTACAAAGAAAATTATTCCTCAGGCAGGAGGGGGGAAAAAAAGATATCTTCAGATGAGACCTTTTTAATGCAGGTCATATGTTTGCTTAGCTGATCCAGAATGTTAAAGGTACAGCATATTAATTACCATGTATATGAAGACTCTACCTAATCATAACGACCATAACACTGGAGTAAATAAAACCACTAGAAGTATCTAAGAGCAGAGTAAAATTTGGTTACAAACAGGAATTATCAGCACCTGTTTGAACCTGTTTATTAACAGGTTTAATCCATAAATGCTCAGGCAAACTTAGAAGTAAATATCTTTGATGACATCTCTTAACACAGAAGATTAAAAACAAAATCATTTTCTATTTGCATAGTCAGTCCTGCATTTGCTTTTGTTTCCATGAGCAAGGGCTACCCAGGGCACCAGTAACTTCACATTTTACAGAGCTACTTCCAGATTGGTTATACATCAGGATTTGCCCTTTCAAGAGAGTTTTAGAAGAATACACAGTTTGTTCAACTCTTACTTGGTAACTCTACACATGCCAGAACAAAGTGTAAAATAAGTTGTAGAAAATCCTTATATAGACCAGCAGGATTTTAGCAGATTTGTATTTTCACAGATATAGAGAATTGTCCTCTGAGAGTTAAATGACAGTGGGAGGAGATATGTATTTCTAGACACAGACAGTGCACGTGTAACTGCAGTGGGCATTTTCATCAATTAACAAAAGCTTTGGGTAAACCTTAGGTGAAATAGATAAAACCTCTGTCCACAAAGTAAGGGATTAAATTGGTCTGCAAATCACTTCTGATATTTAATATTCTATCTGTTATATTTGCTTTGGCTAAAGACTTTCAGCTTGAGCAATTTCTACTCTTCCTAAATGATAGGTCTATACTCTATACTTATTTTATGACTTATTTTTCATTTGTCTGAAAAAGCAAGAATGCCCCCTTTTGACAATTCCATATATTTCCCCTATGAGGCCAGGAGAGGGAGTAGTAGCTTGTATTTTTCCCCAGCAAAATCAACACTGGACGCCAAGTATTGTATTCAGTGCCCCGCAGACAACGATCGCATCCTTTGTTCATTATTTTTTTGGAAGATCACGGACATATTTTTGGGGGGGTGGGCTGGGCAGAAAAAAAATCACTTTGGGAGAAGAACATCTGCCAGAAGGAAGTTTCAGACGAGAACTACACACTTTGTAAAAACTCAATCTCTTACACTTGATGGATGGAGAGCTATGCAGGTCTGCACAGGCTAATCTGTGCAAGCTCTGTGCTCACTTGCCCTGCTGAAGGTGCAGCACAAATCCAGATCACCTGCAATCATCAAATCACCTGAGCAGAGGCTGGCCAAAACGTGATATTAAGGTCAATTAAAAATAGACTCTTCTATTCTTCTGCCTCTATTATAAGAATTCTAATAAAAAACCCAAAAGACATATTTATCTAGATTCTCACCCAAAATCTCAAGGCTTTTGTACTGCTGCTGACAGAAAGCAAAGACTATTTGAAAGCACTTTTGCTTCAAGTTCGTCTGCAGTGAAACCTGAAATGACTTGAAATTCTTCCAAGATTCTGAAAAGCTCACCACCTGATCTTAAACAATTTAAATTCCAGTGTTAGGAAGTCAGTCTGAGCTCTCTAGACAGACAGTGGCAAATGACGTGGTCTTCCAAAAGATGAGTCAGAGGAGGAAGGAAAAAAAACCCAAAAAACTAAAAACTTACTTGTGTATTTTCCAGCACTTCCCGAGGACTGTTATCTCAGCCTGAAAAACAAAAGAGAAAAAGTCCACAAATGAAATCACACAATGTATCAAGTAAGGCATTTCCAAGAGAAGCAAATAACAAGGTAGAAGGCAGATCGCAGTTTAGGGTTTCTCTCGGCCACATCCCAGGCAGCAGAACTGGAAGCAGCACAGCTGCACTGCCTTGCAGCAGACACTGTCTGCCCTGACCTCAGGGACTGTCTGAGGGACTGACAGGCTCAGAGAGAGATATATCACACACCTGCAGAGAGCACTGCCAGCCTCAACCTCTCACCGAGAGTCAGCACTGACTTAAGGGTGCCAGATTAACAGTCTTGGGTGATATCAATTTTTTTTTCAGTAGTACAAGCAAGAGGCACATCCCTGCATCTGTGCTATCCTGGAAAACAGAGATGAGCACACTCTTCTTGATCTTCATTCTATACAACCATTAAATGAAACTGCAGTCTGTTTCTCTCAGAGACAGATGTGCTTACGGTATTTAATTAATGACACACAAATCATGACAATTGCAAGATGTCTCAGTCAGCTGAAAAAGCACAACAGTTAAGCCAGGAGCATGGAATGACAACTGAAATTACAGCACAGGGAGAAAGCTCAGGTGAAATCTGGGAGAAATTTTTTTATCTGACCCAATAAAAAGTTTAAAAAAACCAAAAAAACAAAGTTAATTACAGCTGTCAAAGCAAGAATATCAAAAATCCTGCTGTACTCCCCAAAAAATAGAAGTCTCTCTCTCTCATGAAAGAAAGATTCTTTCTGCATCAGTGAAAAATAATTTGACTGATTTCAAATTCCAGGTTTTGCACCGTTGGTTAAGTTTCCTCTAACAGCATTGAGTTCCTGGGTTTAAAGTGCTTATCGGGGTCACTGTGGCTTGTTACAATCCAGCTACCATATTTTCCAAGACCTGCATGGATATTTAGTCACATATCTCCTATCAAAGCTAAATCATCTTAAATAAAAGAATCATTGCGTGTCTAACTATCCCTGCAGCTCCTTGAGAAATTTTAAGAAACTACATTCATGTTATATTCTCTCCTTGGTGAAGCAGTGGAGAGAGGAATCATCATTCTCAAGCAATATTGCTTTCAAAGGAAGTTTGGCATTGGATCAGTGGCATTCACCAATGGCCTTACCCATGTAAAAATTGCAGTTTTCACAGAAGTGCTTGAGGAGGCTGCAATTAAACTATGCAAGTTTGATTACATATGCAGATTTTCTCCAGCTCATCCCTTTTCAGTAACATGAACTACAAAATCAGCAACATGAAAATAGGAAGCTCCTTGCAAAGCATGGCATTGAATATACTATTTATAGTATATACTCCGAATACCTTGTGCTTTGTCACTCTATTTACTTCAGTGTGATATGACTTAGCACATATTAAAATTTTTAAACTCTGTTTTGCTCCCTGGATTCCTTTACAAACATTCTGAAGCATGTTATCTATGGAAGGGAGTATTCCAAAATAAAGATCCCCTTACAACAAAAGCCAAAAGCACCATCAAGGAAGTCTTCTCATTGCTCCATCTGTTGTTTTTTCTTCCCATTTGACAACATCTAAAAGCACAGCAACAAGTTTTCTACCAGAATTGGAAAAACAAGTTCAGGTTCAGGATGTACCCCTTCCAGCTGAATTTGGCTCCATATCAAATTCTGTTCAAATCTAAGTAGGATGTTCACTTTCTCAGTGACTTGCACACTTATCTTTAGAGATTTAAAGTAGCTTTTCATCTTCCTTATATCATACAGATTTTTTAGTTGTCTCCATAGCAGTAAGTATCATTTCCACTGCTGTTTAGTGTTACCAAAAGTTTGGTTTTTTCTTTAAGTGAAAAAGAAGTACGGTTGGGTTCGATTCCAACTTTATAAAACAGGGCTGTGAGCAGAGAGAATAATCTTCTGGAAGATTCAGAAAATTATTTTACATTGCTTCAGCCTTTTTCTCTCAGCTCCAAGGACATTCACCGCTACATTCCCCTGACCACCTTTTTCATTATTAAGCAGCCTCATAAGGATATTACTCTGATTTAGAGAATGTTTTACTGGAAGCAAGTTCCAAAGAGCCTCTTTCCTACTACATTCAATGTGTTAAGCATTCACTATCAGCTCTGGGATTTACCGAGAACTCAGCAAAGTCTGTTCTCATTCTCCATCAAAGATTAGAAAATTTAGGTGTTTCTATAGTTACAAAGAACTAGTTTCTGGAAAGCCCTTTATCAAGAATGAACTCTGCCTCACTGAAATGAGATTCTCCTTACTGTTATTTTAAAAATTCTCAAGATCATCTAGCCAGTATTAAAGGGATTCCACCAGTGGCTATGCAACCAGCTTTTGCTACGCTCTGGTTCTCTCCCAGGAAACTGAAGGCTTTTATCTGTTGCCAGCTAAGAAATATCCACTAGACTGAAAATCTACTGTATACTTTTTGGAAAGCTGCAGGGCTGAAGGTAAAAGCCGAACAGCACTGAGGTTTCTTTTCTAATCTGTTTCAAGTTCTGCACTCTTGGATGCTGTTAATTATAGTACGGTATGAAACTAGCAATATGAAAACCTATTTATTCTCAGTCTTAGTAGTTGAAGGTAATTAATACTTTTATCTTCCTACGTGCTTCATTGATGGGGCACATGAAAGGATAAATGAAATGAATCCACATGTAGTTTAAAGAAAAAAAAATCAATTTATAAAGTTACAGTCCCAGGAAAGAGGCAGGGCAGTCTATGCATGTCTCGTGCTTAGTGAAAAATACAGATTTCTACATGACTAAAAATAACCATCAAGATGCTGAGCTGCAGGGTAACACTTCCAGAACTGTGTCTGTTTCTGCTTTAGTCCCAGCCTTTAGGAGAGACCTTCACCCAGAAATTACATTCTACCTCATACTATTACATGATAACAAGATTTACACAGCATGGTTATGAATCAAGTATTTGGCAAGTAGCTCCTTCCACAGCCGTGATTAACTAGGGGTGGAGAACACATACCACATAAACACCTGAATGCCTCATCGCTGTATTTATGCCCCAAAAAGTTAATTTTACTTCCTGATTTTTGCCTCAAGAATTTGTAGGCATTGAAGGAAATCCTAAAGCAAAACCAGACAGCTCATAGATTGAGTTGCACTCAGGTGGATGCCACACTGAGGATGAGTCTCACACAGCAAGACTGCTGTAGTTTCATTGCTAGCAGCTCCCAGCCCTGTGCTCCAGAGCTCAGCCCCTCCCTTACCATGCTCTTCACTCACAGCAGACTCCACTCCACACACGATGAAACACACAGAAGGATCACACATCAAATAAAAACCCATGCAGAAGCCTTAAGTTTCTCGCTTTAACAGCAACTTCCACAAGATTTCCAGAAACATTGCAACTAATTGTATTTATTCAGGCATAGAGCATATCTAGTGCTTTTATTCACATGCATTACACAACAGTACACAAAAATATTAAGAACCTGCTGGTCATCTGTCGGGGAAGGAACCAGCAGCTTAACAAAAAGGATACTTGCACAGATGTGGACTACCTGGAAAATTCACAAACACACAAAACCAGTTGTTCCCTTCACTTTTCCAACAGATGTGATGGAACATTTCTTCCCCTTGCCAAGTTTTCAGCAAACAGCATGGCACACTATTTTTGTGGCTATGCTGTTGTGACCAAAATGATTTTATTTATCGAGATGTGTCTGATTTTAGCTGTGTAATTAATTTTTAGCTTCACTTTCCTGTAGCACCTCTGCAAACAATCAGCACATTACAAAGATTAAAGTATGACTCTGAGACCACACTTGTCCCTGTTTTTACATTATGGTAAAATAGTCCCAAAGTTTGGCAGATGAGGGCATAATTAAAAACAACCTTGCACAAGTTAGCATTATTTCTTAAATATATGGAATAATTAAATACCCCTGTGCAAAATAGCAAAGAACACCTAGAAACTTTTCCTTAAAGAGTGAACTCAGCCATCCCAGAAAGGAGTTACTATATCTGGTTAACATCAATTAAATAAGGGCTCACCAGGGAAAACAGAGTGCTTCAAAGATCGAAAACTTACCCGGCAACAGATCCCTAGTAAATCAATTTTCAATAATCTCAGAAAACAGTAATCCCATGTATCTGAAATCTTTACATCAATCTTCCCCGTGAACACATCCCCTTTACTCCACTGCTTCAAACAGCAAGGAAAAGAAAAAAAAAGGAAACTTTCAGACTAGAATGAAATGTGTTAATAGAAAAAGGATAAAACATTACTTAGGAGAAACCAGTAGGATGAAAGTACAATAGAGACAGTGTGGGGGCTTATTTGCACAATTGCCACTTTCTTCTTTTCATACAGCATAAAGAAAACCAAAACCAGGAGTAAGTTATATTTGTCCCAAGAATGAACCCTGTATTCAGGAGCTCAACAGCATTTCAGCATTTCACCCACACACTGGAACACCCATCCCAGGCACTGTATTCCTGCAGGCCTTGGACTGCCTCATTTAAAAGCAGTTGTCACGAACACCATGCACGTCTAATCCACTGTTCACCTGTCTGTCTCTTGCTTTCTATTTTCTCATTCAATTTTTACCTGTAGGTAAGAGAATACATAATATATATTTAAAAAAATTAAATTTTCAAAATTTATTAATTTTTTTAATGTCTTAAAATTTTGAACCTATCAGGAAACACTTGCATATTTGTATGCAATATTGATCTTGTTCTATGTTTGTTTGCCAGTCATCAAGGCAGAAGTAACTGAGTATGGATATCCACCTGTACACACACAGATAGGCAACAAGTCCTAAAGGACGTGCACATAAACTACATAAATGCAGGAACTCTGTTGTATAAGGTTCCTCTTGCTTTTTCCTAATTTTTCAGCCCATTACTTGTCACTCTCCTTTGCTTCATCTCCTTTTCTTTTTCAGTTAACTTGGTTTATTTAAAGACTTATAAGAGAGCATCGCTTCCATGCTTACCTTGCACATAAATTCCCTGACGAAACAGCTGCTCAAAAAGAAATTATTATCAATTATCTATAGTTTACTCCATTGACTACAACAAAGAAAGCCCGTGAACAATGCAACAGACTGGATACAAGTGACAACATCACAAAATCCTCTAGAAAAGCTGAGCTCTATTTGTGCCCTCTTTTCCTGTTTCTGCATGAAGTTGAACAGAACACCATCACATATAAAAAGCTGAGGAGGAAAAAACCCTTCTACAGAGCTTTACTACAAGGTTAATGGATATGAAAATTTCTCCCCACTTGCACATACAATTGAGGTGTTTCTGTAATTATCAGTATCCATTCCCCTCTTTAAAGTTTCCCTGCAAGCAGCAATCAGAATTATATACGATCTCTGCATGAAACTAATGAATTCATGACAAAGAAGACTCCTCAACATGATAAGAGATGGTGTATCAGGGGTATTAGCATCAGGCTTTAATGCTCAAAAACAGGCTCACAGCCACGTTCACACTATAATGGAACTGGAACAGTACCAGTGGCACACACCAGCAGCTGTCCAACAACTTGGGTCCCTATCAGAGGAGTAAAGAAAAATGCAAAGATTAAACAGATTTGTTCTCTTCCTGATCAAGAAAATGAAAAATTACACTTGTCTGCTCTCCATGTAAAGTTTTCATAAAGATATTAATCTGTAGAAAGTTCTGTTCAGGTCAGAGAAAATACTTTTTCAACAATAACAAGTCACACCTCTTCAGTACTCCCATAAAACAAATATTACCTGGAAAATGAAGGTAGTACGCTGAAGAAAAAACTACAAGAGCCATATCATGTTAAATTTGGGTAATACCTTCCTGGAAACTATTTCTGACCCAGGAGACTTTCTGAACCTATACCTACCACATAAGATTTTTTTCTTCTTCAGGTGCAGCCAGCAGAGATCACTGTTCTTGTTATAAAGGGGTAATCTTAAATTACAAGTGCACTTTTCACTCCATTTTCCTTCCAAAAGGAAGCACATTAAAGGAAAACTCAAAGGGCAAGGAAATTACGCACTTAATAGCTTTGGAAGGTACCAGAGCTCAAATCAAATCTTTACAGAACCACAATATCCAGGTTCTCTATAGGACATGCAAACACTTCACCACACAAGTGAGACTGAAACCCCAAGAAACTGAAGAAATCTACAATTCTCTATGCCAGCTGCTTATCAAATCCTTAGACCTTGTTAAGCAGACCCTTTGCTCACACTTAAGCATCACAGGACCCATCCACACTTTCCCATGAATGGATATCCCAAATATACCATCCCCACATCTGATGCATGCCAGTGGAATAAAAAAACAAACACTGTTTCATGGGCAAAAACGAATGAAGAAAGGGAGACAGTGGATTTGGACATGGTTGCGACAAATACCCAGTTTAGGAAACAGCTGGAAAAGCAAAAAATCCTGAACACCCTCTGCTATCTTCTTGCCAATTCCCAGACATTTAAAGCTGTACCCCACTATCAGATGGCAGAACAGCAGCATCCTTTGGATGACTGGCTCAGGTAATCAAAGCAGAAAACAGCCAGAAATAATACTGCCAAGTGATTAGAAGAGAAACTGGTGGTAAATTTAAACACCCTTTTGATTCATTAATCTCCAACAGCTAAAGACAAACCTAAAGCGAAATTACCCTGATTGTAAACCGAGCACTCCTGTCCTGTGGCTATTTTTCGGCCTGCTGAGAGAGAATGAGCTGATCAAAGACAGACACTTCAGTGAGATTAGTGCTGCTTCAGCGAGCTCACAGTTAGCTCCCATTAACTAACCTGTTTTAGGAGCTGGTAACACCGGCATTAATCTCGGCTTCAATTGGAAGCAAAGCCAGGGAGTGACCCGTCCATCTCCTGGTGACAATTGCACCGCCCCGCGAGCCTGTGCAGGTCCAGTGAAGCCTTTTGCTGCTGATGGGCAGGGAAGAGCACAGAGAATCTCACATCAAGGGCACCAACATTCAAAACTTCCCTGGGAAAGCAAAGCAGAGCTTCCATTTTGCTGGCTCATCCCCAGGGGCACGTGGAAATCCTACCAAGGGACTGCAGAGAAGGGAAGAACCCCCGGGAATGGCCCATATGAGGAGCTAACAACCATTAGGAAAAGCCAGCATGGAAGGACAAGTGGTAGTGTAACAATACAGTCCCAAAGGGATGCCCTCCAAGGCAAGCTTGGTGTTTCAGCAGCAGCTAGGGCTGGCTTAAAATAGAAAATGGTCTATGCATTTACAATTCTCAGCAGCTTGTAAGGTTACAACTCTACAGAATTACAGCCCTTCAGTGAATTGATGAAATTCAAAAATAAAGAAAAAAACCCCCCAAATCCACAACAAAGTACTCAAATCTTTCAGCCACCACTTATTTAAATCCATCCAAGATCTGTCTCCAGTAACCCCACCTTCTGCTGTTCAGAGTTATCTCTCAACATAGATCTTCCACGTGATAGATTAGTGAATCCTGGGAACATTATTACAAAATGCACCTTTCCAGAATTGAATTTCATATTTTAGCTGATATTCATCAGAGCCTAAATGTATACATACAAATTATTGCTGACAAAAATCTCTCTATAGTGAAATATAGTACATTACACAGATAAGATCCTCTGCACAAATACAAAGTTTGAATAAATGATTTTTTTTTCTGATAAATTTCTGTGATGTGGATAATATTTTAATACCACAGAAGTATTTTCTCTGCAGCAGTCTCCCTTTCAGGCATATTTCACATGTTGAAGAAGAGAGTCAGGTGCAGTAGCTGGTACACAAAGTTTTCATGCATAAACCCCAAATTCCTCCAGAGCTGCCTTAAAAATCTGTTTAGGCTCATTCATCTTTAATAACTAAAATTTTATAACATTTAAATAAGATAATCACAAAGCATTTTATCAAATAAAATAGTAATGGATAATCGGCTCACTTGGGATAGAGAAAAACAGCTTTTAAAGAGGGAAAAATGGACAAGGCCACCACTTCCCACAGAAAAGGCTGTTTACAAGCAGAATTCCCTATGGAATACAGGGTGACACCTGAACAGACCCAAGTGGAAAAGGGGCAAGAAACAACAACAGCAAGATTACAAGGAACATGCACACAACTTCCTTTATCCAGGAATAAGCAGATTGTCAAACTTCACAAGTCTGTCAAACAGGGGTCTCCCACAAGTGCTTTATAAACCACATCACACTAACATCATTAACTCCACAGATTAGATTAGATTAAAATAATATATACAGACTTTGACATGTGAAAATGCATAGCCTAGGTGTTTATAAAACACCTCGCCATGATTCAGTAATACCCTCTAAGAGATTAAAAGTACTCAGGCATCACCTCATTTTTACTACAGAGAAGGATATTGGCTCTTTGACAAGGTAGCAGCAATCTAAAAAAAAAACCAAATAAACCCAAACATCCCCCCCACTTCACATCACTCTCAAGCTAATGTTATCTGGATGACACAGATACCCACCAAGAAAAAAACCCAACTACAACATTTAATTAGCTTTTAGACATTTCTATAACCTATGTGCTACACTAAAGTATTTTAAAGTTAATGTAACACACCCAGCAAAGGAAAGCACCACGTTGAAACAAACTGCCCTCAAAATCCACACACTGAAACATGGTATGGTTTAGTCACTGCTACACATGAAACTGTGGAAGTTACGTGGGCAGAATGCAGCAGTTGTACATTAGAAACAAATAACTAATAGTAACTAACTAACGCGAGACTAAATAAGTGGCAGACAACAGGAGACCCTTATATTCTGATTAAAAAAAAACCAAAACAACCCAAACTACCCTACAGAAGAGCTAACCCAGTCACCTCATGTAACACTGGAAACTGAAATTCATCAACTCCATAACAATTAGAAGGTTATTTAATTCTTTTTCTCAGCACCGTCCCTTTTCCAGAAAAAGCCATTTATTTGTGAATCCAAGCACTAGCCAACATAAGAGCTCACCTGATTATCTCACTCCAACTTTAACACTTTCTGTTTCTTAAACACCTCCTGCCTTTTCTCTTTATTAGCTGAGCATTGAAGATGGTTAAGCTTGATTAGTCTTCTCTTCCATTTAACACCAGCGTTGTACCTGAAGAAAAACTTTTGTGCTTGATGATCTGTTGACTTTTTCCTAAATGTTCCAGGTAATTTAAAGGAAAGTATCACTTCCCCATTAAAAACCTCCCATCACATCTGTGAGCAGCTCCTGCTTAGGTACTACAGCATGCAGCAGAAACAGGCTTAAAAAATTAAACTTGGGTAATTGGCCTTGTAAACTCAGAAAAATAAAGGCAGGTGTTTTCCCTCACACTAAAGAGCTGGCATGAACCTGAGAGAAAAGAGAAAAAAAGCTGTATACAAGTTTTCCTGTTGTAGGATCACAGTATTGTTGTAAGGACCATCAAATATTAAAGAAAACCTCAATGAATTTCTGAGAATAAAAAGTGCTTGGGTAGAGGTTAAACAAAATCTCTCAATAAATTTGCTTGATGTTTTTTTCTTTACCAACGTAACTCCTTGCAGAAGCATCAATCATATTAAAGACTGAAATGTTAGCACAAATACTACCATGCAAATATTCAACAGATAAAATAATTTTCAACTCTCCATTAAGTTGTATAGAGTAGGTAAGACTATCCTGCTAAAGGTACATTTGTTTTGTTAATTTGTTAAAATTTCAGGACAAAAGTTAAGTTTCTGTTTCTTCAAAGCATCTTGCAAGATAATACATATTTTACCTCAAAAGAGATGCTACAGACAACTCATAAAAGTACAGAAATCATGTGCTAATCTCAGAGAAAGGCTGTGATGTGACAAGACATCGGGGCAGCAGAAAGCAAAAGTTTTTCCAAAGATCTATTCAACTTTACAGAAACATTATGCTTTTGATTTTTTAACTTTTTGCAGACTTGAATGAGAGTGGGGAATTGTCATCTAAATGCGATATTCTCAGGGTAGTTTGGCTGATTTAATACTCAGTTTGTAATACACTGTGTTGGCCCAAAATTTTTGTAATTGTAGTCTGAATGGGACTTCAAGGAAAGACAGGGCAAGACTATTTACAGGAGCATCTAGTGACAGAAGGGGGAATGCGTTCTAGTTGAAAGAGGGTAGGTTTTGATTAAACATTAGAGAAAAAGCCTTCACTGTGAGGGTGGCGAGGCACTGGGACAGGAGAGGCTGTGGCTGTCCCATCCCTGGAAGTGTCCAAGGCCAGATTGGACAGGGCTTGGAGCAACCTGGGATAGTGGAAAGTGTCCATGGCAGGGATGGAAATGGATGATCTGCAAGGTCCCTTCCAACCCAAACCACTCGGTGTTTCTATGATCATTGTATACGGTAATGACATGGCAGGTGCTCAAAGCTGTTTGCTGTGTTAACGTGTGTTAAATCCTCCCGATACCAGCTGTAGTCAAGGGATGCTGGGCTTGCACTTACTGGATAAGATTAAACCAATGCAAGAGTGATTCCTGGGGGTTTTCTTCACCCGTCCCCTCTGGCAGGGGGTGCCAGGAGGTTGGCAGTGTCAGGAGGCTGGCAGGCGCCTCATTCCCGACCGATTCCTGTTCTTTTTTACCCCTCCTTTCTGGCAGGGGATGTCAGAAGCAGAAACGTCCTGTGGGAGGGAGGAGCGGGCAGGTGTGATGCGGGACCGCCTCATACCGGCAACTAGCCCAACCTCGGCAGGTCTATCAGCGCCACGGGGAAGGACCGTCGGCCCGGGGAAGGACCATCGGCCCGGGGAAGGACCATCGGCCCGGGGAAGGACCATCGGCCCGGAGATGGATCATCGGCCCGGGGAAGCATCACCCTCCCCCGAGAGTACCCAGCCCCCGCAGCGGCGGCCTGAAGGGACGAGGGGCGCCGTCCGGGGCCACACCCCGCCGCAACCGCCAGGGGGCGCGGGGCGGGCGGCGCGGGGGCCGCCGGGAAGGGGGCGGTGGTGTAGAAGGGCGGGAAGCGCGGGCAGCGGCGCGGGTTGTGCGCGCGCGCCATGAAGGAGACGCGCGGGTGAGGCGGCGGCGCCTTCCCGCCCTGCCCTGAGGGGACGGCGGTGGGAGGGGGACCCGCCGGAGCTGCCCCGCGAGGGGCCCCGGTGGGCCGCGGGGGCCGAACTTTCCCTCGCCCGAGGGGAGGAATTCTCGGTTGAAATAAATGGTGGAGTGCGGGTGGCGGGGCTGCCTCGCCCGGGTCTCACCGCGTGTGGCGGCGACGCCGTCGCCAAGCAACGGCAATGGCGGGCGAGGAACGGCGGTAACGAGGCTGAGCCTTGGTCTGGGGCTACGCGTCCTGCGGAGCCTTGCGGAGAATTGACTCTGCCTGAGCCTCGGGGACAGGGACAGGGAGACTTGACCTGGCAGCAGCCGCCCGCGGGCTCCGCGCAGCATGAGCTGGTGCGGCAGCGGTGAAGGGTGGAGTTGGGCTCCCTTCGTTGAAGGTCCCAGGTGGTGGGGTTTTTCCTCCTTCCTTGTTTTTCCTGGTTTCTGCTGTTGGTTTTGGTGGCTCAGGAGCTGCTTTCTGGTCGTTCAACCCCGCACCGATGGCTGAAGGCAGCGCCCTGAGCCACAGGGTGTGAACTCACCCCTCGAGCCTTGGTGTGTGGGGGAGACGCACCTTGCAGCTTTGGGAAGCTGTAAATAAGGGGCAAAACCTGCAATAAATCCGTTTAGGTTGGCTTTTTGTGTAAACGTGTTATTTACCAGAACAGACAAGCATTGAAGGTTTTTGCTGTGGTGCGCAGGTGTAACAAGGTTTGGCAAAATATTAAACTGCAACAGGATTCTTGTTTAAGCAGAAGGCTGATGGGTGAAGAGGTAGTGTGCTATGTGTGTCAGGATCTGTAAGATCCCGAAATTATGTGCTTATATGCTTAAGACAGCAAAGTAAGACTTTAGTTGTTTTTTTTATTCCAAAAGTGCAACAAATTCTATGGCGTTTCACTCAGGGAAACTTTCCAGGTGTTGTTTCCGTCACCTCTCTAGTTATGAGGTCAAACTATCAATAATGTGTGTAAGCAACTAAAAAAATCTGCTGTCAACTAGAGGCATTTTATATTAATAATATTTAATTAATAATAAATATATTTGATGTTAATAAGGTTAGGTTTATCTAATTGATATTGTGCTTTACGTCAATCTCCAGTTATATTATCTGTAGGCAGAATGAGGCAATGAAAGGCAGGTGGTGCCTTTTTGTACCTTGGAAAGGTCCTAAATACCAGTGTAGTCTAAATCCTGTTCTTGTTTTGTGCAAACTTTATGAAGTGCAAGTCGTACAATGCAAGCAGTGCATAAAACATGGAAGCAGTTGCTGCTGTAGGTGTTTTAATTTGGTTGTAATGCACAGCAATTAAGCACAGGCTTTCCTCCTGTATTTGTTATGAAAATGATATCATTTCATAACATAAAATATTCATTATGAATATTTTTATTTATGAGGTAGGAAATTGTCAATGTCTACAAGGGTAATATAGGTCAAGGCCTAGTTAGGCTTGTAAGTAAACAACTTTTCTGACTGGGGACACCAGTTGATAGTACTGCAGTCCTAATACCTGCCCCCCTGGCTTTTTGGAAAGCACAGAGAAGAAAGTTTGAAAAACAGGCTTGTAGAGAGGAAAGGGGGAAAAAAAATACCCTAGGTGACTACAAGCTCTGTGTGTAGTTGCATAAGGTTACTTAAAGAGAGGGAAATCTCTTCAACAGAGGGAGTAAAGGCAGCAATTAAAACCAAGGAGCTGTGTAATAACCTGTTTTTTTAAAGATCAAGTGATAAAGCTGGTCTTTGAGTATTTCCTAGTCTTGTTCCAGCCAGAATGGGGTCAGGTACCTTAAATAGGTATAAATATCTCTTTCCTAACCCAGCTGATCTTTGAAGCTGTACATATGTGAAGGAGGAAAATATCCAGCTTAAATAATTGCACAATTAATCCTTTGAGCCTTAGGGTCTGGGTCTGGACCTTGATGAGCATGATAAGACCTTTTGGGGTGTCTCCCCCTTTTGCTGCTGGTGTTTCTGTAGAGATCCTTGATGCATTAAGCACCATTCTTGCCTCCTGTCCCACTCCTTTCTCTCTACTGCTTTCAGCTGGTGATACAAAATAAGGTGCTTTTTATCCATTTTCCCCTTGCTAAAGCAAGGGGGTTATATAGTAATATACTGAATTTATTTTGCCAATTCTGTTTAATAGACCTGTATGCCTTTGCAATCAACTATGATGCCCTTCCTGAATCAGTAGAACCTAACAAAAATGTTTAATTAAAAGAAGTTGAAGTGTCGTGTTTGGTGTTAGCAGGAAACTGTTGGGAGTATTCTTAAATTGAAACTAAAATGTGTCCAAAACTTCTGCTCTCTCTAGGGTTGTCCTTGGTGGGTTTCAAACCTTTTCATTTCCCAGTGATGAGTTCTGATGGGCTGGAGCAATGCAAATAAACTGTGTTAAGATGGCAGCATCTTGGATCATATCTTACATCCATAAATGCTTTTTGTTTTTTAAAGTAGTTGTGACTTCTAAGTGAGGTCAAGTCATCTAAAAATGATAAGATCTTTTTTTTTCTCATTTCTGTCAACATTGGGTAAAAGGGCAGAAATGGATTTGTAAAGTGTAGGCTAAAGGGTGTTTTTCCAATAAGATTTTCCTCTTTTATGTACTCACTCCTTTTTTTTCCTCCCAGTACTTCCAGGCAGCAGAACCAGCCTCAAGGGCACTATGGACTTACCTCTCCAATTAGCTTGGCTCCTCCTAGTGATAAAGACCACTTTCATACTCAGAAGCTGATTGAAGCAATGAAACCATTTGGGGTGTTTGAGGATCAGGAAGAACTCTATCACAGGTATAACAAGACTAAAGCTTGTTAACCTCTTGGAGCTTTTTGTTTGGTTGGGTTTTTTTTAAAGCAAACTTAGCATGAATTTTCTTTACAGGACGACTGTTCTTGGTAAACTGAACAACTTTGTCAGAGAATGGATTTCAGAACTTGCTGCAAGCAAGGTAAGAATTTCTTTTGTTTTTGTCAAAACAGCTGAAGCCTTTTGATTTAAAGGCTATGCTACTAGGATCTGTGCTAAAGTTCAACTTTTAACTTCTTAAATATAAAGTAGAGCTGTAGTAACTGCCACTGAAATAAGTTGCAGAAGATATTTCAAGATCAAGATCTCAGAGTCTTTGGGGAAGTGAATAAACTCCTGCATTGGCTCAATCAGTTGACTCATAGTTGTTAACAAAGCCAAAACAAGGCATTGTGGATGAGAAAGATGGTAAAATTTGCCCTAATCTTGCCCCAAACAGCCTACAGCACTCGGTCTAGTTTGAAGTTATGATTCTAGACATGTCCTTTGAATGGCTCTTAGGTTGTGTTATTTTATGTGCCTCTGTTACAGGGAGTTCTAATAATAGGTCTTAATTTGTATAAATTAATAAAAGTATTGTACATCACCTATAATCATTTTTTGGAGTTGCAAGGTCAACTTATTTCAGAAAAACAGAATCAGAACTTAGTAAACTAAAATGTAAGGGAGTGAGATGACATTGCTCATGCAGGCTGTTACAGTTTTTCTAAATAACTTACGTGCAAGTTAAACTTGCACAGAGGATAGTGTGCATCTTAAACTCTCTCTTCTACCCACAGAATCTTCCCCCTTCAATAACAGAACAAGTTGGTGGCAAAATATTTACGTTTGGTTCCTACAGACTTGGCGTACACACCAAAGGTAGTACTTCCAGTGCCTGGTCATAGTTCTGGTGTTGGAAAGTGAATTCCAATAGTAACAGGAGAAGTGGAATCTCTTTGCAGGTTCGGACATCGATGCCCTTTGTGTTGCTCCCAGTCATGTGGAAAGATCAGATTTTTTTCAGTCATTCTTTGAAAAACTGAGGAATCAAGAGGAAGTAAAAAACCTAAGAGTGAGTAAACTCTGCTTGATAGAGTATGTAAATTTTACAGTAAGGATATTCAGTTAAAGACTTACATCGGTAGTGAATATCTTACAAGACAAAAATTAAATCAGTTTTGAGTACCCTCTGATATACTGGTTTATGCAGCATGAGAATGTTGCTGTCCAGCTCTTGGCTCCTTTCTCCAGTGACTATATCACGTAAGAGTTTTTGTGGTCCCTCTCCCCTCCCTGTGTTTTGGGAATGAGTCAGCTGTATCAAAAAGCAAGGTTGTCTCTGGAAGCTGTGTTTTCACCTTGCATGTAGTAAGGGCTTAGAGCCACTGATAGTGATGGGTTGTTACAGTACACAATCAGCCTCTGACTCTCTTGCCTAAATAAGATCTTTTAATAAAATCTACTACTGGTGCCATAATAGTGCTATCCTGCCTGAGAGTTACTAGCCTTTTTTGTTTGGAAGGAACTCAGTGTTTGTACTGAGTAGTTCAGCGTAAATTCTCTGTTTTATCATAGTATAGGAAAACCTTTAAAGTAGCAAAAGGATGTCTTATTACAGCTATCCTCTCCTTCACAGGCCATTGAGGATGCCTATGTACCAGTTATCAAATTTGAGTTTGATGGCATCGAGGTAAGAATTTTAATTTTGATTTGGTTTTTTTTCACCTTTAAGTGAGGGGGTTTTTTTTCTTGCTTTGGAGTAAGTAAACCCTCTTGCTCAGGGTTTTATGATCCTGCTGGTTCTTTGAGGGTTTTGGTACATTGCAGCTTGTTTAGGAAATTAAACAGCCTGACCGCAACCCATCCCAGAAGTAAAATGGGATCTTCTAGGAAAATAAGCCCCTAGCTACCCTGGAAAGTGTGGGAACATGAAGGACATCTTTTTTTAAACCCGTGCTGCAGACCAGGGTAGCCTGCTTGGGTAGCATTTATCTCCCAAGGATGTGCAGAGTGGGAGTAGAGGCAGTGTCCTTGCTGACTCCCTTGAGCTCTTACAAGAGCTCCCTTTCTGCAGGGGATGTTTCTGTTGTGGTTCCCGGCACAAATCACCTGATGTTTTGTTGCAAATCAAAAATGAAATCCCTGTCAGACAAACAACAGTGGAAAATGCAAAGTAAAACTACTCATGGGACTCCTGCCTCAGTTTATCAGCTGCAGGAATCCTTCTATCAGGAGTACATTTCATGTAGAGAATAAATACCCACCTGCTATAATACCTGAGCAAGTTACTGCTTGGTATTACTATCATGAAGGCACTTATTCAATGACCTCTTTGTTCCCTTTTTCTGGTCCAGACATTCGCAGAATAATTTGCTTGCCTCAAGTTAAACTAAAAACCAGATGCTTAAGGCCTTAGAGCATAAAGAACAAGTTTTCTCTTTTGTTGAAGTATAGTTGAGGTGATTTGAATTTTTCTTGATTTTATGGTTGATTTAAAATTTCCTTTTAATAGGAATTCTAAGTTTAATCTTTCCAACTTTCAAAAAAAACCCTGTTCCTTTCCCTAGCTTAAAAAAAAAAGGTGGTTTTGTAAACAAATAGGGATCTTAGAGCAAGTTTCTTGTTTTTCTTGTTTTTGGGCAAATAAATATCTATGGTCACATCATTCTAAATATAAATGTTAACAACATGAATGACCAAGTGTCCCTCACTGGTGTCCTGTTTGCAAACAGTGCTGCATTGTAAGTCATGTTTGAAACTTTTTTCTCTTGAAGATTGATCTCGTGTTTGCAAAGTTGTCTTTGCCAACGGTTTCTGATGATCTTGATCTCAGGGATGACTCGTGCCTCAAAAGCCTGGATATAAGATGCATACGGAGCTTAAATGGTGAGCCTGTTCTGCACACCTTTATAAAGACATTTAAATTGGCATAGAATGCACATTGCACAACCCACATTGCTGTGCAAGATGCAGAAACTGATCTCCGGTGTACTTGAGTTCTGAGGAGACAACCAGCGGGGCTAAATTTAGATATTTCAAGGAGTTTTGTGTTTACACAGACTTGTGTGTCATGTTTGTCTGGTTTGTGAGCAGTGCTCCGGTTTGCCCCAGAAATTCAGATGACTAAGTGGGGCACTTGATAAGAATGTATGAATGATAAACAACGTAGTTAAAAAAAAAGAAAAAGTAATTAAAATACCTGAAGTTTGACTTGCTCAGTGTTTAGCACCAATTGTTTTAATGGTTGCTGGCTGTCAAAAGAAACCCAGCTTCTGGAATCACAGAATATTTAGGATTGGAAGGGACCTCTGGCGATCATTCAGTCCAATCCCCCAGCTAAGGCACAGTCACCTGGAGCAGCTGACCCAGGAATGTGTCCAGGTGGGCTTTGAATCCCTCCAGACAGGGACATTTCACAACCTCCCATGGCAATGTGTTGCAGTGCTCTGTCACCCTGCAACGTAAAGTTCTTCTTCGTGCTGAGGTGGAGCTTCTTGTGTTGTAGTTTATGGCCAAAACATCCCGTGCAGAGGCTTTATTTAAAAGTTGTTTCTTGTAGTCTAAACTGTGAAAAAGCTGTTGAGGCACCAGTTACCTCAGGCGATGCTGAATGTTACATGTAGTCTATAATTTAATACAAAGCAAGTAATCCAAACCTGCTTTCCTAGACTTGAACCGTAAGCTCTAAGCTGTTGATCCTGTGTAGGAACATCTAACTTGTGCCTGTTACTGGGAGCTCCTGTGCTTCACCTTTTGTCTTGCAGGCAGCAGGGTTACGGATGAAATACTGCGCCTGGTGCCCAATCTGGAGAACTTCCGGCTCACACTCCGGGCAGTTAAACTGTGGGCAAAACGTGAGTGATGGGGTGATTTGTGACCTTTAAAATTACCACAGGCACCTCATGCTCACTATTGGATGTCCCTCAGCCTTGGATTGCTATTTAAATGGCAGTAGTTATATTAAAACCCTTTCAGTTTAGATTCATGGTGTGTCCATGTGGTAAATTCCATGTGTTTTTTTTAGTGGAGGTGGAATTCAGAGAAGAGGGAAGTACTTATGAGACACTGCTGCATTGCTTGTCAGGAACCTGACTACAAATGATAAAAGTTCCCAATTAAGTGTAAAAGGAATAAGAAAGTCCCACGTGCCTGTGTGGCTAGAGCAAGTACTAGAAGAAAGGCAGAACCTTTCTCCTAAGGGGAATTGAAGTGAAACAGTAGGTGTAGCAGCACAAGCAAGTTTCACAGTAGCAATATTTTGGGAAGTGGTGTTGTACTGATTCTTTTTCTCATCACTACGAGGACCAGCAATTTGGTCTCACTGCACTGCAAAAATAAATTACGTGGAGGCTGGATGTATTAAGTATTCTATGGCTTGTGCAGCTAGTGCTGCAGATTTGAAAGATGACAGACTGTGTGGTATCTGTAGACTAACTGTGTGGTATCTGTTCTAGGACGTGGTGTTTACTCCAACATCATGGGATTTCTTGGTGGAGTCTCCTGGGCAATGCTGGTAGCAAGAATATGTCAACTCTACCCAAATGCTTTGGCCTCTACTCTCGTTAACAAGTTCTTCTTGATTTTTTCAAAATGGTAAAAGCTGTTTATTTTAATTTGCGTAAAGCAGTAACACTTGTAGTTATTTATATCAGGATGTACATTGGCAACATCTTGTGCAGCCCAGAATTGCAGAGCAGAGATTAAAATGGACCCTTAACTGTTTTTTCTTCTATAGGGATTGGCCAAAGCCAGTGTTGCTGAAACGACTTGAAGAGAGCTTTCTTAATTTACCAGTCTGGGACCCTAGGGTAGGTAGCCATTGCGATCAGAAGCATTAAAAGTTCATTCTGACCGAAGCTGGTGCTGAACAGAGCTGTTGTAACCTCACAGGTGAACCCTTCGGACCGGTACCATGTGATGCCCATCATCACCCCGGCCTATCCGCAGCAGAACTCCACATACAACGTGTCTGTGTCAACACGAGCTGTCATGGTAGAGGAGTTCCAACGTGGTAAAGTACATTCTGTGCTTATTAAACAGTGTCATTCTTGCTCTATGAAACCATGTTATCTGAGTTAGTTTTATTCACTGAGGTGTTTCTCTGGGAAATATGCCCATTGCAGGCAATAAGGGGGACCAGTTTTCCAATAAGCTGTTGTAAGATCTGTATTATTTCAGGGGAATTTCTGCTTCTTTTTTTTTTGCTGTCAGTTACTGTTACAATCTTCTAAAGTTTGTCATGGTAATCTTTAAAAAATAGTGATAAGGTTTTCAACCATATTTGTAGGTCTTGAAGTTACAGATGAGATTCTCAAAGGAAGCTCAGACTGGTCAAAGCTCTTTGAACCATTGAACTTCTTTCAGAAGTACAAGTATGTATGAAGTCTGTTGTCTGAACTTGAAGTTATTTACTTAGTGGTTAGCATGATGAGTTTTAACTTGGGGTCTAAATAGAAAATTGTATTGATGTGTTTCAGTTCAGGGTTTTTAAAGAAACTGGAAGTAGTCATATGAATTTTGGTATGTGTGGTATATATAAGCATAGGGAAGATAGGAAAAGCTGTCTTGTGCCACTCACACCGTTTTTCCTACCAAAAAACCCCATTTATTCTATTTAGATTTATTCATGTAAATAGAATGTAGAATAAAATCTTGAGCTGGTGTACTCATTTTCCTTTCTTCTTTTAGACATTACATTGTGCTGACTGCCAGTGCCTTTACAGAAGAGCATCACTTAAATTGGTAAGTGCTGCTTTAAATATGGGTCCAGTGCAAAACTGAAGCTCAGTTCAATGTTGCACCATATTTTTGTTAATTGTGTTAACAAATAAAGTTTGTAACTATGCAACTAGGCATGGAATACACGCCCTTCCCTCCCTGCTTTGAAGACCACTGTTCTAGAGCCTTGGACTTGTTTTCATAAAGAGTTTTAAGTGCAAGCTAGTCCTTAAATATTACAGTAGTGCTAGAATGCACTAGTGTGTAGTCAGCCTATTCCAGACCTACTTTTCTTCAATGAAGGGAGATTTTCCAATAATTACTTATTTAACCAATGTGAATGTGCTGAGTCACTGTGAATTTTGAAATAAAGGGAAATGGTGAGGAATTAAGGCACTGTAATGTGTGTTTGACTTACCAGTGGATTTCTTTGTTAAGAAATTTAGTACTTTGCTTGCTTTTCTGAAGTAAGGAAGCAAAACACCTCTCTGTAACAGACACCCGTTCTGAGGGCACCTTTCATGTCAAAGTTTGGCTTGTGCTTTAAGTCAAATAATTTTTGTGCCATCTCTAAAAGACAGCCTAAAAATAGTTTTAATAGGTAATGCCTTTAGTCTGAACTTCCTAATATATTCACCTAAAAATCTTATCAGCTGCAGCTTGATATCAGTCACAGTTGTGTACAACAAGGTGTATGGGCAGAGGGCCAATTAATTTTTAATGTGAAATGATCTTGAGTGTACGAAGCTTATTGTACCTCACAAAAAAGGCAAGGGAGATTCTGGCTGTGGTAAGAGCTGATGTTTTTTAGTGACAGAAATAGAGGCAAATTTTCCAGTTTTGCAGCTTGGGAAGATAAGAAGATAAACCTGCTTCAGTTTATTATAAGAAAAAAATTAACTTACCAATTCTTGAGTGGATTTGGAAGAAATAACATCTCTGTTATTCATCAATGTAAGATGCTTTTGAAGATCGTACCAATTTCTGACTGCTTTTAAAGTTAACAGTTTTAGGTAGAAGGATGAAATGCCAGTACTTTATTGAAATTAAAGCTCTCATGGTCATCATTCATTTCTTAGGGAAGTTTCTGATGGGGCCATTGGCTAGATAATTTGTTTATTGAAATAACTGTTTTTACATTTTCACTGATTAATCTGCAGGAAGAATTGCATCTTGGGTGTAACTGAACAGTTGTGCTTGAGCCTTTTCAAAACCACTGTTCTCCTTGATTCTTGTGGCAAAAGGGAGTTTTGCTGCACCCCAGAGGTGCTGGGATCTGCTCCTTGTTACTTTCATCACAGGTTATAGGTGGAAGTGTTGTATCTGAAGTGTTCAGAGTACATGTTAAACTTATTGTCTCTCTCTTTAGAAACAAAAGCACAAATGTCACTGGAAACATCTCAAATTACAGTGTGTGTATGTGATATAAAGATGTAGTGTTTGCTCAGCTGTATGAAACTCGGTCCTTATTGATTGGTTAATGCTGTATTACAAAAGGACATCTAACTGATGAGCTGGCTACAGTTAAAAACGAATAAAATACCCCTTGTTTTTACTAGGATTGGCCTCGTCGAGTCTAAAATCCGTGTGCTGGTTGGAAACTTGGAAAGGAACGAATTTATAGCTATTGCACACGTGCAGCCACAGTCGTTCCCTGGCAATGAACTTCTCTATAAACAGTGAGTTCTGTTACTTTTCTGAAGTACAGTTTGGCCGATATGTATCTTCATTCCCCTCAGTTCACTGGTGAGAGAGGCTCAGTACGCTTCTGGAAGGGTCCTGAGCACGTAACATCTTCTAAAGAGAGCAGTTCAGGGACAAGTGCTCTGAGAAACTAAGTCTGGGCTGGCTGTAAACTGAACAACTAAAATGTACCAGAATCCAAATGACTGGTATCTGTGCCCGACTTAGGTTTGTGAATCTTCTTTTTTTAGGAGTGCATACGTATCAATGTGGTTTCTTGGGCTTGTGTTTAAGAGAGCAGAAAGTGCAGTAAAGACTAACGTTGATCTAACACATGGGATACAGTCATTCACAGATACAGGTAAGGCTCTACTTTTGCTCTAGACTTGTAGGGTAATTCTTGTGTGTAATTCTTTTTATTCCAGTGGAAGTTGCTTCAGGAAGTGAATTGTACTTCCTCCTGTTATTAGATATCCCTGTAGATAGCAATGTATAAAAGATTAGCTTGAAAAACATGTTGTGTTGACACTTTGTCAAAGTAAGGCCATCTTGAAACAAAAGTGTTACAGTCATAGGAGGTGTACCATATGTGAAATAATAATCCTCATAAAACTGCATTTCTTGTAGGGGACAGTCAGCTGTGAAGCCCAGAGATGCCCATTTGCTGGGGTAGCTATACTTGTCAAAAAGTGGTCAGCTGCTGACCTTTAGAGGTGGGAAGTGGCTGTGTCAAGCTCAGAAATGAGTTGTTGATACCTGTTGATGGTATTTTTCCAAGACAGTTTGTGTATAATATGATCCCAGAACTGTGAAAGTCACTGGATTGTCACACTGTAATTACATGCAGTCTTGCATGTAAATTTTCACATCCATAGTCTGTGACTACTTTTGATAGAAATAAATTAATATTGCAAGTGTTGTTAGATAATGCTAGAACAATAAGGAAATCAGCTATTCTTCTGAGTGACAAGTGTGTTTGGATGCAGAGTTCTAATCAGTGAAATCCTCTAAATATTTGTTGGAGTTTATCCATGGTACCAGCATGAGTTCTGTGTTGTTTTGCTCAGACAACATGAGTAAAAGCAGTAAAGTCTGACCTTCTTCTTAGCTTGTGCTTGGGATATGAAAAAAGGCACAGAAAAATGCATCAAAACTCCTGTCTGAGTTACAAGGCAGGTGCAGTGATTTCCTCAGACTTGTGCTGTTGTCTGTATTTGCACGTTACATCCAGTGGCACTACATTTCAGTGGCAAATGTGAGTTCTGTTAATGAGATTTACATGCTGCAAAGAGGCCAGAGCTAATGGCAAATCCTCTATGCACAAACATTGTTAGTATGGCTGTGTGCTCTTACTTCAGTGAAGCACAGCCTGTGGTATGTGCTGGATGTAGGGTGTGAATCCAGAGAGAATTGAACAGAAAATCTGTTCCTTGAGAGATGGGAAATCCTTTGGGATGTGTGGGGATGACCAGTAGTTCTGTGCTAGAGAGCTGTTATTGTGTGCCTTGACTTTGAGAGAATAACTTCAGAGGGCAAAGATTAATTTCAAGTTGATGAGCTCAAGACTAGAAGGCTCAATTTAGAGGGCTTTTGTTCAGTAAACTTTATTTCTCTTTTCCATACAAACTATTGAATTTCATTTGAAGGAACTGTCCATATTGGTGTGTGTCCTCATGTCTGTGCTTTTATTTCACTTCTGGTGTCCTGTAGAAAGTCTTTAGGTTGCATGTCCTTGCTTTGATTCCCACTCTGTATGTCAGTAAGCTCATCTCTATTTCCAGTTATGCTCATGATAGGTCGGTTAGATAAGCTGATCTGACTTAACTCTGTAATAACTGTTGCACTGCTATAGCATTTGTCAGTTGCATAAAAGGCTGTTGCAGGCGGTTGAGAAAAACCTGTTTAAATTTGAAGTTTTAAGTTTAAATAACTGTAGTGAGTCTATTAAATCAGATGTCCCTAAAATCCAGTCTGGCTTCCTGGGACAGATAGAATTTATAAATGCATGTTTGTACTCAAATAGCTGTTCTGTCTGGTCTGTAGTGAATGTGAAATGGGCATTACAGGTCACATTCATCTTCTTGTGATGACTGGGAGTGCTTGGGCAGCATTTTGTGTTAACTTAAGCTGGGAACTCTTCATCTGGGCTGGGCAGGCACGTTTCTAAAGGAACCATGTATAACTTTGACAAGCACTAATGGAAACATCCCCACTAAGCTACAATGCTGTGTTTGATATCAGTTTACAGGCAGGCCAGTGCCCTCAACATCCTAAAGGAAGGTATGAAGATTGAGGCAACTTACGTGAAGAGAAAGCAGCTCCATTATTTTTTGCCAGCAGGAACCTTACAGAAAAGGAAGAAGGTATAATAAAAAATTCAGCGCTTCTGGTAATTTTTAATAAAAGCTTTAATAATTACTTGAAGACTTTATTTTTTAACTGTCGTTTCAGCAAAGGGTATCAGATATTAGTCAAAATAATAGTGGACTTCAGTGCAAAAGGTCTTCTTTAGGTGAAAGCTGTTTGGATGGTTCCAAAGACAGAGATTCCAGAACACCCTCTAATTCCTCTTCGTTAAATAAGATATCTAAGTTGGACATCTCTACAGCAGAGGCAGAAAGGTTAGTGCCATAACCTTGGACCTGTGGAGAAGCTGCTTTTAAGTGACTCACAATGTAAATGAGTCTAGGATTTCTTGTTTGGATCTATGTGGATCATAAGCATGTGAGAAGCTCTAAGAGCTTCAGGAACAAAGTTTCAATCTCTATTGTGCACATGGTAGGGAGACCAGGTTAAAGGAATCCTTGAAAAAACTAAATAATATCCATGAGCACATAGGAATGAAGAACTTGCCACCAGGGAAATTATTTAATCTTGAATATAAATCTTGGCAAGCTAGCGTGTTCCTTGAAGCTGGAGTATTTTATGCGCAAGTAACTGTTCTTTCTAACAAAAGCACTGTTGATGCCAAGTGGATTAAGTTCTGTTGACATACTGATTTTGGTCTCAGAAACACCAGAGCTGCTGCTGACTTAGTGGAGTGGTATGAGAACTCAGGCAGTAAAAGTGTCTTGTCACTTCCTGGGAAGTCTGTTTATCCCTAAGCACAGGAAGAATATGTAATCTTGAGAGTAATTGCCCAATCCTACCAAATGTGTGATACCTGCCCTGTTCAGACTGTTGATACTGTAGGAGCATCATGGAAAAAAACCCCCAAAAATTGTGTGCACATCTGGGTAGAACAGAACAAAGGTTCAAAGCAGAACAGTGTAGAATAATCTGGGAAAATATATCAGCACATAAAGACTCAGTGAAGAAAATACTTGAGTTTCAGTCTGCAGTCTGAAACTCAGCAAAAGGATGGTCTGGTGCTACATTTCCTGGGAGGTTGTGTTGTTTAATAGAGCTCTGACAAAGAGCTAAGGCGGTCGATGTTTGTCTTGCATGCACTTTCTGGAAATGACATATACAGTATTTTTCAAACTAGCATTTTATAACTCTAGTGTTTGACTTTTATAGAAATGTTGAATGTCAGAGTTGTAGTGGTGCCAACAGTGTAGCTGAGCCATCAACGTCTAAGGGACTTTGCATTCCTGTGACTGATCCAAGTATGTATTTGAAGTGGTAGGTGGAATGTAGCTTTTAATTTCGTGGCCAAACTCTAAAAGCCAGGTGTCTCCTACAGAAATGGAGGCTACAGTTGCACTAAGAACATCGGGACCTCCAACTGGTTGCACCATTCCAGGATATAACACGGTTTGTCAACTCAGAACGTGTTTTGTGCAAGGACAGCATAAATTAAGTGGGACTCTAATCACGGATCCTAGGAGTGCTTCACCTAAGGAACATTATTCGCCAACCTCTAAAGTATCTCGTCCACCTACGGCGGGAGAATGCCCCCAAAAAGCCATAGATGGAGAAAAGGCAAGAAAGGGGGGCTACACCACAAAGGGTTTGAAGTAGTATTAATTACTGATGTAGAACAAATGAAATAACTGAAAATGAATGTATTTATACATCCCTGAAGGATTTGGGAATCTAAATTTAAGCGTATCTAGTTCTACTAGAATGTAGATGTGAGAAATCGTAATGAATTTAATGTGTAACTATTAACATATTTTCAGGATCTGGCACTTAATGGCTGCTTCTCATCTGGTGCCAGGGTATCTGAATACTGCTGTACTTCTCTGTCACTGCAGTGACCAATTGCTGAATGAACTGTCTCATCTGGAAGCAGTTCTTAATTCAGAAAAAAATTATCTCCAAAGGAAGAAGATATGAATGTTATGACTGTAAAAGTATGAGCTAATCTGTTTCTGGCAGATGCTTTTTCAGTGCCTGTTGATAGTTTTGCTGCTTTAGAAATCAGCAGCCTACTCAATAGGTCATCACTTCCAAAATGATAGTGTGGAGTTGCTTGTTAATTCTTGGTTTGTGGAACTTCTGGCTTAATATTTCATTTGTTTTATTGCTGTGTATAAATATCCTTAAGTAGCTGTTCCTGGAGCTTGATCTCTGATTTGAGACACAAGCAATGAACAACCAGAAAAAGAACCCTCAGTTCTGACACTTACAAAGAATCATCTTGTAGAACTCTTATCTAGTACTGAATATTGCAAGTAGAGGTTTCAAGGTTTGGGTAGTAGGGCTTTTTCAGAGGCTTCACATTCCTGTGGGGTAATGGTGGGCTTGTATAAATATTCTTTTAAGAATGGCCCCTAATACATTTAATGTGTTGACTGGAAGCTGTGCCCAAATAAGAAAATTTTAGCACAGCCATTATTTTGAGTCTGTGTATTTTGTTCCTCCAGCTAAATGTGTGGGACTCCGATTTCATGGAAAGCGAATACCCTCAAGATGGGAGGAAGAGAGCTACAAGAAATGTAATTTTTAAGTGATTTTACTCGGTGGACTAACTGAAAAGCTGAATAGTTTAGTGCCTAGACTGCCTCGCTGCATGTTTCCTGATGGAAACAAAAATACATTTTTTAGTTTAGCTTATTTCAGTCCTCGTTTCCCAAATATTACACTTGCATGACCTGTCTTTTAAATGCTACTATTTGTTGCTTTGGTAGTGTCTAATTCCCTGCCATGCTTGAAATAATACTGAATTTTCTTTTTAAAACTCTTTGATTCACTGATGTAAATTAAAATGGCTATAAAGACTAAATCCTTTGGCCTCTCAAAGGGAAGCTAAAGAGCTTTGCTATTCATGGTGCTTGTTATTGAGGCACACCCTCAAATCAAGATGAGATCTTGTTGGTGAAGGTTGAAATACCTGAACCACTGTCTGTGTGGTTTTAGGGCTTCAGGATTCCTAAACCCACCCCCCATGGGGTGGAGGTTGTTAATGCATGTATGATTTTAAGGTATCCTAGCTGCCAGAACTTGCTGCCTCTCAGTCAGGAACTTGGCAATACTGCCTAACAAATCCCTTCTGGCTTTTTTAGGGTGTCCTTGATGGAAAATCCATGCAGATTCCAGTGATCACATCAAGATCACAGGTATTTATTGTGCTTTTGTATTCATAGGTAAAGCAGAGCTAGCATTTTCATTTTATGTTCCAAGATTTATGTACCATTAAACTTGGTGGTTTGAAGATTAGTAGGGTTTTGCCTGTTGTGCTTCCAATGAATAAATGACTGAACAATGACCTTCACAAAAGTGAAGCTGAAGTTTCCAGGTTTTGAACTTGGAAAACCACATTTCCATGCCCTCAGACGCTGAGTTTGTGTCCGGGTTTGGTTTTCTTGTACTGTTATTAGTACTGGTATACTGATTCCTGTGATGAGACTTGGAAGCTTTGAAGTCTATAGGTGACTTTAACTGCTCTGTGTCATGTAGAATGTTGCGAAATTCAGGGCCATAAGACTGGAAGTGATCCAGACAGTAGAGACTCTGTTTTCCTGATCCATGGATCTGAAAAAAATCTTCTTTTACTGTGCTGTTGAGCAACTCACAGCTAATTTCCGCCCCATCAAGGGGGGGGAACTAACTTGTCTTAGTTCATGCAAGAGAAGAGTTGTGCAGAGGGGAAAATGCTCTTCCTCTGGATATGGTGGTAATTAAACAAGTGGTGTGGTAAAAAAAAAAGAAAGGCTTCTCTGAAAATGGGTTTGGGCCATATGGGTTTGGTACATAAAGAATGTTATATTCAGCTAGGAAAGGGTTTATCTGCTGCTACTTCTGAATTAATGAATTTAAAATTAATTCAATAATTAATTAAAAATTCCTTTTTTTTTCCTGTGGCATCTGTTTGTGTGTTACAGAGGCTTCCCAGTAAAGAACTGCCAGATTCTTCATCTCCTGTTCCAACAAATAGCATTCGTATTATTAAAAGATCCATCAAACTTACCCTTAATGGGTAAGTGGTTGATCTTCAGGTGAAGAGAATAATCACTTGTTATCAGTCCTTACTCTGAATGTGTTGTAGTTACTAACAAAAGTAGAAGGTTACTGTGGCCATACTGTAACTGACCAGTTAAAATCATGGTCTGATTTTTATACTGTTGTTAAATGGCTTGCTTCCTTTTGAACTACTTCTTGCATGTGCTTGTAACAGCTACCTTCAGAAGTTTTTAAAAAGTCCAAATTGTCACCAGCTGAAACAGCTACAAAAACCAACCTGTCCTGTTCCTTGGATTCAGAATGTATGTCACCAGGGTTAGCTAGTTGCTGCAACCACATTCTGTTTTCAAGTGTGTATGAATGTGCTTGTATTCCTTTGTGCTTGCCTAATTCATTTGCGTGCATTGTTCTTATCTCCAATTATTTTCCCATTTGGCACACACACTCCTGTGCTCCTCTCACAATGGTGCTCAGCTTCCTTGGCTTGCAGCTTTCCACTGCCTTGCACAGTCATGCACTACACAGGTATTGCCTCCCATGGAGGCCCATAAATGATTTCAGTGTTGAAGGAAACGCAGCAGAGGATGCTACAAAGGTATGGAGATGACAGACATGTCCCATGCTGTGTTATCTGATACTTTTTTTGTCTCAAGACTGCTCCAGCATGAGACTTGAGAGGGGTTTTTTTGTGTCACTGGGTAGTTAAGCCCAACTCTGAACACACAGTGAAGATGCACTGAAACATTGCAACATCTGAGGCTGTCCTGACACTGCTGACCACCTGCAAGCTGCATGCAGAAAATGGTTTCAGATAAACCCTGAAAGCTGTTCCAAATGCTTACATGAAAACCTGTTGTAGTCTTGAGTCTGGTTCTGTAAACTGATAACACTGGTTACCCAGCTAAGTGCATTAAGGATTTTGGGGGGTGGGGAGAAATTCTGATTATATGAAACAAATATTATGCTATTTCTCTATTGTAACTTCTTCATCATTTGGTGGTTTCATAAGTGAACTTGTAAGTTGTTTTTCCAGAGTATTTTTGTATGTACTGTAAAAAACTATCTTCAAAGTGAAATTTAAAATCTTTAGTCTCTTTCTTTTTTTTTTTTAGTGCAGATGGGATGTGCTTAAAAAATCTAAACATCTAAACCAACTCTTAAGGGATGGGAGGAAGGCAGTGCCAGAAAAGTGTTCTACAAAATAGAGTGTCATACAATCATTTAGGTTGGATAACTTAAAATCATTTAGGTTAATAACTTAAAATCTTTAAGTTAGAGTCCTGCCGTAAATCTTAACTCTGCCAAGTCCACCATGAAACTGCCATGCTAGAGTAAATCTGAGGAGACCAGGAACACTGCATTGCTTTCCTGCTTCTGGTACATCTGGGTTTGATTTAATGCCTTCTGCATTGTGCAGTTTGCAAACTGCATGACTCACCTGAAGTCCCAGTTTGATATGTGGACAAAGATGGCCCTGAATTGTTTTAAAATGAGTTGCTTGTCTTAAAGCTCTAAACATCTTAAGTATCCCCCTTATTGATGAGGCTGAAGAAACTGTAAAGAAATAAGAGGTGATATCTATCTTGTCATGTCTTAACTCTTTAGCATTCCCTCTGCTGCCAGTATCCCAAGCCTGTGGAGAAAGCATGGCTATATCTATCACAATCTACCTTGTTTTCTGTTTTCCAGCTTGTTTCAAGTGCAGTTTATCCCTTAGAAATGCATCTTAGTGGGTTTGAGGCCCTGTTCTTCCTTCTACCCTCCAAAACCCCCAAAACTTAAGACTGCAAGGCTTTGATTTAGGTTAAAATTAAGAAACAGTACCCCTGTTACTTAGCTTTTAGCGGAACTACACTGTGGGTCTAAATACCTCCATTTTGTTACCTGTTCTAAAACAGTGGTACTCAAACATTGTCACTTACTGTGTACCCGTTACAGTAGGTATACAACTTCAGCACCTGTGCAAATACAAATCCATCATGAATCTGAAGGACCTAAAGCTGAAGTAGGTGATAAGATAAACAGCAAAACAAATACGAGAAGCGTTTTGTAGTAGACTACAGTTCTGTAATATTCCTGTGCTTTTAAATTCTTCCATGTGAGTATTCAAAGACTGTTTTAGGGACTATTTTCCCAAAGGCTCTATGTCAGCTTATGCACTTATTACATCTATTCTCAAACTGAAGTAACATAGCTAATGGATATACCTTTACACAGGTCATTTTATTTTACTCTTGCTTTGTGGTTATCTTCTAATTGCTCTTTATTATTTTTTTTAATTTATTTTCTTCCTCACTCTTAGGGTTTTAAGAAGAATGTTCAGGGTTTTGAGAAGAACAGTCAGGAAGAATTTAGGTTACTAGTTTCTCAGACTTGATCCATTGGTGAATTACACGTCTTATCTTAATGTATCTTGACATATAAGATGTCAAGTGTGATGTTAAGTGACGTCAGTGTTCTGGAGTTTCCCTGGATGTTGCAGAAGTTCGATGCTGCCCCAGGACTCTGCAGATTAGAATTCAGCTGTTTGTAAATAAAGTTCGAACTTATTCAACTTGGGTGTTCTCCTCTGTTAAAGTGATTGAAAGGGAAGTTACTCCTGCATAAGGACTCAGTGAGGGAAGCTCTTTGCAGACTTCCTCCAGACGTTGCTCTTTTCTCTCTACTTTCTTAGCTGTTTGCTGGGTGTCTGGCTTGAGCATGAGTCCCTCATCTCAGTCTCTTCCAAGAGGAGAAGCTCTATATTGAAATTGTGTCTGATTAGTAACTTTGAGCAAGAAATTTCTTTGCAGGAGTTAACATCTGTGGTTTTACTCATTAGGTAAAAGCAAAGAAGAAGTTAATGTGAAGTCACCTACATTTTGGCTGTAGCAATTGACTTTCCTGTAGAAACTGAAAGACAGTAACAGAATACTTATTTTTTTGCTTAATGAGGAAAAAGAGGAAAAAAGGTATCTTGAAATTTGTTAAACTTGATTGTGGGAGAGAGGGGGCTTACTAACTTTGTCTTATGTAATGCTTAGTGACATAAGCTGTTGAGCCTAAAAAGACCAGCAAAAACTCCTGGCTGTATTTTTGTAATTACCTCATCACACTTCTTATAAAGAGTGTGGTCCTGTGCATTATTCCAGTAAATGAAAAGCCGTGGTTGGAGGGTGCAGGCGAAGGGCTCATACCCTGCCCGAGCGTGTCCCAAAGGAAATCAAGCGCTCGTTGGGCATGAGCAGGACCTCGGTCCTGTGGAAAAATCCTCTTCCCCTGGAGAACGCAGCCGGCTGCTGCCTTCTCCCTCCGTCCGCCTGGCGCGGGGAGGCTGCGGGGGCTGCGTGCCCTTTCCCCGGGGCTCGCAGGGGAGCTGTGGCCGTCCCACGCCCGGGGCGGTTTCCTGCCCCGGAGCCCGGGGCGGGCTGCGAGGGCGGCGTGTGCTGTGACAGTGCCGCGTGTGGCCCCCTCGGAACGTCACTCCTGCCCTGGGCTGCTGCCACCGCGGCCGCCGGCCTGGGGCGACACCCACAGCCCCCCGCTGTGCCCTGCCTTGCCCCGAGCCCTGCAGAACTCAGCACAGTGCTGGAGGGTGTTGTCCAGCCTGGAGCGGTGGTGGGCACTCCTTGCTGCCTACATCGTGTTGGTCAGTGTGGACTCTCCCATGGATAAGGGTTTCTTCAACCATCACCTGCCCCAGGGCGCCGAGCCCTGGAGCGTGGCCCAAGGGCTCAGGGCGTTATTATGGGAGGATCTTGACAAAGCAATAGCCTGGGGACTGATTTTTCTCTTATTCTGGAAAATACAGCCTGTTAAACTCTCAGCTGTCTGACCTTCAAGAAATTGATAAGGCCTGCTCATCCTTAGGCAGTTCCTCTTTCCTGGGAAGACACTATCTGAATCTTCCTGCTGTGTTCTCCTAACTTCGTTTCTTATTCACACCTCATCTCTTTTTCTTTTCTTCTGATCTCAGACTCTTGCCAGTTTTCCTTTTTTCTCTGATAATTCCCATTTCTGTCTCACACCTGAGTCTCTCTTTCTGAATTTGAACTGGGCAATACGTTATTTGGTGGTGATGAGTAAAACTCCCATGAGTCCTGAAACCAGAGGAGAAATAACCCTGTTTCAGTTTCAGCCTGTGGCAGCCTGGCAATCAACTGCCTACTGCAGGCACCATCCAGCTCCCTCTCTGTGTGTGTGCAGTGGAGACAAAGCTGAAAATTTTGGCTACTAAAAGCAAGTCTGGCAAGCATGTGCAATCTGTCATTCTTTTCCAAGGAAGAGCAAAAATTCCCAGTAGTGACACCAGCATGGCCTCCTTGCTAAATTTCATGTCCCTGTTTCCGAAATGCAAAGAACTTTCTTGAAAGTTTACAAATTCTTCGAACATAGTTAAAGCATATGTTCCCCCTGGTCATTCGTAGAAAAATGACTGAGTCATATTTGTTCTGTTTTTCCTAAAAAATCATCTCGAGGGGTAGTGTATGTGATCATGTGAAGAAAAGGTGTTGGCAAACCGGGAGTAACTGAAAATGTGGGCTTAAAATAGGAAGTGTTGACTAGCCATAGCCAACAGTGTGTGTTGACAATAATATGAAAAAAAAAAGGGTTGTAGCAAGTAGGTACTAAAGCTAGAACATGCTAGAATTTCTTTTATCCCTGCAGTTTTAATTCTGCTCTGTTTTTCCAGTGTGGTTACTTGGCCAGAACAGAAAGTTATCCCACCTACTCCGAGTGCATGCACGCAAGGAAGAAAAGCTGAGGTTTTGTGAATCACTTGATGTGTAGTTCTTGGCTAAATGCCTTCAGCACTGCTTTGGAACAATGTTTGTTGTGATTTTGTTAGATTGTTTTTCCCTTTTTTATTTGATACTGAATTTTCATTTTATTATGTACAGCCTTAAGCAGAAAGGCATAAACCTGTCATAATGAGCAATCCAACAGAGATTTCTAATAATTAAGCTAAAGAAGTACCAGTTATTTTACATTTCTGCATTTTCTGCTCTCTCAAATGAAACAGGCATTAGACTGTCAGGAAACTGAAAGCTGATGCTGGCTCTGAATTGTATTTCTGAAACTGAAGTCTGTTTCTTCCAAGACTTGTAACTGTCATTACATTCACTTTTGGTTTTGTCTAGGTGGTATAGCATAAGTTAATTTTCTCTGTTCATTTTGAATGTTTTTACAGGTCTTTAATTAATACTGTATTGTATTTGCTATGCAGGATAACATGTTGGGAGAGACTGTAAAAAAACCCTGTAAAGCATTTATCAAATTTGCCAAATCATACACAACTGGAAAATCATGGACACAGTATTTTCTGTAGAGTAATTGCAGTAATTTAGTTCAAACTAAATGAAACAAAAATATACTCCTGGGAATCGTATTTTGAGGAAAATTATTGTGTTGCAAGCAGTGAAGTGCTAGCAATGAGAAGGCCAGGGAATCCCCTGTTTCTGTTCCTCTGTTCACCCACTAAATAAATCCTGCCTTACACCAAATGGTAAATTGTGCAAGTACAGAGATGTTCACTTTGCTGTAATTCAGGGTAAATGTTTGGTACGTGCCTGTAAAATGATCAATCAGTTTACTAAATACTATTCCTCTTACAGAAATGAGTAATCAGCAGCATGTTAATTTTCTCTCCCATTCATACATGTTGTGGCTTCAAATGGGGAAAATTCAGTGAAGGTAATATCTCAATTTTCTCTAGACTCTGGTTATTTAAAGTTGGTTTGAGTTCACCTTTCAGTAACAAGTAAGCTGAGATGGGTTGTCCAGCAGGCCAACTGTGGAGCTCAAGCAGAGGTTTGTATGTTCAAACTCAAATCTTGTGTTCAGCCTTAAAGGTCACTCCTGATTTCAGTGGCTGTGATGTCAGTGGGGAAACCCTGCTGCACTTTTGTCTGTCCTGGTGCAAAGGTCTAAAAACGTCAAACAAAAGCAAAGCCATTACTTAGAAAAGTTTAACACTATAGAATAGAAACTAACCACAGGTTCTCAGTGACTTCTAAGCAACACCACATTATTTCATCAGCTCCTGCTTTTATGAGAACTTCAGTCTATTCTCAGTCACTGTTCCTTTAGCTTAGATTGCTTTGGTTTTCAACCACTTCTTAAGAAGATGTTTTGTTGACAAACATGGGATGATGTGTTTGTTAAGTAATGGATACCCTTAACACCAATGTTTAAGATGACTTCTTATCCAAAATAATTGGACGGAGTGCCCACCAAAAGTTCCTTATTTATATTATGTTTTAAAATTAAGTATTATGCGTTTTTTTTCCAAGGCTTTCCTTCTGCTTTAAGAGACAAACATAAGGTGTAGAGATTAACCATTTATGAAGGGCCAGACAGAAATTTTGTGGCTAGGACCAGAAACTGAAGCCAAGTTCCCTGAATGTGTGCGACCCTTTTTTTTTTTAGAGTCAGGTTGTCTATGCCCACAGTGGGGATTCCCAGTGCATAAGTTACTGTATCTGGCTAAGGACTGTTTTAAGGGTTCTGTATTTCTAGTGATTACTGACACCAGCTATTGATTTTTAAGCCACTACTTACATGATAGCCCACTATTCTGTTTTGTTGCATTTTTTATAAGGTGGCAAATTAAACAACTTTTCCTTTCAGACTATCATCCTAACAACAACAACAAAACCCCCACAAATTTGTCTCCTGCTTATTTTTGTTTCTCCGTAAAAAAGTCTCACTAAGAATTTTAGCATAACCTGCAGTGCCACAGGACTGCCAGATGCAAGTTAACACCTTATTAAGTGCTCATAGGTAAGTTCTTATGTCCTAATATTGTGGGGGTGAGTGAGACCAGTAAGGAGGAATCCCAATAATTCTTGCTAGTAAAACTGTAAAAAAAATACGGTGACTTATTTTCTAAGGAGTATCTCCAGAAAAGGAATGGAAGCTAAGTGTACATATTTATTTAAAAACATGATTAATGTTACATGTGTGAACTGGTATATTGCTCTATCTTTCTGAAAGAATGGCAGAGTTTGCAGCAAGTGTTTGGAATCCATCTCCCTTACAATACATCAATACTTACATCAACGTTGTGTTTGCAGAGCCATGGACTTTTATCACTCTAAATTCCAGTCAACTCAAATGGAAGCATTGTCTGAAAGTGAGGTATGTGATTGGGTTCTTGACTCTTAACTCTTCTGCATTGCTGTGAATGTGTTATTGCCTGACCCCAAATTTAATAAACTTATTCCTGGAATCAAACTTGTCCAGTGCAGTGAACGTGCCCAATGAGCATATCTCCAGCACCAAGAATGTGCTACTGCGTCATGAGTTTCTTAAAGCCCCTCAAATAAAGCTGGAAAAACACTCAGTTGAGAGAAGTTGAAATACCCCTTCCAGCTTTAGGAGTATGAATTTTCTGAAATTCCCAAATAATGCTGTTGAGCAGTCTGTGCTCGAGCATGTTATGAGCCAAGATGGAGCTTCTCTTGTGGCTCCCCTCCATCTTACTGAGCCCAGGCCAGGAGTTTATGAAGATACCAAACATCTGTTCATAGAGCAGTGCTGTGGATATGGTGTTGGGAAGCTCTGGGTTGGAAGACGGCCAGTAACTTTTGCAAAAGTTTGAAAGAATGGTGGGTTAGAGGCTTGTGAAGGGGAGGATATTGCGAAAGAGAGGTCGATAGGGTTGCTGGAGCATAGAATGGCTGTTAAGGAGAGGGGAAGAAAAACCCTTTAGTACCATATAATTAAGCAGTAGCTTAATGTATTGTTTTTATAAACCACAATCAGCTGGGGTTTTATCATTTTAGGAGGTCCTTGCTGCCACCTTCATCCCCAGCACACTTGAGTCCTTCTCTTCTTTCCTGGCTGGAGAGTTCTGCTTCATCAGCTCCAGTGAATGGACTACCTGTGTGTAGGTAAGCAGCCAAACACTGGTAAAGGGAGCAAAATGAACACCATGTTTATTTATCCCTGTTTTTTGTTATTTCAAATTAATTACAGGGGTGTTTATGAGGCAGGGTTGTTGACCACACAAATACAGGCTGTTCATAATGCATACAGTCTGGGAGAAACTGTAATTGCTGCGCTAAATGTAATTTATTCTGTGGTTCCATTCAGCTCTATATTTAATTTTATTTTTCCATTCTTCTTCTAGGGGCCCTGGTAAACCTCCTTCTAAGCAGGGATGGTAATGATGAGACAGTAATTGAGTAAATTATCCAAGTGGCCGCCTTTCTTTTTTTTTCACTTCCTACATTTCTGGTGTCCTCTGGCATCAGAACAGAAGTATATGCTAGTCCTAGGCTATGTAAATTAAAAGTTCTGTCTACATTGCAATTAAAAACATGTCAGGTCACATGGTTTCCACTTGACCAGTTACAGCAGCAATGTTTTGCAAATAAGGTTTTAACCATGTTGCAAGTGTGAAGTCCTAAACTGACCAAGTCTGTAGTAACTGGGTCACCTGCCAGAGTTTTTTGTGATGTAGGTCATGGGAATATTTGCAGAAGCAAAAGAGCTGTAATTGCATAGCTGTACCAGTATTTATGTTGACATTGAAACTTAAAGATGCATATTCAGGAGGCATAAACAATACCATGTAATTAAGATACATAGAAGGAATATAAATTCTAGTTTTAAAAAAATCCAGCAGCTAAATAATGTGGATTTTTGAATTAATGTCATTATTTCAGATCTGTTTCCTAATGGGGTTTTTGCAGCCCAAGAGCATAGACACTGCCCACTGTTGGGCAAAGAGAATTAGGAGCAGTAGCATAACAGAGCTCAGGAACCCCAAAAAGAAATTAGTTCATTACATGTAAGGGTTGGGTTGCTGTGCAGCCAAGGAGCTGTAGTCTTAGACCACCCTGCTGTGCTGTGGAGGCAGGATGAAAAATTCCCCCCCTCCAAATTTTCCCAAAGCCCTGGCAGTTTCAAAATAAACAGGTGAAAATGGCGAAAAAGGGGTAGCACTAGCAATTCCCAAGACACCATCTGTCATGGAATGCTATCTTGGAAAGGAACCTCAAGGTCATCTGGTTCAAGCTTTCTTGGCCAGATGGCCCGGTGCCCTTTCCAACTGAATCTCAAAAGTATCTAACACTGGGAAAAAGAAAGCTGGAATTAAAGAGGGAGTTAAGGAAAGGTGGAACTAAAGCTTGCCTTGCAGCAGCAGCTTTCTCCTGTGAGCCATAGTCTCACTTGGTGGGTCAGGTAAGTTTGAAAGGCTTGGGGCAGTAAAAGTCTCCAAATGTGAATCAGGTCTCACTACCAATCTCACAATTGCAAGTCTCTCTGCAGACTGTTTATAGGGGGTGTGGAGCATAATGAATATTAATTAAGTGTGGTAGGCAGTTTTACTTTAGGCCAGTGTCTCTGCTATTACCATGTCTGAATCTCATGGAATCAGTCAGCTACAGAATTCACTTCTCTACAGCATCCATGCCTTTGGGAACAGATTTGGTTTCTCTCATACTGAACTATGAGTCTCTAGTATCTCTATAGTTTTGAAGTGGTATTAAATCTGGATTAGTTAACTCTCAGGATTTTGCTTTTACAGGGTAAGAGAAGGTGATAAGGAAAACTGAAATAGCTGCATTATTTTTAAATAGTAAAAAACTTCTTTAGACCTACAGATGTGGCTTTGTATCTTGTTTTTTTTTTAAAGCAAATGATTATGTATATGGACAGAAGTGCTTTTCAAACTCAGTGGAAACACTGATCTCAGTTTCATTTCAGTTGTGCAGATGGTTATTTATGCAGGTTTCCTTTTAATGGAAACTCCTGGAAAAGGCACAGTCAGCTCTCTGGGTACTTTTCTTGGAGATGAGAGCTCAAGACAGTGCACAGAGACTACAGTTCTCTGCTTTGCACTTGTAAATCTTGACCCTCCTGTTCTGGGAGAAGAAGTAAACCCAGAGTACAGGAGCAGTGGGGGAAGCAGGATTTGTGTGCCCAGTGTGCAAATCATGATGGTCACCCATGAGGGAGCAATTTATTGAGACACCACAAAGCCAAGGGTGTTACCATCACTGAGGCAATGGTATCAAGGCCCTTAAGGGATAAGCTGCTGTGACAGCCAGGAGTAAAGCCAGTGGGACTATCATCAGAGACTTTATTCCAAATGCCCTCCATTCCTTACTTTCTACTTTTTGATACTGGAGTCTGTAATGCTTATCTTAGAATCCTTGGGGCTGGTGCAATGGAAAGGTGTAGGTAGCAGGTACCTGTTATCCTCAGCCTTTGAGAAACAGAGAACTGAACAGGTTGACTTTCAGCACTGCTGACTTGACTTGCACCCCAAAGTCTCATTAGAGAATAATCAGAACTGGAGTCGGGACATCTGTGACTTTAATAATTTGTCTTTTTTACATCTTCCTGTTAAGGAACCTTTCCATAAAGCAGTTGCCTTTTCTTTATATTCAGCTTTATATATGACATTGCCCCTGTAGCCAACACTAGCCCTTGTTCTAATTAATCCTTCTTGCCACTGGCTGTTCTCTGTCAGCTCTTTCTTGGGTTAGACCTTCTCCCTCCTCTGGTTCCTGCACGTACTTGCCAGAAGCAGCTTGTGGTGTCTGTTGCGTTTCCATTCAATGGGCTGTGCCTAGAGCTGTTATTTCCATTGCACAGAGCAAAAAATCAGTTCAGTTCCCTCTTTTTTTGGATTTCTATTGCACAAGAGATGTCTTGCAGAAGTAGCCTTCTTCTTGCCTTATTGTTCTTTTTAATAAAAAGAAATTCAGATTGACATGTGTATTCTTTACTTGCCCTACAGTGAGGAAGGTACATGGAGTATTTTTTTCAGGCATCTGAAAATACTCTGTCTCATGGTGCCTGACACATTTACCATACCTAAGGCTCAGTATTTCTGATCAAAAACCCAGAGGCTATTGTTTGGATTTGATTTGTTTTCAACAATATTAAGGCTCACGAGTGGAAATCCTGTGCAGGTGAATGAGTATCTGTCAAACTCATTGTTATGTGAGAGGTTAACCACAACACTGATCGCAAAAATGATGTCAAACTTTCCCCAAATGTCCTAAAAGCAAAATTGACAAGTCATGTAGCAACTGCCAAATGAACAAGATAATGAAATAGCAAAACTCATCACTGTTCTGGGTGAGAAATCAAGGGCTTTCAACCGTGTCATTCAGAAAGCTCAGACTAATAATGGTAGCCTTATTAAGATGTAGGTCTCATTAATAAATCTGAATTATTTTATTGCAGCGTGGCAGAAAACTGGATGCCCAGGCATGGAGACAGCAGCAGGGTGAGAAGCCTGGTTGTGGCTGACTCTGAGTTGATTGTGGCCAACTACTGCCTGGTAAGGCTTTGCACGGTGAGGTGGCACCTGTGACACACAGCCCCGGGCAGTCTGTAGGAAAGGGCTAATGCAGGGCCAGATAAGATGTGTAGTGACCAATTTACAAACTGCAGGTTTGCTTTACCTATGTAGGAGGACTTGACGGGTGAACTTTGTCCCAGAAAGTGTTATGTGTTTACCTTTGGCCTGAAGAGTGGTGTCACTTTCTGTCATTCCTGGGTGTAATGCTATAACCGTACAGATCACTCATTCATTAGAGGTTGAAAATTAAGGTGTGAGACTTCAAATTAAGAGGAGATGTATCTGGTGGGGCTGTACTGAAACAAGGTACCTTTTTCACCTCTTTAAGGTGCCCTTGTCACTCTCTTCAGCTCCCTGAAGGGAGGTTGTGGCCAGGTGGGGTCGGGCTCTTCTCCCAGGAAAGCAGCGATAGGACAGGAGGACACAGTCTTAAGCAGCACCAGGGGATGTTTGTGTTGGACATCATGAAGGATTTCTTCATAGAAGGGGTGATTAGATATTGAATTTGGCCTCTCAGGGAGGTGATGGATTCACCAACCCTGGAGTGTTCAGGGAAAGCCTGGATGTGGCAACTCACTGCCATGGTCTGCTTGAAAACATAATGTTCAGTCAAAGATTGGATTCTGATCTCAAAGTTTTCCAACCTAATTGATTCTCGTTCTTGGCTGTAGATACAGTCTTCTGAGATTCTTGAAGCTCAAGGTGATGTTAAGTAGCTTAAAGTCCTTGTGAGCCCTGAGGAAAAAGCAAAGTCCTCTAACAAAAACGTGGATGAGCAATTGTTATCCTCTGCATAGCGGATGCAGTGCATGATGCCTGGCTTGGTATATGCTGGAGTTTGGGGGAGCCACAGAATTACTTCAGGCATACATTGCCTGTATATTTTTATGCAGTTTTCATTATAAACTAAGGTACTCTAACAGCTTTCTGTTGCCACAGGGACAATTCCTATCCCTCCTTCTGCCTCCTTATGTTTTGTGGCTTCCCCTGAAAGCAGCCACAGTGATCTGGCTTATAGAGGTAATCTATTTTGAAAAAAATAATTCTGAGCAGAAAAAGGTTGTTTTCTGCTGACTTAGCTCCTTCTGCTCAGCTTGAACTCTTCCATAAGTCCTCCCCCTACAGCTCTACTGCATCAGATGAATCCTGACTGTGTGACCACTTCAGAGGTCACTAATCAGCTCCACTGTAATGAGAGGCTTTTATGTAGGACAGTGGAAAATGAAAACACTACTCCATCTTTTTCTTTGCCTGCCAACAAACATTTCAAGCTTTTCTCTATTAAATAACGCAACTCCCAAACTGTGGTATGTGTTTATAGCACTGGGCTGAGTAGAAGGGAGTAGGAAACACTTGAGAGGGTTGGGGGAGAAAGTGCCTGAGAAGTTCTGCTCTGAATACTAACTCTGGAAAGGAAGGAGTGTGAATTAGAAAATTCAGGGAGGTTTATCAATTTCTCAGGCTAAAAATACAGTGTTATGCTACAGTTCCATGACGTTAGCACTCTGTCAGGAAGCAGGCACCTCTGCCCAGATTTGTCTTCTAGAAACTTGTTCTAGCTTCGGTGCCACCACATTCCTTCCTGCTGGCAGAGTCATTTCTGTGATTGTACATGGAACTGGCTCCAGCAGAAAAAAAAGCAGGAATCTTGTTTCCTCCAGGTTACTTTGATGCATGCTCCTGTGTCTCCAAAGGAGTGCTTGGAACAGTGTAGGAACACACAGGAGGGAGTTACCTGGACGGAAGGAGACAGAGAGGGAACACTGTCTTTTTCTGACACTTAGCCCTGTGTTCATTTAACTGTCACTGTTTTGTGCTTGGCACTTTCATGTAAGAGAGTGGTTCATCCCCTGAAGAAGTTGCATCATGAGTGAATTAGGCAGAAGTGTGGGAGCAAGGAAGTATCTTCTCTGATTTTTATTGGGGAAATCGAAGCTTAGAGAATTAAACAACTTGCCTAAGAGTAGAAAGGCTCACTTGCCAAGAGCCAAATTCCAGTCTCCTGAATCACAGCCTTGTGCCTTATCCACAAGACCAACCTTTCTCTATTAGCATTTCCTTTCTCTCCACCCTGTTTTGAGGGAGGCACAGTGGCATTGTTCTATGTCAAACAAACTCGAAGTGTGGTACAGGAATGCTTCCAGCAGAATGACTTGAACAACGCATGAGTTTATCATTAATCTGGAAGCCATGAGTTTTTTGGGAATGGCTTCTGCATTGCAATCTTCTTCAGGACCAATAACCACAAAAGCTCTAACCACCAAAAGGTCTGACTGTGTTTAAGTAAGACATCTTTGAGATTAAAAAACATGCTTCAAACAGCAAAAGGTTTCTTAAGGCATAGAGGATTGGAAATTTTTTATCTGGCAGTAGGTGAGGCTTGAGATAGAGTGGACAAGAAAACAGGACTTAACTTTATTCCTTAAGGAGAGAAGGGAATGATTATATTAATACTATTCTTACTCTTAGTATGATGTACCTTATTAGGAGAACCATATGCTGAAAGTACCTTAGTGTCTGCTTAACCAGGCCAGTGACAAGGCCCTTATCTGTGATCAAAGTCAGATAGCCGGGAACAGGAAATAAAGACTTAACAGTTTGCCTGGCTGCTCTCCTGTCACAGTAAGCTTCATTGGGCAATGCCTGTGCTAAGCACCACTAAAGAGCCATCGTCCTAGGCATGACAAATACTATGTCAAATACTTAGTGCTTTGCTGTAGAAGGTTTTAGTGCTGGCTTTTTATCTCTCCACTCTACCCTTGCCTGCCCCATGACACTCCCTGCCAGAACAGGGAGCTTTATTCCTTATAGCAGTGTCGGTGTTAACTGTGCTAGCGCAGCAGCCAGTGAAAAGCAGGAGTGTAGGACTTGTCTTTGGACTTGATAAGTGGAGAGAAATGGGATCTTAAAACGCTTTAACTGGAAGACAGGAAGTGAAGCACTGGATCAGACTGGCCTAAGAATTCTGGTATCTCGCCTCTGGCTATAGCCAAAGTCAGCTGACAAAAATAATAGTGAAGCACCTGGCTTTTGTTATGCAATGCTGCAGGAGGGGAATTCCGTCCTGCTTTTTGCAGAGATCTGCATATACCCAAAGCTATGACATGTTCTTACACTTCATGGCAGTTGCTGACAGGGTTTCTGTGATTGCTAAAGTTATACTGTAATCCTCTAGTTCACCTCACTCTCCCAGGATAATCCCTGTGCCAGGGATTCTGATCACAGCAATTGCATACAGGGTAGTCAGGAATAGAGGAATATCCTCATGCTTGCACCATTTTGCGTAAGGTCTCTTTCGTTTGCCTTGGGTTTTGCCTTTTTCTTGGGATGGCTTCTTGGTTTCCATAGAGTTTAGGACCATGAATGTTTTATAAAACGGCTATGCTGGTCTTAGACTAAAAGCCCCTTTTGTCCCACTCTCGTGTTTTTCCCTGGCCTTCAGCTTATGGCTACTGCTAGAGAAAAACCATCAAGAAAACATCTCCTTTTCACCCTGTCCTTCCTCCAGTCACTTGGTTCAGGATCTTCCTGAGCCAGATCTAGTCTGTGTATTCTGGTGATGGGAGCTCATGGAGTTTACACAATGAAACTCTTCACGTGGTTGGTTGTCCTCTTATCACAAGTTATTTTCGTTTGAAGGAAGAGAGATAAAGTTTTTGGGATGCTATAAGAAGTGCAATTATTTTTTCTTAAAAGTAATATGAAGGAGCATTTTGTACCAAAGACACTGGTGTGTATGTGAGATACCACCTCAATTTCAAACGTGCAATCTTTAAGATTATCGCTGAGTAGCCTGTTCCTGCAAGCCCTAAGAGTTAGAGTTCAAAAGAGCTCTGGAAAATTAGGGAATGTTTATTGTGTTTTAGTCATAACATGGTATTTGTATTGCCTGGAATACTGCCCTTAATTTCACATCGGTCTAGATTGTGTACCCTACAATAACACATTTCTTCTGAAGAAATTAGTACATACTACTGTTTTGAGCTACAGTCCCCCTGGTCCCTTCATCTGTGTCGACTCAGCAGTGTCATGGGCTCGAGAAATAGGTGGGATCTAGGGATATAAACTGTATTTAGGGAAGCAACTAAATTAATTCTTTCTGAGATGTCACAGTTTTTACTATCTGAGACTTGGAAAACCAACCTGAAGATAAGTAAGGGAAAGTATTTAGTCACTTCATACATCTGTACTCACAACTTGTTTTACATCCAAACTCAAAATTCAAATCTACAGCTTCAGATATCCCACAGGAATTGCATCTGTTGCCTTTTAAAAATACTGTCCAGGTCACTCTTGTGATCTGCAGGGATGTCCTCAAATTGGGAGCACTTCTCTGGCTGTTCAGTCCTGTGAATAAAGGCTTGTACCCACCAGGTGATCAATTAAAAAACTAAAGTATCTCCTAATATGAGATGTTGACGAGCCGATTGTTTGGATGGGGCATTTAGCAGAGAGAATTCAGGTTGTGCATTTTCCTGTTTGCTGCCTTTGTTGTAGTGCAGCACAATTTTATTTGTGGTCTCTTTGTCAGTTTGTGCTTTAGGGTCATGTGTGCTTGTGTAGGTAAAGTCTAAGCTTGATTTAAAATATTAGACCCATTTGCCTGCTTTATTGTACATTATCAATCATAGGGAATCCAAGAAATCCCTGAAGATGTAAAAGTCTAGTCTGAATTTCTAATACTTTTCAGGCACTCCTGGTTCATGTCTTTTGTATTGTTGAGTTTGGGCTTTTTTGTGGGAAAGAAAATGAGAAATTACGTTCTTCTGGCAAGAAACTAACCCACAGCCGTGGAATTATTTTATTATAACATCTGAATAATATAGTTTTTCTTCTCTTTAATCATCTAAGGCTAATGTCACAGACATCTTGATTATTCTGTGGTTTTGATTATCCTGTGTTCTCCCTAGGATTCTTCCAGTCCAATTTCAGTTATAAGTTTGACCGGGGTGCAACAATCCTACCATGTGACAAACCATGGATCTTAAATAAGGGAAGTTTTGCTTGTGGGGTAGAGAAAGATAATTTTTGTTAATAGGAGATATGAGGATAGTTGAGCAAAACTAAGGTTATAAAGAAAAGTCCTGTTGAGATGGACTAAAGAGCAGAAAGAATAATAAGCGTTTGGCAGCCTCTTCTGCTTGGTTACATGGCTTGGTGTATGAATTTGCAGATTATAGAACAGCATTTTCAGCTGTGCTTCATTTCTGTACATCCCAATAACCTTAGCTTTAGAAATAGGATAGTGGGGAAAAAAGCAAAAACCTATCAATTTTGTACCTCACTTGAGTGTTCTTTCAGGCTTTTCTTGTTATTTTATTAATCTGTCTTTTTCAGGGATACTAATTGATTTAACTGCATTTTCATATGGGACAGTTTATTCCACTCACAGATTAAAGATTTAAGAAAAAACCTTAAACCTTATTGCTAACTAAGCAGTCTTACACCACAACTAGGTGTGGCCTTCCTGTTCCTTTGTGTTCCTCTTTGTTCGGGTAGTTTTTAATTTCCCCCCAGATGTTTGTTACTGACCTCTCCACCTGATCCAGACATGGGGCTGTGGGGCTGTTCCCTGTGTCCAGCTCCTTGGCATCATCTTGCTGTGTTGGGGCCAAGCTGTGAGATCCAGGATCTGGGATGCTCCAAAGGTTTGGTAGATTCAGAGTTGATCATTGTGACTGAGTCAGCTTGTTGGTGATTAGTTCTTACCTTACCTGCAATGTTGGTCTATCCCTAGTAAGTACAGCTGAGTTACTGAATCACAGAATGAGCTGGAAGGGGCATTCAAAGCCCATCTTGTTCCAACCCCCTGCTTTGGGCAGGAACATTTTCCACTAGACCAGGCTGCTCCAAGCTCCATCCAGCCTGACCTGGAACAGTTCCAAGGATGGCACTTCCCCAGCTTCTCTGGGTAGCCTTGTTCCACTGCCTCACCCCCTCACAGTAAAGAATTCCTTATCAGTGTCTAATGTAACCCTGCCCTCTGTCAGTTTAAAGCCATTCCTGCCTGTCCTGTCGCTGCAGGCCTTGGTACAACTCTATCCTTGTCTGTTTTATAAGCCCCATAAGGAGCTTAGATAGGCGCTGGAAGGCTGCAGTACAGTCTTCCTGGAGTTTTCCCTTCTCTGGGCTGACCACCAGGCTCCATGCAACCGAGAAAAAGATGGATAAGGAGAGCGCTTGGTCTCTGGAGGCTGACAGAGCGGGGGTGTCGGAGCGATGCTCTGCAAGGGTGAGGATATGGAAGGAAACAGGCTCTCGGTGAAATCTGCCCTGCTCCGAAACCGGAGGAGTTGAACTTTGTACTTTTGGCTACCGGGCAGGGCAGGAGCGGAGGACAGACTTGTGCCAGCCCTCCCAGCGGAGCTGCAGACCCGGAGCGGGGTCTCGCTGTGCCGCGGGCGCTCCGCCGGTGCCGGTCCGGGCGGGGCGGGGGCGGGCGGGGGGCGGCTCCGCACCGCCCCGCAGCTCAGCGCGCACGTCCGCCCGCCCGCCCCACGGGAAATTCCCCCTGAAAAGGGCGGCGAGCCCGGCAGCCGCGGCCGTCCGTGTGTCCCTGCGAGGTGTGCGGGCCCGGGCCGGAGCCCCGCGGCGCAGAGGCCGGAGCGGAGCTGTCAGCATGGCCGGTGAGCAGCGGGGCTGGGCGGGGGGCGCGGGCAGCGGCCCCGGGGGGCTCCGAGCACTCTCCGCCCTCTCTGGCTGGTCGCGTCGGGTGTTTACACTGCGAGGCTAAGGCAGCGGTGGGTCGCTCGGATGAGTCGCGATGAGATTTAATAAGGCCGGTCCATTTCAAATGGATCGCTTAAAATTGTGGGGTGGAAGCGTTTGGGTGTTAAATAAGCACGCGGGTCTGGAGACAACAGGCTGAAGGTTGAGTGATGCTCGTCAGGATCCCGTTCACGTCGGAACTCGGCTGTGAGAATGCAAATGAATGAGAAATAGTGATGGCACAGATGCAAAGTAATGCAGATAAGGGATCGTGCTTTGAGTAATTACAACAAAAAGCACAATTAAGTTTCTAGAGGCTAAATTAAACCGAGTCCGTCATCCTTTCGGGAGGCGTCTCTCTGGTATCTTTCCTAGGGTTAAAAAAACCCCCTAAATTCAAAGCATGGCAATACTAATTAGAATGGTATTTCTAGGCAAAGCTGCTTTTCAAAACCCGAGTGTGCCTTCTGTTAGCAAGGTATGAACTTTCAGTCCTGATAAATATATAGGTGTCCTGTCAACGCAGAAGGAAAACAGCAGGGCTTGTGCTTTAAATGTTATGATATATTTTAGAGTGGCAACAATGAAGCAGGAAAGAGCAGGTTCGGGGCTTTTTTTTCTTTATGTATTTTCAGTGTAATTAGGAACCAGATAAGGAACTTTTTCAGCGGGGGAAGTTTATAACTTCCTGGTACTAGCTAGCTTTTTTTTTTTCCTTTTTCTCTTCTTTTAGTTGCCGTTTTGTAATGTAACACGAAAATAAAGAGGAAGTTCATTAGTGTTGTTTGGTCTCTGTTAGAATTTGTGAAGTTCATTGTGGAGCCGTAGTAGATTACTGCTTTTTCAAATCAAATCGTGTTATGTTTCCAGTTGCTTTTGCTTAAAATGGGGTGTGCTGTAACAAAGCTTTCACCATCCTCCCTCTTTGCCTGAGGTGTTGCAGAAGGTTACAAGTGGATAGATTCTTGCTTTTTAGAAATGACAGACTTAGGGCCACCAGGAATTTGTTCAGAGGAGTGACATCAGAATTAAAGGGCGACACTTCTCCCATCTGTGTCTCGTTGCAGTCACCTCGGGCCGGAGGGTTTCGGGTGATACTTTCACATCTTCCACAAAGACCCACAGCTGCTCTGCTTTCACATGCAGATGTTGATGGAGAGTCTGTTCACCGGGCACTCCTGGCTGTGCAAGAAAATGACAAATTGGGCAATTCCTCCAGAGCCTGCTTGCTTGGAGCAAAGAAATGAGACAGAACCCTTGATCGGGTTGTCACTTTGCTTGGTGGCAGCATGTCACACTCCCTCCCTCATGGTACAGACTTTAAACCATCACAGTTTTCTTGTCATGGAGAGGTCTGATGGAAGTCTGTTCTGAGTTTTAGGGATTGTCCTTTTGTTCCTCTTTGTATTGCTCAAAATGTGAGAATAAAATACCTTTCAGTTCTTGAATGAGCATAACTGGCTGAACTCTCTGAGCTGTCATTGCCTTTACCTCTTTACCTTGCATATGTAATTGGGACACATGATCTCCTATATTCTCTTTAAAATTAATAAGTGTTGTACTCAAGGCAGGAGGGGGAAAAAGCAATTCAATAACAAAAAGAATGACAGGCAGGTTATAATGTGTAGCACAACGTTTCTATCACTAGCATGTGTATGGGCAATTAGAATTAATTACAAAGACAAATTAAACTCTTAAGAACTTAGATGAAGGATTAGCTAGATTTTTTTTTTTCTTCCATTTCAAATGCTTTATGAAGTAGTTGTGGGCAGGCAGGTAATAAATACAAGTAGCTGTGCATTTCTCTTTCAGAATTAGTGAGAGTTTGGGATTTCACATAGCTCACATTTGTTTGACAAGCAAAGCACGACCTGAGGAGGACAGGTCTGTAGTGAGTGTGTGGGAGCTAACAGACCTCTGTGTGTGTGTGTGTGTGAGAGCAGATTGTGAAATAGTTAAGCTGTGCCACTTCACAAGCACATTGCTGATTTACAGAAATAGGGAATGCTGGACACTTGGCTGCAGAGTGCTGGTAATACTTCTCATTCACACAAACACTTCTGTGTGTTTCCTCTCTACACAAAACATGATGACACTGATAATCACAGCAGAGATAATAATATGATTCTTGAATAGAGAGGGAGGCAGCCAAGACAAAATGAAGTTTAATGTTTAATCTCTGGAGGCTGCCGCGTCACCGAGCTTTACTTTCCCACAAACACACCTGCTGCTGAGCGGTGGGTTTACCTTCGGTGGCATTTGTTTCGACCACAGCCCTGTGAAGATCACTGAGCCCAGAGTTTTAAAATAAAGGGCTCTTGAGAGGTGAGAAAATAGCCCTCTCAAGCGAATATTAATAGAACATGAAGGGAAATTGTTGGTTAAAGCAGCAAGAGTTAAGGACCTCAAGTGATTGTGCTCTTGTAGTTTCGAGCGGTGAGGCTCTGGCTACTTTTGACAAATACATAATGTCTGTGGGTGTCCTGCACGTCTGGTTAGCAGCTATGTAAGCATGAGAATCTCCCAGTAAGAAGATTAGTAGGCATTTTGCTGTAATGTTGTAATTTTAACTTGTAAAACGGATTTTCAATTTAGTATATGGATACATATGTATGTATTTGTATGTATGTATTTGTGCTGATCAATGCAACAGCATAAGTAAATTGAAGTGTGGAAGTTAAAATAGCCATACACAGATGTGTGAGCATGGTTTTGTGAGAAGCTCAGACTTCTGCTCTCTCTGAAACCAGCTTTACGTCATTTCTAGGCTTTTATCAATGCCTGCTTTCCCCTTCCCTTTTGCTGGACTTGCTTGTTTTCCATAAAGAGAAAATATGCAAAAAGCTCATCTAAAGGAGGGTCAGGTAAAGAGCTGGGAAGTATCTAGAAAAGGGGCCATCCTCCTCAGTAACTGCACCTAGACTAGTGGCTAATGCGTATTTAATGTGACAGCTCATGGCTGGTGATAAGAAAGTTATTTAAAATCTACCTGATGGGAGATGATCAGTTTAGAAACTGATCAGTCAAACTGATTTTGACTGACTGTTAGAAAGGTCTACAGAGAGTCCTGAACCACAGTTCTCAAAGATTTTGACCCCAAACACAGTCTGAAGGGGAAGTGCCTTGTGCTTTTGAAGATTTTGCAGAGGCACCAGTTGTTGAAGACCGTCCCAGCACAAGAGCTGCTCTCACATGGTGGTGGATGCAGCTCCACCACTACCTGTAGGTGTGTGGCAGATAAATGTGCATTCAGGACAGACTGAGGTGACGTCTCAGATGTCTTTTTTTCCATCCATCCCTTTGCTGCTGCTCTTGATTACTTTATCTCTTAGGTTATAATATTTTCCTACTTTGGGTATGAACTGCTGCAGCACTGGAAATGTTTTGTGATCAACAAATCCCAGGTATAAAGTTCAAGCTTTGCATCGGTGGGGTGCCTAAACCATTGTAGGTGCAGCAAAAGAGAAACCTTTATTATGGACTTAGGACTGGAATCCACCTCTTTGCCAAAACCTGTGTGCTGTGGACTCACTGGCAGCATAGACCTTGGGCAAAAGGAAGTAGGGGTTCTTTTACCCTTTCAGCACTTTCAATATATTTAATAACTGTTTTGCTTATTATGTTGAAGTCCAAGCACTTTTTTTCCAGTGCTGTGCCACAGGATATTGTCTGTCCTGTTTGTGATGCTCAGTTTTGCTTGAGGAGGATGCTATTATATGAAGATGACAGAGAGCTCAGTAGACATTTCCATAAGCTACGTTCTTCTGATTGTGTAGCACTGTGATGATTCAACTTCAACAATATTTACTTAGCCTCTGTTGTTTGTTTTTCACATGCCATCTCACTGTTGTCACTGTTTGATTGACTGTCCTGTTTGATGTTCTTAGTGTGATATATTAAATAGCTTGTTACTCTCTGGCAATAAAACATCACTTGAAAAGTACTTAGCCTCTTGCTAAGTTAATGTCTTTCTAACCCCCCATTTAAGAGTTCTGCTGTCTCTTATTCTCATCTATCACTCTGTGTTTCCTGAAAACCTCCCTTCTGACAACTGCCCAATAGCTTTTCTGAGGTTTCATTGTCTGGGGAGATACTGCAAGTAGAAACCAGCCCTGTGGGAGATGGGCAGCTCAAAATGTAGAATTCAACACCAGCAATCAGGTATTTTTTGAACTCACAGTGAGAGTATTCCACCCAGTAGGGTGGGGATTTTTTGCATAATTTGAATAGTTTCTGCTGCACTGTGATAGGAACTAAATCAATCAATTCTGAGTAAACAGCTTCACTTTCAGAGGACGCTTAAGAGAACACAGCAGTTGACAGTACCAGTGCTTGGAGAGGACAGCCATTCTTAAAACTGTACTATTCCTAAAAATGTTAACCGTTCCCTCAAAATAATGATTTGGGTTTTGTTGTATAAAATCTTCTTTCATCAGACACGTTTCTATGATGGTTATAAGAAGCTAAATCCTAGATTAGATGGAGGGAAGGGTGTCTTTTTTACTTCCATGGTATTGGTACCATAGATGCTTCACCCAAATCTGTTCTCTTCCCTTTTACCCCACCTTCAACATGTGCATGTGCATAAAAATAAAGAGTAGATTTTCTGATAAGGTAGACCAAGTGGAAAGATGGTAATGTAAATCAAAAGTCTAGAAATTCTTATTCTTGCATCTTCTGCTGCTTTTTAAGCTCTACTGTGTCCTAACATTAAAAATATTTTATTTTTAAGGTGGCCCTGAGCCCTACATTGAAATATTTGAGCAACCCAGGCAAAGGGGCATGCGTTTCAGATACAAATGTGAGGGAAGATCAGCAGGCAGCATTCCAGGAGAACACAGTACTGAAAACAATAAGACCTTCCCTTCCATCCAGGTAAATACCGCTTTTATCCAGGAATTACCATTGCCCACATTACCGTGGTGCTCGTAGCTATGTGTTGGACTCTGCACAGTAAATACAATGCTTTTCATCTCACGTTCTGGGATTCTTTCCTTGGCATGCAAATGGAGTTGCAGCAGAGTGGGAAAAGAGTTACTTGCTCCTGGTCACGGAAAGATTTGGTTTACAAAAAGAGGAGAAGGTGCAGAGGTGGTTTACAAAGTGGTGCTAGAGGGGACGCAGTGAAGACTCAAGGTCTGGGAGCCATTCATTAGTAGCTTTCTCTATACGCACGTTTGCTCTGCTTTCTTAGTTGGGTGACGTGGGTTTGGTTTTACGGTTTGGACTGCAGCACGAATTTTGGGAGAGCGTTGAAGGAATTTGCCTACAAAATGTGGAAAGGCTTTGAAACGTTGCTGGGCACAACATGAAAGAAGGCGCTTTGTGTGAACGAACAATGGCCCGCGATGCGCTGAATGGGCTCTGCAAAAGACACCAGCGTGGAGGGTGTGAAGGCAGAGCTTAAAAACGAGCTGAGAAAGGGGAATTGTGTCCTCAGAGCATCTGCGGCCATGATGAGTTGGGTAGTTGCACCATGGATGAGTTGGGAAATCCAGAACGAAGGGATTCAGAGGATCCCTTACAGCTGTGATCAAAGCAGGGACAAAGAGACAGTAGAGCTGGAATGGAACCACTTGGGCAGAAGCTTTCATAGGTTGGATGAAGAAGACCCTAGACAGGTAGGGTAAGAGAAAAGAATTTCTAGTCCCCTATGTGATGTTAGAGTTGCTGGTGTTTCCTTGATCTCTTTCAGTTTGGAGGAGGTCTGTCAGAGGTGAGATCAGAGAAGAAAACTCAAATTTAAATGAGAAGTTAAGAGCACTTGCCATCTTCCTGCCCAGGAACAGAGGCTGTGTGTCTGTGTTTGCAGAGTGTGCAAGTACAAAAAAACACCAATGTGGAGCCCAAGATGGGGTCTCTGGAATCACAGCAGGAAACGAACAGATAGAGAAAATGTGAAATGTGACAAATAGGAGATGTTTTAGGCTGAGGCACAAAAGCTCTTTAAGAGGGAGGGCTTGAGAAGGAGAGTGTTGGCGGTTGTGTGTGGAGCAGCAGAGTGAGTCTCTATTGCATAAAGCAACTCTGGAAGCTGGTCCAGCCCTGGAGCCGGAATTACTAAGGGAAGAGGCAAAGAAGGTTTCCCTTTGACTATCATTGTGCCAGATTTGGTTAGGGAATGCAGGAAATGGAGATGGTGCCAGACTCATTTTTTCAGCACGCTGCCAATTGAACAAGGAACTGTGTGGGCTCTTGGCAAGAGCAGAGGTTTACACAGACTCTCAGCCTAAATCTATGTCAGGGCATAAGCTGAATGAGGTGAATCAAGCCTTGATTCCTCTTTTCTTGGACCGTGCTGCACATGAAGGCCAGGCAGAACCCAAAGGGGAGATGGGACATGGGTATGTGACTACGCAAGCCTGGCCAAGTTTGTTCTTTTGAAAGGTGACTATTGATGACAGAGCTGATTGTACTGATAGCAGGTGATTTCTAGGTGAATTCCTGCCTCCCTGAAGCTCGTGGGAGGCTTTGGTGCTGATTATGTTCCAGGGGAGTCCCCTCTAGAGATGGAAATGTGAAGAGAGGGGCCAGGAAGAGATTAAATTTCATGGTGTGGTTATGAAGATGAACATCAAGGGGGAACTGGAGAACCAAAAGCAACTAGATCAGGCTTCATCTTCATGGGGCTGGGTGTGAAATGAGGGACAAATGATGTAAAGGTTGAAGAAAGTGAAGGAGCAGTGGAAGTATTTTTTAAGGGTAAAAAGTAACAGTGGCTTGTTGAAGACTGAATGGAGCCAAACTGGAGATTGATGCAAACAGATGATGACAGGTAAAAGAGTACAGTTCAAGTTAAAGATCTGAAGTGTTGACTAAAAAGGATTGTGATAGATCCTTGGAGTCTCAGAAGCAGGAAAGAAAGGGAAGGAGAGGAACTGTGGAAGTGGAGGAGGAGAGCTCACCTCTGCATAGATGTGTGCCTGAGCAAGTCTTGTATTTGCTTTCAAGTTTTTATGTGTCAAACAATTTAGACCTACTGGGGGTTTTTTTNTTTAACAATCCCTCATGCTCAGTGACTTCACTGGTTGCTTGAGTTTGCTTTTATGCACCTGAGAAAGGAGCATTGAATTAGGCTGATGACTGCTGTGAAAGCTCTGGTAGGAGCTTGAGAATTTGGTACTCCCCAGCTTGAATGTAAGATTGAATACTCATCTGAGAATTAGTTGGGAAAAAACCCAAGAGCTTCAGAGGGGATTGTGTCGTGCTTTATCTGTTAAGATCCTCTTTCATTACTTAGTGTTCCATGCACAGGTATCATCCTCATCTCTGAAGCTTTATGAGTCTTTTTCCTAAAATCTTTGGAGGTAGATGTGTTCTTCAAGCAACATTTCTGTATGGTCACCTGTGTAGCTCTGGTGTTCCTTCCATAGAGCATTTCAGGATAAAATTTATTTCCTGTAACAGGTGGGGACTGATACCTAAAATCTCGAAAATATCCCGCTGTTTTTTTGTAGATTCTAAACTATTTTGGAAAAATCAAAATAAGAACTACATTGGTAACAAAGAATGAACCCTACAAGCCACACCCTCATGATCTGGTTGGAAAAGACTGCAGAGATGGTTACTACGAAGCTGAGTTCGGGCCAGAACGGCGAGTCCTGTCGTGAGTAATGGTGTTGCTTGGGAGTTTGATTAATTATGCAAGTGATTTGCTAATCTTGTGTTTTAAAACTCATATTAATGATTATAAAAGCAATTAGAATGCTGTCTTTGCTGTAGTTTACTAATCCATCTCGGGGAACTTCCCTTGGAAGTATTTCCTTCTCTTTTCAGTACTGCACTTGTGCTTTTTCTTTCCTGTCACCCTTTTCTTTCCTTTATCCATTCTCCCAATGTCTGTCTTCTTTTCCTTTCTCCCACTTACTTTCTTGAGATGTTCATCAAAACATCTTACTCTTAAGCATGACTCTTTCCTACATGTAAAAATGATGAGTAATAGAAAGGGTAATAGCATTAGAATTCACACTTAATGGTGATGAGGGAAGTTCACATCTTCCATGGAAACTATATTTGGACTTTCTGGAGAAAGTTTGTAGTGGCGAGTATCATGTAATCTAGAAGACAGTTGTCGTGACATATCTAGAAATGTGTTAGTAGCTGTCACTGTTGTTGCTTGTTGTTTGGGTTGGATTTTTTGAGTGAAAATACAGATTTTGCTCCAGCCCAGCTGTGAAGAATAGGTGTGCCAGGGAGGGATCTGCTTGTGGATGCAGTGAGGAAAACTCAGGATGTGCACAAGACATTTCTCAGTGCTATTAAGAACATCTCAAGTGCAGTTGTATTTGATGGTGTTTCCTCTAAGTTTACCAGGGTTCATGTAATAAAATAACACCAGAATAAGCTGCAGCAAACATGGAGTGATTATTGCTGGAGAGGGGAATTTAGAACTGGCAAGCTGTTTGTGGTTCCCAGTTTGCAATGCAGGAAATATGGAAGTAGGCTATTGCTTTGGGGTAGGCATAACTGAGCTGGGAAGAAAATCAGGAAAATATTTCAGTGTATAAGTAGCTCTTACACACAGCTCTCAGGCCAATGGGATTCTGTTGGTGTTGGTGAAATTACTCCATGTTTACGTGGGTTTAGTCAGTAGGACACTATTAAAGGAGAGAGCTGAAGACACATCTGTTTTGAAGGTGGTGACTGCCTGATGGTGAAATAAACAGTGGAGATGCTGCTTCAGCATCCAGCCCAGGCTCAAGGGATCACGGATGTGCTGCACTGTGTTCTGGTGGCACAGGGCACGCTGACTTGCAAAAATCCTAAACTCTAACGGGACCTTGCACCTTCTTCTGACCATCCATTCACCAGCTTCCCCTTTGTCTTCTCAGATCAGCCTTCCTCAGCCAAGGTCAAAGGAAGTCTGCTGCTCTGGCCCATCCCACTTCCTCCCCTCAGCTCTGTGCCTGCTGATCCGAAGCAGAAAAGCCCAATTGCTTAACACCTTTTCTGGCTCTGTGTTCCCATCACTGAGTGCAGGAAGACACTGACAATTGTTTCTCCTCTTGGCATTTGGTTGCACAAGGTCCAGTGTGAAGACACAAGACGAGCCTGTTAGAGAGGCCATTACAGGATGTCAGGCCAAGCAACACTGGGATGCTCTGCAAATATTTATTTGCAGATTGTGATTTCATCTCCATTTTATGTTTCCATCAAATCCTGTCCTTTGGCATAAAGCCATGCCTCTGTTTCACTTCAGGCACTGGTGCTTGTTTGCTCCACCCATGAAATCCTCTCAATATTTTTAGGATATGAGCCTCTCAGTTTCCTACAGAATAGTAAGTGGGCTGCTTTCATTTTATTGATAATGTGAAACTGTGAGCTTTGTGTTTGACATTGGAGATCCTGATGGGAGGACGCTCGACACATTCCCTTTGAAATGTTTCCAGCATCAGTACACTCATTTTTTTTAACAAATCATTGGTTGCTTTAAGATGAAAGAACAGTATGATCCATAATTGGATCTGGATGTTTAAAGTCATTTTCCTTTTTGTGGCTGGTGACTCAATCTTCACATTCTTCTCTTCGAGTCTGTGTTGGAGAAAAGCCTCATCCAGTACTAGCGAACAGGAGATGTCCTCTGTCAATAGTGTTTCTGACTCTTTACTCTTGCTGAGCATCCCAAATTGAGCAAAAATCCATTTTTTTTCCCCTCAGTAGAAGTGGAATTATTAATCACAGATTTTGGGCTGCTGTGAGTAATTACTCTGCTTTCTGCTGTTCAAAGTTCCCCATGTTTTAAAGTTCCCAAGCATTTTGTTCCGCCTGTGGTATAATGATCTTTGTACTGCTGCCCAAACTTGATCAGAGCCCTCCCTGGCCGAGACATCAAGGCAAGAGTATGAAAATCAGAGCTTTGTGGGGCTGCCTATGTACTCAGATTTTTACTTCCTAGTTTCCTCTCTCTACGGGGATGATATCATAGCTTTTTAAGATGTTTTTCATTTTTTCTCTCTCTCTCTTCCTACTTCTCCCTCTCTCTTCTCGTTATCTCACTTTCTTCCTGTCAGCGCACATCGATGTGAAACCCCATAGCCCTGCTGGGGCTCTCGGCAGTTCCTCCTCTGACCCAGCCTCCGCTCGGGCATGGTTAAACACACACTTTCACTGTCACAGCACAGACTTAGAAGACTTTGATACTCTGAGAATTTCAGGCTGCTGAAAAGCCTCCTGTCCACGAGAGGCTTCGTTTGGGGGTATAATAAGGCACCGCCCCTGTTTGTGGACTTTGATGTGTGCTGCAAACAATCGGTGGAATACAGTGGGTATTCTGAGGGGGGGGGGAAAATAATGTGTGCTGTGATTAAGCCCTAAAGAAAGTACTTTCTCCAGGAGCAGGTGAAAATAGGATTGCTCATCAAGGTACAGTTCCAATCTGAATGTCAGTAGCCACGATGTGAAGGCAAGGTGCTTTAGTGAATTATGAGACGCTGCTGTGTTTTATTTTCCCCTAGGTCACATCATGTTCAGTTTGCAAAGGAAGCCTGTGTCTTCCTGTAGTGAGCAGAGGTTCTGGAAGTGGAGCCTGATGGCAGAGGGTTTGGGAACCTCTGAACAGAGCGTGTTGGGCACAGACAAGGGAGTTTAGGGAAATTAAACTTAACATCATGCTAGGATAGTCTTGTTCAGAAGTGTACCGGCACTCTTGGCAGGAAGAAGGAATATCTTTAGGTACAGTAAAATGCTCTTTTGCTAAAGCAAAGAAGGTTTGTGGAGTTTCAAAGGAAGGGAAATGGCTGGGACTTCTGGAGAAAGATGCCTGCTGACACAACCCATCTTCAGAGCTTATTGTAACATCATGAAACACAGATTTTTTTTATTTTTATTTTTAACTTCCTGCTTTACATCCAGTCAGCTTTGATGATGTCACGGTTTTTCCATGTGGGAAAGAGTCAGCCTGCCTGGGACTCCCCCCACCTCCTGCATCAGGGTGACCTGCACTTTTATGCAAATCAGGAGGAGCTGCAGCTCTTCAGAACTTTTCCATAACTATGTGAGATTTAAAAACCTGTTTTGACCTGTTAAAAAAAAAAACACCTTATAATAGTGTTTTAGATTTGCACTCCCTGATAAGAGCAGGAGAGCAAATCCTTTAACTAATGCAAATTACCAGGTTTATTGATTACAAAATTGATTGTCACTATAAATCACGCAAGACTGAGTATCTTAACTTTTTAATCACTGTAGGTTTACTGCAGAGTAATAATTTTTAATGTGAAATATATGTTATTAATAATGTAAATGATTTAGGATTTTATTTTAGGGGTTTTTTGCTTCTGTGTCTGCCCTTACTTTAGGAAAAATGGCATCTCTGCTCTTCAGGTCTTGTACACCCTTCTCAAAAGAAGCCTTTTTTCATTTCTTACACTGGATGTTATCACACTAATTAAAATGAATATTTTATTTAATAGTTGACACTGAAGATGTTATTACCTGCTGAAATCTTGCCACATATGCTTCAGTTTTCAGAACTTGGGCATTCAGTGTGTGAAGAAGAAAGACCTGAAGGAATCCATTTCTTTACGAATCTCGAAGAAAATTAACCCTTTCAATGGTGAGTGGAAATCAGCTGCTTCTCTTGGCAGGGTGATGGGGGTTTTTTGTCCTGCCTTGCTTTTGCTTTTGTGTTGGAGCTCTATTTTTTTTTTTCCAAAAAATCTCTTTCTGAGAAACAGTCTTCCCCTTCTGTGTCCCTCACAGTCTTTCTTCCCAGTTATCACGTGATGAATCTATTTGGATAATTGCCCTTTTTTTTTTTTTATATTTAGTTTTTGCAATTCCCAGCAGCAGTCTGAGTTGCTGCTTGGACAGAGGGAATGGGATAGCAGCGGAAACCTTTCCTGGAAACTTCTACAAGTGTCTTGGGAGTTGGATTTCCCCAGTTTTGGCAGCAATGAGAGTAAAAGACTGAATTAGCATAACTCTGCAACAATTCAACCAATACACATCGCACTTGCCACTTTCTCATCTCTTCTCTTGCTGTGTTTTTTGTGACCAGGTCAGGGGGCCGATAGCCCTCTGGGAGCTGCCCCTCACTTGATTTCACAGCATGGTAACTCAGAAATCCACAGCAGGATTGCGATGTCAAGGCTGGGTCGGACAGGGCTTGGAGCAGCCTGGTCTGGTGGGAGGTGTCCCTGCCCATGGCAGGGGTTGGAACAAGATGATCTTTCAAGTCCCTTCCACCCCAAACCATCCTGTGATGCTGTGGTTGGGCTCATCAAGGTCAGAGGCAGGACCTAGAACCCCACCTGTGAGGGTTTGCCCACAGGGTTTTGTTTGATGTGACTGATCTGTGGGCTGCTCTCAGAAGGAGTCATCCTGCTCTTCCCTCCATCCCTGCTTACACACTCCCACCACTTTCCTCACACCTCCACACACAGGGGCTGCATGGCCCTGCAGTGAGTTGCTCCAATGGAAAACCAATGTGAAAACAAAAAGAAAAAGAAAAAAAAAGGAGAGTGGTTTCCCTTCAGATCAACTTGCTAAACCAACTCCCTTCACAGCAATCTAACTGCCAAGTTCTCTGCACAGAGGGGGTGGGGAGCACATGCAAAGTTTTGGGCCAGTTAGAGTGGGACCAGAATGCAGGCACAACTGGGGGAATTAGATGAAAAGCATAAATACCCCCAAATTATTAGCTAAGCAGTGTCAATGTAGTCATGTATTTCCCCAAGTGTGGAAGGAGCTTGGAGATTCTCCAGACACAGAATTGTTGCTGTGTTCACATAAGATCCATTATGGAGAGTTGAGAGCTGGATTTCTGGCTGGCTTGAAAATACATGTCCCTGAATTGGGACAAAAAGAAAGATGTTGAATTTATCAAAGAATAAGGAATGTCTTAGATATTTTTCTTAATTTTAGATCAACTGTTTGGAGTCAGGTTGATGGCCCTGATGATCCATCTGAACAATTACCCTAGTTATGAAAATATATGCACACAGTATTTTGACAAGAGTTTAGTTTATCAGCACAATTTAAACACTTTAAGGGTTTGAATTATGTTGCCTTGACTCAGCCAGCTCTACCTTGATTTCAAACAATAAAAGGGGAACTTTTCTTTAGAAGGAAGTAGATTTTTACAATTGTTGGCACTTAACTCCACTTTCACTAATAAATTTTGGGTGATTGTGCTTGCTTGTTCTTGGTAGCATCTGGGCAGATCCTGGGCTGCTTCCCTCCAGTCCAGCAGTGATGGAGGCCACACTGGTGCCCTGGCAGCAGGGGAGAGCCTGCCTGTGTGACACACAGGGCAGCAGCCTGCTCTGGGCAGGGGCTGTGCTGAGAAGGGGCCGCTGGCAATCCCCAGTTGTGTCATTGCCCTTTGACAGGTGTTAACGTGTCAGCACAAAGCAGAGCCACTTGGGAATGGCCTCCAGGGCAGTCCCACGCTGGGCAGAGCCTAGAAAGGCTTGGGACCAAGGTCTAATAAAACAGAATTAGTGACAGGAGTATTTTTATGTGTTTATTTAGTTGATCAGAACAAGGTTTTGTGAGCATCAGTCACTACAGTGTTTGCTGCTTGATAAGGTTGAAAGTTTTATGTATGGATTTAATTTGTTTTTTAAGGTCAGAGGAGTGTTGGTACATTTTCCAGGATTGGGCAGGCTGTGCTAAATCCATCCTCCATTGTGCTTTACCTCTGTGTCTTCAGAAAGGCAACTGACTTCCCTGTTTAGAGACATTCCGGAGCTGTGCATCCTCTAAGCAGGTCGCAAGTTGGTGTTACTCATTTCTTGTATGACATCATCAAAGAAACTTCATGGAAAACGAGCCCTCAGGGTGCTTGTGTGTTGGTTGGCTTTTCTTTTTCTTTCCCACTTTCTTCTGGAACAAACATTCCCTGTCTTGAGCCTTCTTCTGGGGAAGAGAAGTTCAGTATTGACCCTAAACAACTGATGCCTCGGAATCCCTGGGTGATTGGGATTTGTTTGCAGATCACTGCCGTGTGCCCAGCTGGAGGCGTTGGCATCGGAGTCATTCTGCCAGTGTGCTGATGTAAGGCTGTTTCCCTGTGAATTCCCAGTGTTGGCTGGCAGCATTTATCCCCTGTGAAGTTTAGCACAGGCTGTAGGAACTGTGTGCATTCTCTAGGATGGATGACTTGCCATCAGGTTGTTCCTCTTGTGTTAGCCTTGTTTGAGAGAGAGGGAACTGCTGTTTCCATACCGTATTCATGATCTGTTGTGTTCCCTTATATTTTTGTCCTTCAACCATCTCAAGAATTCTAGAAATCCCTTTTGTCTCTGTCTTTGAGCACTCCAGGGAAATGGGGTGCAGTGTCAAGCCTAACATGTAACTAGGATTCCTTGGCATGGTGATGGTGATGGTGATGATGATAAAAATAGCACAGCATCGAAGGAGCAGAGTTACTCCTCCAGTGGAGCTGGTCCATGTCTGCTTTCTACGGTGTTTGTTTTCTTTTAGGAGCTGTTGAGTTGTGCCATATCCTTGTCTTCCCATGCACTGTCTGATGTAAAGCCAACTCAAATTAAAAGAAGAGCCAGTTTTCAGTTAAGTGCTTTTGTGAGTGGGTGTGACTTGACATGGAGACAACAATTGAGTTAATAACAACTCGAGTTAATTGTCAATGAGGAAAAGCCTTAAGTGTTCTCTTTAAATTAGGGAAAAACTGTACTCAGTGCGGTGTTACAGAGGACTGACCTTTTTCTAGCCAGATGCATGATGACATGAAAACCCCGGACTTGGAGTGAGAACCCAAGAGAATCATCGAATTCCAGGCAGTTTTTATCAGAGAGGATAACCTGACTTTCCCTGGAACTTGCCACAGGCTTAAGCTTCCTGCTCCTTTGCAAATGCCTGTGCTTACGAGCGTGCAGTTCATTTTTAGGCTCTCCCCTGCACCCCACACCTAAACACGTCTGCGTGTGCCTCCTCAGTGTTTCCTTTGCCGTTTCCCCTTTCCACCCGCGAGCAGCTGACCCCGCGGCGGCTCCGCGCTCGTCACCGTCTGTGCCGTGACGCCCCGCTGTGTGTCCTGCCCACACAGCGCCCTCTCCGCAGCTTCCTCCGGCGCTGCTCCTATGAGAACCCCCCCTCTCCTCTGCCGCCACTCTCCCGCGGCGTCCCCAGGATCCCCCTCTCCACCTGTGCCGGCTCCGTGGGGAGTTTTATGGAGCTGTGAATTTCGTGAGCCGCTCTTGGCAAGAATTCTCAGGATGGGAATGGGTTGAAGGTGCCCGTTGTAATGATCTCCTTGGATATCACAAGGAACTTTAGGTTTCTTTTCTTGTATTGAAACAAATGTGCAATCCAGTTCAAACCGGTGTAAAATCTTAGTAAGTCACCAGCTTTTGAAGAGGCACAGAGCAAACCTACTCGAGGGAAGCTGCGTGTCCTTATCATGGCATGGCTTTAGCACTTAGCTTTGGAAAGCCCTTTGGTTCTTCTGTTCTCATGCAAATGCTCTTTTCTGCTTATTCCAAAATGTGTATGTTAATATAAAGGACAGACGCCTTTCAAATTGTTTAAAAAGGAAAATTACCAAGTAGCAAAAGTGTTGACTTCTTTATTTTTTTATGATAGAAACAGAAACTGCTAAAGAAAGGTATTGGGAATGTACAGAAGCTGATGGATACACTTGTTTGAATCTGTTCCAACTATACCTTTTTCACATTGAACTTAAAACAGGAAAAGAAGCCAGAGGAACATTGTCTAGACAAAACAAATGCAGAGTTTTGAAAGTTTTAATTTGTATTTCCAGCTCTTCCCTTGGCCAGGCCATTTGCCTTCCCTGCATTTCTTTCTTCTGTAAACCAGGCAAATGTATCCATAGAAGTTTGGGCATTTACTGACTGTAGAATGGCATCTGAATTTTAGTTGTTTGCACTCATCAACTCCCTGAGTTTTTGCTTTTTGAAAAATGGGTGTTGCTGATGCACGTTCTGTTTCAAGGTACATGTCAAAGTTTCTCTTTTTCTGCAGAACTGATTGAAAATTACCTTTTTGTGGATCTCAGCATAAGAAAACAGGTGTGGGTGTATCAGGAGGAAGAACAGAGTGCTGCCACAGTCCTTCCCTCCCATTGTTCCCAGCTTTACCAGGAGTCTTCATCAGGGGCTAGGACAAGGAGTGATGGGTTCAAACAGAAAATGGGGAAAATTAGGTTGGGTAAAGAAAGGAAATTCTTTAATGGTGGTAAGGCCCTGCGATAGGTTGCCCAGAGAAGCTGTGGCTGCTCCATCCCTGGAAGTGTTCAAGGCCAGGCTGGACAGGGCTTGGAGAAACCTGGAGTAGTGGACGATGTCCCTGCCCATGGCAAGGGGTTGGATCTGGATGATCTTTAAGGTTCTTTTCAACCCAGACCATTCCATGATCCTACCTCTTGGGAAGTGTTAGTAAAAGGCTACACCAGGACAGCTGTGGCTGCAGCAGGGACACAGGCTGGGGGGATGAGCTGGATCTGAAATGCTCCTGGGCACCAAGAGGGACCTGTGACTTGCAGCCCATTTCCCTGCCTAGTTGAACCTGGTGTAAATCAGCACCAGCTCTGGAAGAAGCTCTCCTTCCACTGATTCCCTTGAGCCAGGGCTGCCTGTCGTGGGAACCAGCTGGCTGAACACAAGCCTTTTCATCTTCCCTTCTGGCAAGATAGTTCTGAGCCAGACCAGTTCCTTGATCTGATTCACCACATGAGAGCTAAGCCAGCCTGAGCAGTGCTGGAAAGGTTGGGCAGAGCCACCTTTTGCAGCAAAACTTCTGGCATGGACCGAGTTAGACTGCCCAGTTGGTATCAGGGCCAAGGGGGGTATCTTTGTACTCCAGGAGCAAAACCCTGGAGGCAAACCACCTCTGTGTCATCCCTTAAATGAAACTGAGCTCCCAGCATATCCCTAAATTAAAAACCCTCATCTGCGTAAGAGAGAAACAACCCATGATGATTATTAATGATGTGTGTTCCCCACACATGTGGGGAGTGATGTGTGATGATTATTAACGATGTGTGATCTCTGGGGTGTTTTAACTTGTGGAAGGTCATTCTCTTTGACATCTCATGTGGCTCATGTGCCCCTGCAGCCCCTCACTGACAGGGGAAGGTCACAGGATGTCCCTTTGCTGGGTGAGCTGTGCTCTCCACAGAGCCCTCCCTCTCTGTGTCACACCACACTGTTTGCCCTGGAAGTTTCCATGCAGGTTAAGCTGAGATGCTCCAGCTCTGCCCACTCCAGAAGGCTGACATCATTAGCTGGGTGATGGGTGCTATGTGAGGGATCTGCTGTTTGATAGGTGTCACATTCTCAGTCAAAAAACCAAGCCCTTGATCATTTCTCTTCGGTGTTCAGAATAAACTTTCACTTTCCCTGAAGAATCACCTTATAAGTGAACATCAGAGCCCTTAATCCCCCATTAGTTTAATCATATAAATGGCATTTTATTGGCCTTGCTGGATGTTGAAATACTAAAAACCCTATAAAACTATAATTAGAAATTAATAAACAGGAGGCCTGACATTACCAGCATCTTTAATTTCGTGTCCGAACTTGGACTTGCACATTGGTGTGTTGAACCCAGAAAGTCTCTAATTTTGTGTTACAGAAGCAAATCCAGCTGGTGCTTAGTGGAATTCAGTGGAATCCCAGTGGGGCATCTCTGGATTTTAGAGGCAAAATCTTGGAGACAGGGACAACCCAAACCTAATGCCTGAGAGCTGCCCCAGTCAGTCAGCTCAGGTTGGAAAGAGTTTGTAATTTAGCTCATGTGGGGTGTTTTGCCCACGCTGGGACTATATTGGTCTCTTCCCACATTAGCAGACAATAGATTAGGGAATTATTTCCAAGATAATCATTTAGTAAAGTTGAGGAACCAGCATTTTGTTCAGAAGAGTTGTAAACAGATCTATAATGAAATCATTTACTGGATCTTGTGGCACCTTTCCAGATAAACAGCAAATCCTCCTCAGGTTTGACTGTAATTCCAGGTACTCCTTTTGCAACCCTATAGCCAGAATCTTGGTGAGCAGGGTTGGATTTCTTTTACCATGGTGCTGCTGGTATTTTTATGGACTTTTTTGACCTCATATTCCACATTTACCTTAGAATTTTAGTTATTTTTTTAACTATTATTTTGAATTTCTGTGAGTTACTTCTTAAAGCTCCTTGTAAAGCTTACAAGTAGTTCCTTCATGTGTTCCTGTGTGCAGAGATAACTACAGTTAAAGGATTTCTGCCAGGTTTAGGATACCCTTTGTGATTAGGCTGGGCCATCACAGGAACATACCCAGGCTTTTGGTTGGGTTCCAGCTCTTTTGCCTGGATCCAGATGAGGACTCTAAGGTGTGGTACCACACAGCGAGCAGCAGTCAGAAGAGGAAGTTGAACCCTTGCCAAAACCAGAGAACTTCTTCCCTTTTTGTTTTTTTTTTTTGGTTCGTGTGTAGTGTTGGAGCCTTTTTTCACCACACCTGTGCCCTCAAGGTGCCACATTGGGCGACGTCTTCACTTCACACGTGCGCTGCCCCCGGTTTCAGTCCTGCCTGTGCGGAGCTTGCAGGGCTTGATGGAGTGGCTGCTCCTCCTCTCCAGTACATAGCGTTCCCAAAATCTTCGACAGCGTTTCCTAACTTTAATAACTTCAGGTTTGTCAGGTTTAACCCCGTCTGTTGTCCTTGTGCGCAGAAGTTGGTGAAATAGCACGGAATGACATGACCATCCTCCATCCGGCCGCACTCCAGGCATTACTCAGGGTGTTTGTCTGCCTCAGCTTTGTTTGCTTTTAATATTCCCAGGGTGTAAGCCAGCATCCATTCCAAGTTAGTGGCTGCTCTCAAATTGACTTCAGAGGGAGCAGAATTAGATGTTTGTTAAAAATAACATTTTGTTGTGTTTGGATGATTGTCTTGTTTTGAAATCGGTGAAAGCTGTGCGCTTCTTCATATGCACATGGAATCTGGTCTCTCTCTTTTTTAAAGTGTGTCATCACAAGATGGAGTTGCAGCTGTCTTGTTCTCCTTTTTTTTTTTTGCACTGTTATGTTCTTCTTGACTGGTTAAAAATAGCCCAAGAGGAATCACTCTTGACTGAACACTTCCTCTTTCAAACTAGTGATTTTTTAAAATTCTATGAAATCGTTTATAAAAACATGCAAATCAGGAGCAGTGGTTTTGCTGCAATAGAATGAGCTGTACACAGTGTTTCTGTCCCTTGCCACTCTTGGCACACAACTCCTGTGTCAGGTGTTAAACAGATTTATTGGGAATTTGCGCAAGTTTGTAGCATAGGAAATGATGTCATTTGAACATTAGCATTGCTAATTTTCTCCATATCTAGAGTATTTTTGCTTTTATAGAGTATTCTTAGGCTTTAGTCTGCTCTTACATGCTTCTGAGGAAGAGACACATTTCCCCGTGGAAAGCACAGAGCGGGACTGAGGCTCCTTTAGCGTGAGAAAGGGACTTGGTTGCACAACCACAAAGCCCTCACTTTTGGTTCAGGGCTTTTGATCAGAAGCCAGACCCAGATTTCATGCTCAGCTTCCATCCACAGCTTGCTCAGGCAAAGGTATTGAATGTCTATGCTTAGATGAATTGTGAAGAGGTTTGATGTTTGACCACCCCTTGGGTCTCTGGAAGGATCCACGTGGTTGCCAATGGCTAGCACAGCAGAGGAACATAAACCCTGATGTCAGGGTGTCCTTGGGAGCCGGCCGTGCTGTCAGGGCATGGAATAGAGCTGCTCTCCTGATAGCCCTTCTGCAAGGTGCACCTTGGAAAATGCACTTTTCATTCTGTGTTCTCTGAATCGGGCTGTATCAAGAGGCAGCTGGGCTGCAGAGTCAGCCAAATCCAAGTCAGGCTGAGGAGCTGTCTGTTCCAAACCAGCTTCCTAAAGATCCTATTTCAGGTTAGCAGGTGAACTAATGAAGTGCATTAAAGCATCAAACTTGGTGTATCTGGTGACACAGTCAGCACCAAACCTGCAAAGTGCTCACGGGCAGAACTCCCCTGGGCCTCACCACTTCTGAAGCTCACACAGTTGTTGCCTAGTTTTGTACTCACTGCTGTATTTGCCTTGAAATATTGCACATCATAGGCTTGTAAAGGGGAAAGGTGACTTGATTTCCCTTTGCAGCAGAGCCCAGTGGAAAGTATTCTGAGCTCATCACACTTATTATTTCACACTATCAGAAGGTAAAAGGAAGAAGTCATTCAAGTGGGCATTGTGGAATCCCACTCGTGGCAGGGTGGAGACCTGAGCCAGTGATAAATGCTAAAGGTCAGAGCAGGCAATCTAATCAGTACAGCATGGTCCCCAGACTTATCACAGCCACATTTAACCTTCTGTTCTTGCAAGAGCCCTTTGAAAGGGAGGGGAGGAGAATGTAGACCTGGTGATCTGGTTACTTGGCACATGTTGGCTTTGGGTAACTGTAAGGAGTGTGAAACAGCTGAACTGCTGCTTGGACAGGTTTGGAAACAGAAACACTTGCAATGATTTTAATTATCAGTGCTTCCACTTAAGTGAAATTAAGGCAGTTTCTCATTTTTACTAGCACTGAATGTCAACACCTTAAAGGAAAGTGTCACACCTTAATGGAAAGTCAAATTCAGAGGGGGCTGCTCTTTCCAGAATTGTCCATTAAGCTGGGAATACATGAAATGTTCAGTAATGACACCCCAGGCCCTCTGTCTTGTACTTAAAATAAGGAGTGAACAAAATTGAAGTGCTGAGTTTGGGTTATGCGTTGCTGGGTTTTACACTGGGAGGAATATGCAAGGAAATGGATCCTTTTCAGCAAGGCTTTCCTTCTTGTGTTACAAATCTGTATCCTAGTGGCTCCAGTAATCCCTGCTCTGAAAGGTACAGCTGTGACACTGGTGGTGATGGGGTGGGGAGGTGGTTTCTGTTGTTTCAGCTTCATTTTTGCCTCAGAAACTGCCTTTGACTATTTTTCCATCTCAGTTTCTAGAGAAAAATTATGATACCACATAGCCAAAGTCTCTCAGCACTGCAGAAAATCTTTAATGAGATCCTAGGAATCACTTTGTACCAAAATATTTCTCTTGGGCAACAACATTAATTTTGTAAATTTTATCACACACAAAGAAGAATAAAAAGTGACTTTTAAACTATAGATAGTTGAAACTGTTGTGGAAGGCAAGGTGAGGAACCCAGACACAAGAAACAGCTGGAGAACTCGGAGAGTTGAACCTTTTTGGGTGCAGAAAAAGCATTAAAGGCTTCAATATCATTTGTTGTGAACAAGGCAATAATTTGTGCAGCCCCTGCCCAGCTGCCAGGGGCTACGGGCACGTGTGTCTGGGCAGCACCGTCTCTTTTACTGGTGAGGATTCATCCCCAGTGCAGTAAAGAATTCCTGCTGGTCCTGTGACTGACCCTCAGTGTTGTCTGTCCTTCAGTGCCTGAGGAGCAGCTGCACAACATCGACGAGTACGACCTCAACGTTGTCCGACTCTGCTTCCAAGCCTTCCTTCCTGACGAGCACGGCAACTACACGATAGCCCTTCCTCCTCTGATTTCCAACCCCATCTATGACAACAGTGAGTACCAGCTCAGCCAAATGTCCTTTCTTTCTTTTCCCTTTTGTTTTTCTCTTTAGCGTGGGATGAGAAATGCCAGCTTTCTGAGGTCTGTGCCAGTTCTGGGTCACTCCTGTGGCTTGGGACTGCCAGGTGCATGACTGTCACATGGCAAGTCATAGTGAGCATACATTCATACACGATCCCAGGGTTGGCCAACCAGAGTAAGGCTTGTCCATGGCATTCACGGACTCACACTCAGGTGTTTTTCCAGCCCTTGTTCACACACAGCAGCGGTGATTGCAAGGAAAGGCCCATGCCTGACGTGCCAAGTGATTAAAGTGATAGTAGTGAGATGGATGGCTGCCTCGAGGCTGATCTGTTTTCCAAGGGAGTCCTCTGGAACCTGTTTGTGCCCTTGAGGAGTCTTCCCTTTGGCTTGTGAGTGCTCTGGAATGGGACTTGCAAGAGAGATTTATGCCAGTGGGAAACTGTCTTAAGGCCTTTTGTGTCCTGGTCGGTGGCTGTTCCACTGTACAGGTGGGTAATGGAGGAGCCCTTGGTCGTGCTCCAGGAGGGTGCAGAAGTACATGACACCCCTTCTTGGCACTGTTTTTCACATTCCACAAAACTGGACATCTGTAGGGCATCAGCAGCTGAGGATTTTAGCCCCTGGTGTGTGCTGGACTCCTCTCTGAGAGCAGAGTAGCAAAAGAACTTTTAATCCTGGAAAACTTTCCCTCAGTGTTTTTCATTTTTGCACCATGAGTGTTTCCATGCTAAATATTTGACATCCATTGTAGTAGAAAGTAGTGAATAAAATGACATCTGCATTTCCTAAAGTTGTTAGGATTGTGTTGATGTGGGCATAGCCATTGTGAATATGTTGAGTATGAACTCAGATGGCTCTGATATATTTAGAGTCTCCTCTAGAATGATCTAGAAGCTGAAACTGCGAGCGTTGTGTTACTGAGAACCCTTGCACTGAAATAATCAGGGCTGAGATAAAAAACTGATGTACAGATTTGCAGCTCTGCCTCAGATGCCATTTAGAAATGTGCCAAATCATGATTACTCGTCCCGTGGGCTGACGTCAGTCCCGGCAGAGCCGCGAGAGGCCGGGGCTGAGCGCGGTGGGGGAAGCAGGGGCGGGTGCTGGGGGTGTCTGTGGGCAGCACTGGAGGCACCCAAACCCCTCCCTGTAGCGTAGCAGCCGTGTAAATAAACCCGTGCAGAGCTGTGACCACAAATCGTACAAAACGGCCCTGCTCAGTTTCAGATCTCTGCTGCTTTTTCAAGTGTCAGCCTGGTCTGGCTAGAGCTGCTCTGTCCTACAGCCAGGCTGTACCCTCAGGTGACGGGGATGGCAGGCTGGGCAACCCTGGGCTCTGAGGTCTGAGCCTTCACAGATCTGCTCAGATTAGGAGCAAAGAAATACTCTGAAAACCGGCTTGGACACTTCAGTATTTCCTTCACTTTCCCATCCCTCGTAGTCTCCACTTGGCTTTGGATAGTGAGACACAGAAGAATCATATTGACATCATGCAGGCAACCCCATTAGCAGAGGCTCCAAGTGTCTCAAATTCAGCACCTTCTGTTTCCAGATGCTTCTAAAGCTAACTGCTTCGGAACAGAAATTTCCCGGGTTGCATATCAAAAACTCTTAGGAAGAGTCAGATGAGGCAGCTCAGCACTTCTGAGAAATGCGGCTGGGTAGAACATGTTGTCCTGCCCTTATTGAAAGCAACGTGATTTTCAGTGAGGAGCTTGTTTCTCTGGGGATTTGTCACCAGGGATGTGTTGTAGAGGAGTGAGGAACAGGAATTGGGCAGGAGTTGAGGTGACAGGGGATGAGGAACATTTCCCTCTGAGGCAGGTGCTGGGCTCAGCGCTCCTGCTGACAGCACAGTGGTGCATCCACATCTGCTGGCATTTGGGTGTGTCGATTTCCCTTCTGAATTCCTTGTCTAAGAACAAAACAACAGATTCCAGTGAAGGAGATCGTCCCAAAAATCTGTCACAAGGACCTAAAGGGAACTGCAAGAGAGCTGGAGAGGGACTTTTCACTAAAGGGCATGCAGTGATAGGACAGGGGGTGATGGCTTCAAATGGACAGGAGGAAGGGTTCGATTGAATATTAGGAAGAAATTCTTCTCTGTGAAGGTGGGGAGGCCAGGTTGCCCAGAGAAGCTGTGGCTGTCCCATCCCTGGAAGTGTCCAAGGCCAAGTTGGACAGGGCTTGGAGCAACCTGAGATAGTGGGTGTCCCTGCCCATGGCAGGGTGGTTGGAAATGGATGATCTTTAACGTCCCTTCCAAGCCAAATCACTGAGATTCTCTGCTATTAAGTGTCATTCAAGCACACAGAAGTGAAACATTGGTAAAATTAGGCTTTTCCTCACAATTCTTAATTTACCCTTCCTGTGAAAAGCGCACCATGACGCTGTCAATCACATGGCCCTGTGCTGTTTCTGGGTTTGTTTGGTTTCCCCTCCCTTGGAGGTTTCTGATTCATTCAGCAAATGAAGTGGCGTGTGTCATGTAGTACATGAGGCTGTAGCTCCCGCTTGCAATAATGACAGTAAAAACTGCAGATGGTAACTGCGTAATTGGGGTCTGGTGAGAGGTTATCAGGAACTCGGCTCTAGGTGTAGTCTGTAGCTGTAGTTGAGTAGGAATTGATTCAAACTGAGAGTCTAAAGCAGATTTGTTTGGCTTGGTTTTTTGTTGGATTTTTTTCTTTTTTTTTGAGGTTGGCACCATGAGCTTTGGTTTTGTATTTCTTCTCTGTGTCTGAAATGGCAAGCCTGTGGTGGCGGTGGAGCCTCATGCAGGAACCGTTTTGTGGTGTCAAAGCAGCACCATCTGGATCATTCCAGACATTTTAAGTGTGTTTGGAGCTGCTGCTCCAGAACAGAGCCAGACACCACCAGGCAGAGGTGTGGCTCCGTCCCATTGGAGTTGCCCATAGCCGTGAGATTGTTTGGAATGCAATGTTGCAGCCTTCAGTGGCAGCTAATTCACAGTGAGAGGCAGTTCTCCATCCACAGCTATCCTGAGGGCTGTTCACATACAGCCACAGTCTGGAGCTTGAAATTTGAGTGGTTTGGGGTGAAACCTGCTGCCCTCAGTGAAGATGTGGAATTACAGTCCTAAAGCTGCTGTTGGACGCCTGCAGAGGGGAGCAGAGGAGAGGCAGGATGGCAAAGGGCCTCTGTGCCAGACCCTCAGAGAGGGGAATTCTCCTGACTTGCTAGCCCAGCTCTTTCCAGAGAAGTGTGACTGTACCAGGTAATCAGTCACTGACAGAACTGCTTTGAGTTCTGCAGCTTGACGGGCAGCAAGGCTGAGCACAACCACATCAGTGGGGGAAGTATCTGAGACTGCTCTACAATAGTTAGGGAGTGGTTTGCACGCAGTGCTGATGTCTTGTGTTTGAAGATAAGCATCATGTAGCATCATGGAATATCAGACCCTGCTGCTGAATTTTCTGTATGGAGTGGCTTGCTTTGTGTGGATTTCAGGGTGTCACACTCCTCCAGCTGTTGCCTTCCCTTCATATGCCTGAACTCCCAGCACCTCCTGTCTAACAGTGACAAAGCCACAGTAATTCTATGTCATTAAATTTCCCTGTTTGCTTTCAGGAGCTCCCAACACCGCAGAATTGAGAATTTGTCGTGTGAACAAGAACTGTGGAAGCGTCAAAGGAGGAGATGAAATATTTCTGCTGTGTGACAAAGTTCAGAAAGGTAACCTGGATTAGGTTTTTTCTCTCCCTTTTTCTCAAATGGACACATTCCATGACCATTTTCCTGCTGGGGGGCTGAAATCCTTCACCACACACCCCAGAGTGGTTTGGGTTTGTAGCTGGGTGGAACAGCTTTCAGGTTTGTGGGTTCTCAGCACCTCTTGGCCTTTAGAGTTGAGCCATTTACTTTCCATCTGAATTCTGAGCCAGGCTCCTCACTTTGCTCCCCTTTTCTCTGCTGCAAGTTTTCAGTTTTCCAGCTTAACAAGCATCTTCTGTTTGTCATGGCCTAGATGACATAGAGGTCAGGTTTGTCCTGGACAACTGGGAGGCCAAAGGTTCCTTCTCCCAGGCTGACGTTCACCGCCAAGTCGCCATCGTGTTCAGGACGCCGCCGTTCCTCAGGGACATCACCGAGCCCGTCACCGTGAAGATGCAGCTGCGGAGGCCCTCTGACCAGGAAGTCAGTGAACCCATGGATTTCAGATATCTGCCAGATGAAAAGGGTATGGTTCCAATGAGATGAGCTCCTGAACAGCTATGATCAATGCAGGCAGGACTCGTGGTAGTGGCTTAGTTAATAAAAAATGTACAGCACTGCTTCAGCGAAGTAGAGTTTTGGGGTTTAAAAGTTACAGCAGTCAGTTTATTCCCTCTTTCAGTGAAAATACCAGAATTACTGTTGGGTAACACTGGCATGGTTGGTTAGTGCCACCATGCCTGCAGTATTTTCCTTTAAATAATTCCTGCTACAACTTGGTGCCACTAGGAAGTTCCTTAAGCCTTTGTTAAAGAGAAATGCAACACTCTCCCCTTCCACTCCTTTCTCTGTAGATCCATATGGCAACAAAGCAAAAAGGCAAAGATCAACGTTGGCTTGGCAGAAGCTCATACAGGACTGTGGTAAGGAAAATATTTGTCTTTTTCTTCTTGTTTGAGTGAACTTACATTTAGATGGAGCTGTTTTCCTCTAAATGCTGCACCATCATGTTGTGTTCCATCACAGGTTCAAACACGATGGAGAGGCCCAAAGTATCCTCATTCCCTGTCATTCCTGAAGGGAAGATGATTAAAAAAGGTAGGTTTTTGCCTGCAATCTGACAGTGGTTTAAACAGATAGTACCCTCCTCTTGGCTCGAAATTCTGATTTCTTGATGGTTTCTTCCTGTAAGATAGTGATACTTCTGACTGTACAAACTTGAAGCTGTTAGTTCTTTATGTCACCCTCAGTGTGGGCCATAGAGGGGTGAGGTAGGGCAGCCCTGGGGTCCATCCTGGAGAGCAGTGAAGCAAGTAGACAGTGGAAATACATGTACAATCTTGCAGCTTTTCCTTCGCTTTTTTACCATTTGTGATTTGGAAAAAAAAACCCCTGAAAAGCCGCATTCTCTCCGTAGAACCGAACATGTTTTCCTCCACGCTGATGCTGCCGGGGACCTTAGGAGCCCTGTCCAACACGAGCCAGCTGTTCCCGGGCTGCCCGCCGCTGGCGCACCCGCCGGCCGTGGGGCCGGGCAAGCAGGACGGGCTGTCCCCGTGCTGGCTGCACAGCTCCCAGCCCTCGGCCGGCCTGCTCGGCTCCCACCCGCACGGCAGCTTCTCCACCGAGCCCCAGCCCAGCGCCGCGGGCGGCAGCTCCCTCTCAGCCTTCCACGACAGCGCCCTGGCCTGGACCGACGAGAAGGATTCGAGTTTCTTCCGGACCTACGGCACGAACGGGGTGGGAGCCGAGGTGGTGTCGGCCGAGCTGCAGAGCCTCCCCGGCGGCGCCGCCTCCAGCGCCGGCATGGTCGGCATGGACACGGACGACATGAACTGCAGCAGCTTCAGCCTGGAGAAGTTCAACGCGGTGCTGAACGCGAGCAGCCACCGGCAGCAGCTGCAGCTGTCCTCGGCCGGGGCCAACGCGGGCGGCGGAGCCGCCGCTTTCGCCTCGCAGCCCGGCCTGGCCCACCCCTCTTACAGCTTCCTCGACCAGGAGGTGCTGAGCGAACCCAGACTGTCCAGCGGCCACCAGGGCGGCCTGGCAGACAGCCAGTTCTATGACGCCGACGGTGTGCACACTGAGGAGCTCTATCAGTCCTTCCCCTTCGATAACATTTTACAGAGCTATAACCCGTGAGCCAGCGCTGGGTACCTAGAGCTCCCGGGGTGCTGCTGCGTGGAGAGGAGTAATTTACCCTTCTGGAGTCCCTGCTTTCTCTTTCAGAATGTTGCTGTGCAAGTTTCATGATCTAACTTAAAGGTTATTTATTGCAGCCCGTACTGGTGCCCGTAAGGATGGAGGTGGGAGTAGGGTTTGGGTTTCCTGTACCTTGAAAAGTGTATTTTTGCACTATTAGAAGTGGGAACTGTTAACCCTTAAAGCTTCCTTACCTTTGGGGACTGTAAAAGCTGGTTTCTTCAGAAGGGTTAAAATTTCAAATACTTCACAGGGTTAAAGTTGTTTTGAAATAGCCATTTTTGCTATAGAAATTAAATCTAAATTTTGATAGGACAGAAATTGGGAAAAACCCCTGCTCATGAGCACTCTAGTTCAGTCTCATCTAATGAATGATGTCTGAGTTCTGCTCAACTTACTTGAAAGGTTTAGGTTTTTAACCCCCTTTCTATAAATATTCTTCTCCTAAAATGAGAACATGTATTGATTTTCCACGCTGTTACCACACTCCATTTGCTTTGAAGGCAAATTTACTCGTAAATTTTTTTAATGACTATGTCATTGTTAGATATATTTAAAAAGACCGGAAGGTTTGAGTTTTTAAATAGTCCAGCTCTGTTGTAAAGGAAATCACTGCACAAGAGAAGGAACAGAAAGTGAGGACTTGTCTGCACTTCATCCAGAGTGCACTGTTTTAAAAGCCATGCCCCTGTTGCTTTAGGAATGAAGCTGTTACTGCTCTGCAAGCTGTGTGAGTGTGTAGCTGCGATGTCAGTGAGATTTGGAAAGGCAGAAATCTCTGGAGCCAAAGTATCCACTGACTTTCCTCAGGTATCCCAGCAGTTTCCTGCTATGCAAGTGACTGCTCCAAAGAAGGCTCAGATCCTGCCTCCCCAGCACCACTCCCTGCCAGGAGGGCAAAGCCAGAGGCTGCTGTGGTGCAGCCTCCCCTCTATTAACCACCTTTGAAGCAATTTCAGTCAGTACTAATTAAAAACACTTCTCTATCCTCTGTATCAGGAACCAGAACTTCTTCCCTCCCACTTGATTCCCAGTCTTCGCTCTTAGCCTGAGCAGGAGCTGTTCTGACACCTCCAGCTGGAGGTATCTGGCTGGGTAAGACACTCTGGCCTTGGCTACTTTATTACGCTGTTATTTTTTAAGAAGCAACACAGAGAAATGGCTGCGTATTTCTTAAGTGACACAGCTGCTCTTTAGGGCAGATAAGGCTTAAGGGTCTCCCTTGTAACCTTTTGGTAACATAAAACTGCACAATGAGAGCAGCAACAAAAAAAGCAATAAAATGTCCAAAACCCATTGCCCCAAATCAGAAAAGCCACTTGAAATGTAGAGTTGTACACAAGGAAAGGTGCTCCAGAACCCCCAAGTGGCTTACAGGAAAGCAGGAATCCATTGCATGGGGAGCACTCCGGTGCTGCTGCTGGAATTCCATCACACAGGCCTGACACTCAGGTGAACTTTGGAAACTGCTTCCCCTAATTCCTAACAAAATTAATTGACTCTCCCTGTTTTAAAGCAATTTTTCCTCACTTCTGCACCTCTCCTCCACACTCTTAAGCAAGGAAGACCAAAGAATTACGCAGAAAGTTTGAAATGTGTTGTTTATTCAGTTTTTTTAAGTTCTCAGTTTAAGTATATTAAATGTAAACATTTTACTCACTTCATAGAAAGCTCTTTAAGTACAATTTGTTTTTACAGTATAATTAAATATTTTCAAAGTTCTGTTTTCCTTTGTAAACAAGTTGGTTTGGTAATTAAAAAAAAACTGGTTATACCAAGTGCTCAGCTTCTGCAACCTCCTCAGCTTCGTGACATCCCTCACCACGGGAAAGGCAGGGAAAAGGGACAAGGTAGGTTATTGGTTGCTTATCCTGGGGTTTTTTGGGGTATTTTCTGTTCCCCCTTCATAGTGGCCACTACAAAACCTCAAAGCACGTGAGGGCTCATCTGCCTCAGCAGGTTCTGTGGCAGAGCTGTTGCGTTTTTAGGCAGAGGGGACAAGGGCACAGATGCTTTTGGCTGAGCTGCGTTGCTGGTACAGCTTTCTCCAGGCCCAGCTGAGCTGATGCAAAACCAAAATGCAGAGGGGAGGCATGGGAGGTGTCTGGCTGGGGAAATACAAGATGAAGTCTGGGTCTCACAAAATACCCAGTTTGAGCACTCACAAAAATACTCCTAAAAATCAGGTGAAAGTCCCAAGTGCAACATGAATATTATTGCTGCAATATTCAGTACATGATGGTTCCAGAACTGGACTGGAAACAAAGTTCAGACCCCCAGATTACATTTCTCAGTTTCATATTTGCACGTGATGGGTGCCCAGGAACTGCCTCAAGAGCTCAGGGATATCAGCTTCCACTCCCCCGCTTTGGATACTTCAGATTTACCGTAAAAATCAACAGCCTGGGGATTCTGGGAGGAGCTCTCTGCCTTGTCCAGAGAAGAGCTCAGACTCAGCACATTGAGGGTCATCTTTATGGCCCTGTTTATCCTGGATTCTGCCTGGGATCCCCACGTGCAGCAGGAGCTGCAGAGGGAAGAGCCTCCTGTGTCCTTGGCACTACTGCAGCAGCCCTTTCCCTCTCCCCCTTTTGGCTCCATTTCCCCTTGGAACAGCTCTTCCCGTGCCTGTTGTGTCCAGACAGCACAGTCTTGCTGACATTTTTTCCTTGTAGCTTATGGAATTTGTAGCTCACATTTTAGCTCACTGTAAGTTTTAAGAAATCACACAGATACGAAATTCTCTTTTGTTTTCTGAATTCAGTTTCTCTGGTTTTCCATCATTAATGACATTTCCTTCCTAGCTACAGATTATTATCTGAGAACTACTCATGGAATCTGTTGCTCACAAGAGCTTTAATATTAAGACCAAAAATAATACTGCTGTCTGAATCAAATTTTTGTGTTAGAAAAACAGGAGCTTCTGGATTATTTGTGTTACAGGCACAAGTTTTGATAGCCCAGCACAGGCAGAGCCTTAAAGGAGCTCCTTAAAATTAACACTTTTAGAGCCTCCAGCTCAAGCTCTCATGGAGCTGTTCCAGCATCACTGAATTCAGGGGAAGACATCCCAGTCATCCTCCCTGTGCCCAGACAGTGGCTTGTCTTGGCAAGTGTTCCCCTCTTTATTCCCAAAATGTTAACAAAGAGCTCTGAAATTCCAAGCCTTAATTTCTTGTTGATAGTTTAACTCACTTCTGTGCTTCAGGGAAGCACCTCCCTAATGGATTAACATGATACAGGTATTAAAAATGACTTCCTAAAGATGTAGGTGGTGCTTAGTAAGAAACATTTAAAATAACCAAAGAAAATGTCAGATCTGCCCTATTCCAGGCGAGTTCTAGGCTGTGTTCAACTCTTCCAGGCATCCATCCAAGGTCAGGTACAAGAAAAAATGTACTATGCTGCTAAATCACAGCTTTTTATCTCTCTCTCTTGACACCAGCATCCTGTGGTACCTTTTGTTTCTGCCTGCACTCTGACATTCTTGGTATTCCTGTTTTTCTTTAGATTCCCATCATGCACCCCTGCCAGGAGTTCCCAGTCTTTCTCTATATTGTGACTCACTGGGGAATTCCTACTCAAGAGGGCTGCTGAGGCCTCAACTCTTGTTTCTAGGAAGCATCCCCAATGTTTTCAAATGAGAAAAACTTGGTTTTCAGTGCAAAGTTTTCCTCTGAAAACTTTTTCTTTCCCTTTGAAAAGCACTCTGAGAGACAAATTTGCTCATCTCTACCGCCACTGACCAAAAAGCAGTCAGTGTCTCAGGGAAACTTGCTGCAGGCACTGTCCTGCTGGCTGCAGTCTCCCTGGCTTTTGGGATTTCCTGCATGAACTGCTCAGAAAAAGTTGGGACTGGGTTTCAGATAACTCCGTGTTACATGCATCCACACAAGGAAAGCTGTAGTATCCAATATAAAAAGAGTTTAAAATAAAATCTGGCTTGATGGAGGGTTATAGACACTGGCTCCCTGAAATCTTTTTATGTACAAAAGAAATAAAAGTAAGGCTAGAGATTGAACCAACACTACCTGGTCCAGCATGGTAAAGTAAAGTAGAGCCCAAGGGTATCCTCTGGCAGATCAACATGATCCAAATGTTCCAGGGACACCCTTGGCACCCAGGCTGGAACACTGCACAGTGCCTGGTCACCAGCTGCTGCCAAGGAGCCGCTGCTTCCTCATCCCAGCTCCAGAAGTTAATCAGCCAGAGTTGGAGGCCAGTCAACATCAACAGACTAGAAAAGCAGAGGGGGGGGGAAAAAGGCAGCAGAGTTGGTATTTTGCAGATATGAAAAGAATCACAACTCCTTTTGCTACTACTTGGCTGCATCACTGTCTGTTGGGCTGCATTTACAAAGGAGAGTAGCAGTAGGAAATGTCTCCTGTGGTAAGGAATGGTGATCCACTTAGAGCAATTCCATGGAAAGCATCTCACCAGGGCAACTCCCTTAGTAATTTCCAGGAAAGACAAACAGCAACCAACTTACTTCTACATCCAGCTCCAGAATGTCAGCAGTTCTGTTCAGAAGGGACCCAATGTTGGGCTTTGTTCTCCCAAAGTCTCCATGCACAAACTCTTTAATGTAGCTGGAAATACTGGCTAAGGAGAGGTGGATTCCACACCAAAGAAATCAAAAGGGGGGAAAAGTGGTTTTTTCTACTCCTAAGTAATTTCTTAGTCAATATCCTGTTAAGCCTATACTTATCTTTAGGAGAGCAACTAATTCCTGGCTTCTGACTCAAGTGCCACTGCTGACCTTTATTTTGTTTCATTCCAAACTGAGTAGTGAATTTAGGACAAAACTGTAACTTGTACATAGCAGCGATCTCCAGTCTGCACTGAAGTGCATTAAATGTTGTGGAAAAGGTCATTTTTGGAGCCGAAAAGTTTTCAGTTAAATTAGAAAAAGCTGAAGTGTATTTTAACCAGCACATTTTTATATCTGTCACATACTTAATGAAAACTCCCAATGTGAAATTGTGACCTAAAAGCAAATACCGTGCAGCGACACCACTGCAGGAGAGCGGCGATTTAAAAACACGGCAGCCACCCGAGCAGGAAACTTCCCATTATCCCAACCTCTCCCACCAGGAGGCTGCTTGGCACCTGCCTCGTGTCAGGGCACCCAAGGATACGTTCCTGCCTGGGTTTTGAGGTGCAGGCGGAAGTGGTGCTCGTCGATGTACTCGGATTTCATGGTGTGGATGAGCCGGCAGCGCACGGCCAGAGGCCGCCGGTGCAGCACCCGCAGAGGGGTCTTCTGGTCCAGCTTTAACTCCTGGTACAAGAAATGACCAAAAACATGAGGAAGGAAATGTGCAAATGCTGTGTGGACTGTAGGAACTGTGTGTGTTGTTAACCAGTCCCATCTTTTTAAACTTGTGTTCTGGTAGCTGAAGAATCTCAAGGCGAGACCAGTTTTTTCCAAGCTTATCAAAGGAAAAAGGACAGTCCTCTCAGAGGCCAAAGGAGGCCTCACATGAACACAAACTAATGGAATCACAAATACAGAGGAATAACCTTGAAATCTCCATAGCCCTTTGCTGGAATGACTCCAGGATTTAGCAGCTCACTCAGAGCCTCAGGGCAATCAGAAAAAAAAAAATCCCACCCACAAAATGCTTTGTCTAAACTACAGCCAACCCCCTAGAAATAAAAGTGAGGGGGAAAAAACTTTAAATGAGATTAGATCTCAGAACAGTCTTTTTTAAAAGTTCATTCCCAACTCCCTTTCCCAAAGGAGAGGCAGCAGTTTGAAAGGCAACTTCTCAGGAGCAAGGGAAGCTAAAGGAAGCACTTCCCAACAGTTGTCTGCCTGAGCTGTAATGGCTTTGAGAATGAGCTCATGGGTAAGTCCTGTAGGAAATGGTGCAACACACCAAAAACTGAACCCACTTCTCCATCAGGCAAACATCTGAAGAAGGTTCTCATTCCTGCAGATGCTGAGCCTTCCTGAGGCCTCTCTGCACTCTGACATAGACATTTCCACTTCCAAATTGTTACAGCTGTGGGAGAACAGCTTTAGAGGAGAACAAAAGAGCTTTTCTGCTCCTTTCACTTACACAGGACACTGTCTAAGGTAAAAAAGGGGTTCATGTGCCAGATTTCCTCCTCTCCCAGGATCTGGTCTCCTGGAAGGTGAACTTTACACAAGAATTTGTTGTTTCTGCTAACAGCCAACCTCCCTGTCCTGCTGGAGTGAGTGGTGAAGGAAGGAAGGGTGGTGTGGAAGTCCCTATAGCAAGAGAAACCCTGATTAAAAGAAAAAAAAAAACAAAACAAAAACAAGCACAGAGCAAGAGATAGGCGCATGGATGGCCTGTATCTAAGTGTTCCCTAGGACACCAGGACAGGTACTATTTAAATGAGCAACAAGAGCTCCTGCTACCTTGATATCATCTAGAAACGCAATGTCTTCTCTCTGTATTGCTTTGTCTGTCCATATCAAGGCACTGTAGGTCTTTGTCTTCTCCTCCTCACCTTCCTTCATACGACCAATTGCCTCTCTAAACAAAAGAATTTAATTACTCACTTAACATAAGCATCATTATACAAGGCTGTGAGCACAAGAACACTTCCCAACTCCCCGAGTGCCGCTTTGAAATCCCTCACCGGCGACAATAAACACTGACCTGGTGACAAGCTGTAAATCTCGAACCTGTATTTTGTCTGAAGAGTCATTAATTGCCTGTGATATTTAAAAAAGCAATCAGTTAGCAAAGCTGCTGGGCTGGAGAGGCAGCAAGTGCTTTACGAGTTCCGTGAGGTGCCCATGATTTACCTGCTGCAGCCTCTTCATCTCCTCGGCGGTGAAATGGATCCTGCGAGGATTCACCAGCTCGATCGCAAAGGGCCTTCCTGGCAACAGGCACGGGCATAAAACACAAAAACATGTTGTTCTAAATTAATGCTGGATTTACACAGCAAGGCTGGAAGGTGTGAAGATTGTCTGCTGTTACACAAACAGGGAGAGGACTGGCGGGCTCAGGGCTGGAGCATCAGATGCAAGGGAAGAAACAAGGGACTTTTTTTTGGCTACTAAACCCCAGTATCAGCAATAAGTGCAAATTATGACTTCCCAGAAGACATCTTGTACAAGTCCGTGCTAATTAAAAAATAAAATAAGAAAAAAAGCTAATTAGCTTATTTTCTGTCACCTACAGCAATGCCCAGGTGCACGGCAATGTTAAATCCCACTCCCTCAGCTCAACATCTGTTGCCAGAGTTGTAACTCTGTGCTCAGGGCCAGGACAATCCCCAGCACAAGCCATGCCAAGAATCACACTACAAATCAGACAGCTACTGAAACACAGAATTGTTCATTTTTACTTTTTCTTTCCCTCCTCCCTTGGCTACAGCAGCTTCAGCATGTTGGAAAGCAGCTGACCTTTATAAGAGACTCAAGTTCAGAAAGAAAACAAGGCTCTCCCCCCTCCACAGTCACAGTGAGGGAATTCGAAGAATCCAGCAGAAAACAAGAGAGGAATCAGTCTGACATAAATGGCTTAAAAGTAGGGAGTGAATAAAATAAAATACTTTTAACCAGCTATGCCTTTCCATGCAGCCAAGGCCACTGAAAAAGGGCTCCTGTTTCAGGGCAGTTTTATGAAGCCGTTTGGTCTTTGGGAATAAATATCTAAATTTCACTAAAGTGGTTCTGAGATAAAATTCCAAAGCCTAGTCACACAGTTGGCATTCAGCAGGATCTGTTAGGGGAGCTCCACACACCCATTTCATCTCTGTGTTTCACGAGGGGTCTTCCAAGCCTTACCATTGCCTAGTGTCCTTACATCCACATCTTCTCTTCCAGAGGAACTAAAATTAAAGCCTGTAACAGATTTGAACAAGGCAGGTGAGCTTTTATTTGATATTTGTAATAGACTCTACAGCTTTTAAAAGGTGAAATATTTTCCTTCTAAACTTATTTGCAAAATCTACTTCAAATCTACTTTATAAACTGGAGCCTGCACTTCACAAACTGTGGGAATTCCTATTTATTCCCAAATTTCTTGAAGAGCATTCCCAGTTCCTTGGCCTGAACGAGACTCCTACAACCAGACTAACATATCCACGGGGAGGAGAGGAGGGGGAAGTAGCAGGGTTTTTCCCAAACTAATATTTAATGCAATTTTTCCTTGGGTCTTCTATGTCTCTAATTCCACATCTGTTAGATGACAAATGATGGGCAGTGATAATTTCATCTGGATAATCCCTGGATAAGCATTTAGCTTGTGGAACTTTATGCACTGAGGAAAATAAATGAATTGAGGTAAGAAATATGAAGAGGTGGAAAACCAGGCAGATCCTATGAAATAAATCCTATCCTGTGGCAAAAACCTTCTTGGTGAAAGTCCTTTTATGAATTACCAACTGTTAAGAAGTTTGGTTAAGCAAAAACACTACCCCATGAAACCAACATATTTGCATCATCAGATCATTGAGGAGCTACTTTAGCAGGATAAAAGGATCTAATTACTCCCAGATCACAGCTAAATAAAGTTTACAAGCTTTAACTTGGAAGGAAACAAGAGGGATGAAGAAACATTTTTTTTTCCCATTATACTCCTATATTAAGTGGGGAAAAAATCATCTAGTAGTGATGAAAACTATGTATGGTAGGAGATCTCCTAAATACTTACTGTCTGCCTTGAATTGTGCCATTAGGTGCTCTGAAATTAATTCTTCCACTGAAGATTCCAGCTTCCGCTCCCCATCAATAATCCAGGGAGTCTGAGGTAAATTCCTGGAATATTTGTTGTATCTTCCTGCAAAACACAACCATGGTACTTCTGACCATTCTACAACCATGAGTGAAAGCTGCAGTCTTGCACAGCACATTGAACTTCCATGGCAGCTTTGTGAAAATAAATCGACAGGCTCCAGCTTGTTCCATGGCAGGAGCGTTAGACCAGCACTGTGGAACACACGTGGCCGCGCCCAGGAGAGTGGCAGTGGCCAGCAGAGTGGCAGTAGCCAGGAGAGTGGCAGTGGCCAGGATGGCCACTGAGGCTGGACTTGGAGAGCCTGTGGCTGCAGTCCTCCCTTCAGGAATCCCCCCCCATATGAAATAATCCAGGTTCCAAAAAACAGTTCTGCTATTGTCTGAAGGTTTAAGAAAAGAAACCCAAACTAAAACGCTTTGACTCACTACGAGGAACACCATGCAAGGAGTAAAAAGTCCCAATAATAAATTAGGAGGAATGGCAGGAACCTTGAGAAGGTGCCAAGTAAATAGATTGGCACCTTTGGATGGTCCCAGTGATGTTTTCATGGCACCTCCACGACAGGCTACAACCACAGAACAAGCCCGACATGGATGACTAAAATGAACTTTTTCATGGACAGGTTTGATAAGAACTGAAAATATTCCCAAAGCAAGGAAATAATTCATAAAGGCCAAGCAGCAACCCCCTGCTTAAACTGCCTTCAACTTGAAACCTTGCAAATAGAAAATAAAAAGAGTTCAGAACAGCTCTGTGCATTACTTTGGGCCTCTGACATCTCAGGGGTTTGGAGTTTTGTATCATATTTTCCTACCTTGAACAGTGTTTCCTTTTGCAGTTTGAGCAGCAGAAAAAGCCACACAAACAAATGGGGAAACTGAGTAACAGTTTCACTGGGGCAAAGAATGAAAGCAGGATGACTCATCATTCATAGTCTCACACTGCTAAATTCTCTTTCCATAAACCAGAGAAAGGAGAATAAGGTTTGCTTTTTTTTTTGTTCTCTCAGCTTCCCATTCTAATAATTTTAACTTTTGATCTGAACAAGAGTAGGTTTAAAAAAACAGAAGGTGTTTCTTGGTTTGACAGTTCCTGAATCCTTAAAAAAGTTTAGGGTGGGAAGTGATTGCTAAACACCAAAGGTCAAGAGGACCATGTTGTGCTTACAAATTAAGATCCCATCTCATTTATTAAAAGCAAAATATCTGCACTGTACTAAATAAATTCTATTCTGGACTTAGTCCTTCAAAAATTAAACACATGCCTGGATTGGTTTTTTTTTTTTTTGGAACAAGATATAAACTATAAATGACAAGACCAGTATTAAATGAAGCAGAAAGCAAACCCTCTGTTTTGCTCTTCATACTGTTGAATTCTGATAAAACTATCCAATAAAGCAACTTAAAATAAAACAGTGTGTTTGGAAAAGGCTAAAAGGAACTGGATATCTTGGATTCACAAAAATGTACATCTAGCTGTCTAATCAGTAATTAAAAATAAGGAATGGTTAAATGTAGAACATGAACTACCCTGCCATTCACTTTGGCATTTTTTCCATTTTCCATGTCTTTATATTCAGGATTTTTATCATCACAGTATGCTGGATTTAAATTACAGGTTGGGTTCTTTTTAATAATAATCAGTTTGCACGTATTTAAATAAGTTGTTCATACAAAGGACTAGAAGAATGGCAGATACTCTGGCCAGCAGATAAAAAAAAGTTAAATCATCTCAACTCAGGGACATCCAAGTGTTGCTGCACTACCTGTCTCACCCAAGCCTTTAGAAATCCCATTAAGATTTGCAGTTTTGGATGGGATAATAGGCAGAGAAATCCAGATGGTGAAAACCTCTGAATCCAAACCAAAACCCAAGGAAGAGAACAGCACTGCTGGGAGCTTGCTGGTGTGGAGGTGCCTTTCCCAAACCATTATTCTGAGGGGATCTGTAATTTCTAACTTTTGACAAAATAATATCTTCAGCAAAGGTCAAATATAATTTCTTCCCGTTTCAAACCACTCTTGGATAGAGCTGGATTTGTTTCTTTGCTCCTTACACTTCATTACAGGAATTAACAAACAGCAAGAATCTTCTGGGTCTCAGGGCAATGTTACAAAGTTCTCTTCAACACAACACAGCAGCAAAGAAAGGGATCACTTTACCAGCGACAAAAACTGCACCATTATTGCACTGAATTTCCAGAGCATCACAGAGGTTCTTTGGTGAACTTGGGGGCCATGGAAAATGCCTGTATTAAAAGTAAAAACAGGGTAAAACATTATCAATGCCAGAACATGATGGAGCATCACCAGAGCAGTAAAAAGTGCCTATTTTTGCCTTCCCACTGTGTGATTTTTACCATATTAACAGCACTTGCTGCTCTCTTAAAACTCAGCTCCTAACATTTTGGAAATATGGGATTATTTCTTGCAAAAGGAAGCTTACCTCACAAACTCTAACATTCAAAATAATCCTTTTAATTAAAAGATCAGGAGTCATTTTCTATTGCCAGAAAGAAAACACGTTTTAACCAGTAAAGCAACAGAATTTAAACAATCAGAAGTTCTTTTAAAGCCATCCTACCTCTACTTACACAATGAATATTTTCCTCTCCTCCCTAATTCTGTACAAAAGCACAGTACTAAGAAATAGTTTCAGTACATACTTACTTGAGAAAATCCTCTTCTTTTATCTTCTCCAGGGCTTTTATAACTGCCATTCTGGTGAAAACAGACTGCACAGTGAAATAAAACAATGAGTCAAGAACTAAGAAAAGCAAAGAAAGGATATGCCTGGGGAAGAAAAAAGCACTGAAACTTACAATGTGCAGTTCTGTCGCTGCTCACTTGGGAGCCCAGGTCCAAATTTGCAAAACAGTTTAAAACCAGAATCCTAAATCCATGAACAGAAACCTAAACCAGCTTCATTTTCAGGAGTTAAATATACCTAAGGCCAGCTTTTATGTCAGTGACAGCAGGCAGGTAGTTCTGCTGAAAATAAGCCTGTTGAGTAGGAATCTGTTTCTGAAGTTCAAAAGTTGATTGATTCTTAGAACTAAGGGCTCTGAACAGTGGGGCTGGGCAGTTCCTCCTGTGGAAAGCAAGCAGCTTCCCACTCCCCAGCTGCAGCAAAAGCAGCAATGTCAGTACAGCAGGAGCTGACTGCCAAGCTCTGTGCACAGCCAGCTGCTGCTGGGCTCACTCCAGTGACAATTTACATTCCTGGGACAGGAGGAGCAAGTGTTAGAACAGCTGAGTGAAATCCTGCTCTAGGAAAGCTGAGGACAGGAGAAGGTCTCTAAATGAACCTTCTAATCAAGCATGTTCAGGTCTTGAAGTCCACCTGGGATGGAGCCTGCACCCCCTCTCTCCACAGCATCCTCCACTCTGTTTCCTCAAGGTAAAATGTTTTCTCTTGTGTCTCCTCTGAGCTTCTCATTTCAACATATTCCCACTGTGTCTCACCCTCCCACCACGCTCTGTGCAGACCAGCCTGGCTCCCTGCTCTCAATAATCTCTTTTGGCACTAGGAGGAGATTCAGTTGGAACCTCCCCAAAGCCTTCCCCAAGAACCTTGAAGAAGTCCAGGTTCCTCAGCCTCCCCTTCCAAGCACGTGCCCCAGCCCTGGGACTGCCCTGATGAGTGGCTGCTGAATTTCCAATTTCGTGGTGTCTTTTTTGCAAACTGGATTGGGGATTTGGGGAAAAAAATATAAACAAATACTGGGTCACTGTTTGGGACAATTCAAGTCTTAGCTCTAAAGGGTACCCATGTGTCTTCAGGAAAGCTGCTCTTTCTCCTTCTAAGCATAAACTAGAGATAATAGCACTTCCCTTCCTCATAGAACAGATGAGCAGGAAAGCCCTGAAAGCAGCAGCAGGTTTAAATAACTGTCTACAAAGACAGCACAGAAATTTTCCCTCACAAGCCACTTTTTACACCACTCCTCTGATTAACAGAGCCCTTGAAGCCCAGCTTCTTTGTGAGGACAAACCTCTGATAGCTCTTCAGAGCTGGTATTTTTCTTTAGATTCCCCTACATTTTGTTGCCTGTGTGGATTTAACAGCCAGGCCCTGCTGGTTTAGCTCCTTATGTGGGATTTCCCCCCTTTTAAAGGACAGCAATGCAGCAAGCAGTGAGTTGTAACAATACGACCCTGCTAAAAAAACCAGTGGCGTTTATTGGTCAGGTGGAGTAGACTCAGCAGAATTCCAGGGCCAGACTCTGCCTCTGCCAAACATTGGCAGACTCTTCACCAGAAAGAATAAAAGGCCTGGCAATGGCTTCTGACAGGAGTTCCTTGTTCTCCCTCTGATCACATCAACTGCCCCACTCGTATCGGTTTCCCTCCGACTGGTTTTTTATCCTTGCGTGTCCCCTTTTCCATCAATGGTTGTGTGCGTGCTCGGGGTCTGCAACAAGTGGCAAGGTCCCTTTTCTTTCCCCCCTTTCCAGAGGCAGACAGGATAAAACCATCCTGCATGTATCCTGGCTTTCATTCAGATCAGAGCACATGAAAACTGCAGTGTGATCATTTCCCTTTTGGCTGCCGAGTCTCATCTTCACAATGTGACTTATCTGAACTGTTTCACCCACAGAGAGCTTGAGGATCACCTTTTATGCTACTTTTAATGCATGACAATCAAATTCCTAGATCTCAAGGGAGGTATTTACAGAGAACCTTCCTAAAATTATGGCCTTTAGACAGCCTGGAAAATGAATGACCTAAAGAAAAGCATCAAGCTCTTGGTTTTCCTAAGCTGAGAATTGTGAAGTGAATAAAAGAGACAACTTTATTTTCCGACAATTGAAAGCTAGAGAGCTTTTTGATGAGGGAAAAGCAGACATTGAGCACTGACTGAATACCCAGGTAAGTTGTAGCTACTGCTGTGAAATTCTGAATGTCAGAGCAGAAATAGAATGATGAGCTCTTACCTGTTTGTTCTTTGCTGGTTTGAAACAGTCTGGGCAGGCTGTGGCTCTAAACACAGAAATGAAAATTAGCTGCTCCTCTTACAGAGAAAGAAATAAACAGACAGACTACAAGCACAGCATGTAAATGGCTTTTGTACCCATACATCCAGTGTTTGACTTCCACAGCTTAGCTCAGAGCAGATTTTCAAATTCCCTTTATCCTAAACCACGAATGGCGCAGGATGCACATTGCCTGATCCAGAGAAATCATGGACAAAGCTCTGCTCTGACCAACACCATGTCTCAGATTTGAGATGGGATGGAAAAGCACAAGTTTAGCTTTCAGTCCTTTCCCATCCTTCTCAATAAAGGTCATGATTAATATTTTAAGTTCTAGGCAAGATTTGCTGACACCTTGAAATCTGTCCTTGCCGCTCTTAGACAACGGCCGCTACAAACCTGAGACTCAAATTGTCGCTTCTGGAGAGGAAAATTCAATTTCCCACTGAAAAAGTAACCCCAGGTGTTCACCACCACTTGTGCTTTGCCTCTTTGAAAGGAAACTATTGGCTGTTTCACGAAAGTGAAAGGCAGGTCAGTGAAATACCTTTTCTGAGTAGAGGAAGTTGCTGTTCCTATCAGTGCATTTCTATGTATGCAGGCAGATATGATTTCTGGATTTCTGTGTATGCAGTCAGAGATATTTCTGACCTCCAACCCAATTTATCATTTCTTGCTCGTGCTTTTCAACACCTCTGTAACTCCTTCAGACTCTAAGGAAGCAGGTTTTGCTTCCCTGGCCAGCCTGTGACCCAAAGCAATGCAAACTCCCTTTTCCAAAATTTCAATATCACCTTCCCCTTAAACATGAATTGACAAGAGCCAATTCAATCTTCCATGTCAGACCCTGGGTCATTTCAGCACACCCACCTCCACACAACTGTGTAAGAACAGGTGAGAAACTGCAGATGCCACGCTTGGAAATCCAACCCAAAAGCACACCTGGAGTTCTTTGTTGAGACAAAATCCTACTTTGCTTCAACAGAAACCATGACTGTCACTACTACTGTGATAATTCCCAAATTTGCCATATTTACATGAAAACCAAAGCACTGCCTCAGAATGTGCCCAGAGCCAGCCACTCACACAAGCAGAATGCCTTGGCACCTCAGGAACTACTGTGTAATTAAATGAGGTGACTGTGCTGTTACTTCAGAAGGTGTCTCAAACCTTAATTGCTGTTTAAGTGTGCTACAAAGAGAAGGCAAATAAAGGGATATTGTCAGGTCACATGGAATAAACCTGAGTAATTGGAATGTGGAATGGGGCTTCTTTACAGCTTTCAGCTCTGCAGCTGCTGGGCTTGGAGCACTAACACTGGCACCATAACATGTTTAACAGCAACATGGGAAGATGAGCAGAAAATACCAGTGAAGAGGTTTTGGAGGAAGGAAGTAAAATTAAATTAATTAGAACAAAAGGGTGCAGGATGCAGAAACACTTCGGTTCTTTACAGGATTGCAGGAACCATTATTTAGAACTGTAATTCTAATAATTGCCTTACAATTTTCTCCCTCTTTTGCCCAGTCTTGAAGAAGCTGGAAAGACGTTCAGCAAACACTGATAATGATTGTTCCTAACACTGGTTCCATCCCAAACTTCCATTCCTGCATCCCCCACCTCAAGATAAAACAAAAGAGATACAGTTCTGGAAAACCAAGAAGGTGGTGGACTGAGTACTCAAATATCACAAATTGCCAGAAGAGAAATCCGGAAATAAATAAAGGCTGCAAGGGAAATCTCCAGTCTCAAGAAATGAATTCACGTTTCAACAGAGACGTCTGCTGAGCTTCCTTCTATGCTAAGACTTAACTTGCTGCAGATGCAAATTAACTGAGTGAAACTTTCGGTTTTCAGGAAGCATCAACAAACAGGAAGAGTGACCCTAATTTTCCAGAATACACTACAGCTAAGTTTTAAGAAATCAGATTAAATGGCAGCTAAATTCACAGAATTATTTTGCTTCTTTATGTACAGGAGGTGCCCTACTGGGCCAGGCCAGAGGCTGTGCATAGTGACCAGGGAATTTCTGTTTGTTTTCATCAACCAGCTATATTGGATTAACTCACTTCAAAGCCTTTCCTCCTGTCCATGTGTCCTATAGGAGCAGGAAAACTTATGTATGACCTCAAAAAATTTCCCCACCTGCAATTACATGGTTGAAATTTTCAAAAATGATACAGGGAATGCCTTTGAGGAGAGCTGAAATTGAAGAACTTATCTGAATGCTCTCCTTCCAGTTCAAATCAAAATTCCAGATGATTTTTTAAATTGGCATTGAAGACCAGAATTAGCCAGAGATGGTGTAAATTCAAGCTCTGCAATCTTCATGTGGATATGAAGAAATCTAGATGCAGGCCACATTCTAGTTTATAAACACTGCATATTGTGCTCTGTAACAAATCCAAACCAACAATGTTGCACAACATTCAGATAAAAATCTTTTGTCACTTGCACAAAAACTTACAGGAAATGGCACTCCTCGTCTGTTTCTGGGTGAGAAAAGACCACGCTAACTTCAAACAGACTCTAAATTAAAAAAAAAAGAAAAGAGAACAAGGAGGTGGTAATAGTTTTTTAAACAACTAGGGAGGATATTCCCAAGTACCCACCCGTATTGTAGTTTCCGGAAAACAGTGGAGACAAAAGAGACAGCAACCCATTTATTTATGTTTGAAGACATTAAAAGGTGTGCCAGAGCAAAATTTGCCTTTCTGAAGTCACCAAAGATGATTTGAGAGCACTTCAGAGCCCTGAGTGACCTGCACTGGTCCCATCCTGTGCAGGGCCAAGGCAGAGGCAGCCAAGGCTCAAAGCCTATTAGGGTCACTAAACCCCAGAGCCCTCCCAGGAGTGCAATAAAGATAAAACCCCTGCAGTAGTCACCACTGCAAAGTTTTGTCAGGGGCTTCCTTTGCAATGCCTGCATGGCCTTGGGGCAAAGCAAGGCAACACGTCCTGGTGGGTTGACAGCTAGCCCAGGAACTCCAGTGTAATCTCAATTCTTCCCCCAATTCCCTCTCTGGCCTTGGGCAAACAACGCTCATTACTTCTGTTACTCAGATACCAGAACACCTCAGGAGGGCCATTGAAAAGACTGGCTAATATTCAAGTGCCTTGTAGATAAAGGGCACTAGAAAAACAAATTCTGTGGCTCAGGGATGTCTGCAGTGGCTCCGTGCCTAAGTGGCAGGCAGCTTTTGCTAACTTAGTTTGTAAGAAGTTTGTTTCTTCCTGGACCATCTTCAGTCACTGAGTGGGTTTTTTCTTCACTAAGACAAAAGGGATGCTTTCAATTAACACTCCTGCAAAAACACAGCCTGTAATTATTATGGAAGATGACAAATCAACATAAAGACTAAAGGAATCTAGTCCTGGGCTCAGTGCTATGGCTGGTGACAAGTAAAACCTACAGACAGCCACAACTGCAGGAAATTTACATTCAAGATGATTCAAGGTGCTTCTGAATTTGGCAACATCTGATTATCAGGTTCAGTCAATGCCTTTTAGAAAGACTTTAAAGATATTAATCAGAATCAGCAAGTTGAAAACAATTTGAAAAAGACGTTTCTATTGCCTGCTTAGAGATATTGCAGGTCCCAACAAGCTCATTTCTAGTGTTCATTAAAGTGAACAAGGACCAGTCTATTCTCTTTCAGTACATTTCAGGAATTTATTTTATCCACAGAATCTGAACACCTGAGCTCTCAGAGCAGTACCAAGTGTTGGCAGTGACAGGAGAGCAGGGAAGGGATGTGTGAGCTCTGCTCAGCCTCTGCAAAACAGGGATCCTGGAATGGGAGACAACTGGAAAAGTCTCATTAACAAAAGGAGGACGGCAGCACAAGAGATTTAGCAGGAGCCTGTGGTGGTTTCAGAAGATGCAATGATCTGTGGGTACAAAAATGAACACTGGGCCCCTCAGGACTCTCACTTGGAGATCTCTGGTTAAAAGAACTTCCCCACAGCTCCTCCCTACAGTGAATTTAGGAGCCACTCGACTTGTTTCTCTCTTAATAAGGAAAAAGAGGATACATTTTTATTTCCCCACCATGTGTATAAGTGTATAAATATACACACACACAAACAAATAAAAACAGAATGAAGAAACAAAGTGCTATTTATACAAGACCTTTCCATCAGCAGGAACACCCAACTCTTCTGACAACTGGGGATGAATAATCCACTTATAAGCTTCTTTCAGCTGGACGATGTCATCCTTAGGCAAGGGAAGGCCCAGGTTTCTGAATCACAAAGAAACAGTAACTTGCACAGGGGTCTGCCAAAATAGATACATGACATACAATATTTCAAGAGGAACTTAAGTAACTACTGCCAAGTGAAACAGATTCAATTTTTCCTGGGCACTGAGGAAACTGATGCCACAGCTTCCGGGGAGATCAAAAGTTGCAAGAGTCTTTCCAGAGCCTGCCCAGAGAAAAGCTGAGAAAGAGAGAGATGCATTTCAAACCACTTGTCTGGGAACTTACAGAGCAAAAGTGAGACAAGAAACCCCAAGTAAGGTCAAACCAGGTAAAAAAGAAAAAAACAAAAGCACACAAAACCCAGCTGCCACCTTATTCTTTGTAAGCATCAGGTAAACTGGACTATAAAATCAACATTTATCCAGAGAAGTGGCGTCTGTATGAAGAGTTCTTGTCAGACTGACAGACAGCAAAAGCAATGGCTCACCTCATCTGCTGCTTCACCCCCAGCCAAGCAGCACGCTGCAGGTCACCAGCCATGCCCAGGGAAAAGAGAGGAAAAAACAAAAGCAAGTGAAATTAAGCCTCAGAACTTCCAACAATCTGAGAGACTCTTTGCAAAAGAAGTGCTTTAAAAACTCATGACTAAAAGGAAGTACCAGGAATTTAGCTTTTGCTTCGGAAGTGGAAAGATGGAACTGGCTGTGAGTTTTTATTTCTAAGACATCACTTTGCCCTTCAACTCAAATCCTATCTGGCTTAAAAAAAAAAAAACAAACCAAAAAACAGGCATCATTAAACACTTTGGAACTTGCTATTAATTACTTGTAGTTACTTGCTGTAACTACAAAAAGACTCTAAATCATCCGTTTTTTTCCATATAGAAATAAAAAAGTGTCCAAATGAATGGTATATGAAAACTGATTGACATAAATTAATAAAACCCCAAATTCAGCCATCATCCATTATAAAAACAATGGAATTAAAAATATACTTGGTCTTATGGTAATCACAGAATTGCCCCCTTATTTAAACACACCACTTAGTTTAGGTGGATAGGCTAAATACAGAAAAGGTGAGGAACAGAAGGAATAATTTTAGAAATCAAAAGGAGTTTTTAGTACAAATGCTCGAGTTCACTAACCATTAGTAAAAAGAGAAAAACTTTTCTCAGAACTTCCAACAATGAAGCAGAACATTTTCAGTTCTCTACTAACAACAACGACAAAAATACATTACAACAGGCATGAAACCACTAAAGTAATTCAGTCAGTCTGTGTCACCATCCTCATTGAAGATGAATTCCAAAAATCAAGTTGTTTGATTTGAAACCAACACAACGAAACAGTTTTCAGTCTGTAGGCTGCAGACTTTTAAATCTCTTCCCCGTCTTTTATTTTTCATATACTTAAAGAATAACCTCCCCCAAACTCTGCTGAAAGAATCACTGTGCATTGTCAGGGAAATAATTCTAAGGAAGAGGTTTGAAAACAGGTCTCAAACTTCAGGAAGCAGGGCCAGGATCACATGGATATCAGAAGGAACCACATCATAGATCCCTTTTCCATGCTGATAAGGAACTCAATCAACAAAATAAGCCTATTATCCTTCATTTAGTACATCTACAAGAATGAGGGAACCCTAAAAATAGTGCTAGAAATTAAGAGGGAAGAGGAATGATGGAGACAGGACACAAACTTTGTTAGATCCAAGATACACAAACCCACGCACTGCTGAACAAAACAAATGCAGTTGTAGTGATGAAATCCTGTTTGCCCAAATCCACTGATTCAATATCCTGCACTTGAAGACAGATTGAGTAAGGCTGCTTCACTTGAAGTATATTGTAATCCTGTTTGCATAATAACCCAGATAAAATCATAAATAAAAATAGCTTCAATTGAAATTCCTTGAGCGTGGCTCTGAACTAGAGGATGTGACAACCACAGAACTGGGACTAGGAAGCTGCATTTGATAAATGCCACTTTACAAAGAAACCTCTCTCATGGCTTGATTTAGAGCACATGCAGGTTTGGGATATTTGGGACTCAGGGGCAGGCTAATCTCACTCCTCTTCCCTGTTTTCCTGGGATAAAACTACAGAACTTCTGCATGGGAGCAGCTATGCTAAAATGAGACCACAGGTCAAATTTCATCCCCTCCCTCTCTTGACTTCCAAGCTGAAAGAGAATTAAAGAAATTACTTTTCCCCTTCAGTTAAGGGGAAACAATAGATGAGGGTAATGCAAGCACAGAAGCCAAAAGATCCCAAATTCCAAACCGCATTCAACCACCAAGCCAGCCAAACCCCTCTACTCTCTCCCAGCTGAACATGGAGCAGGGGATCAGATCCCTCTACTTCGTAATTACTTCATGTTTGTGAAGTGGTTTGAAAATGAAAAATGCTCATTACCGAGCTGAAGCCTGCAGGGTAATGCTCAGCAGCAAATACATCTCTGGAACGCAGCAGCCCAGGCACTGTATTGATTACCAGCTGCAGGATATTCCGGTGCTATCTGAGGGAGCACAGTGGCAACAGTTGAAATACCATATGCAATCCCAGGCACAGCATTGTTTCAGTGCATCAGAAAAGAGCTCGGAGATGGGGAATTCCAGGATGAGGCACAGGCAGCCCTACAGGGAGTAATGACTACAGACGTTATTTGCATCAATGTCCTTGTAGCAAGCACCAGGATGATGGATCACGGCTGAGACCACAGGCAGAGCCAGCAGTCACCCTTCTGAAGGGCACGACTCACTTCATATTCTAATAGAGCTGTCTGACATAAACTTGGGACTCCTGTATTTATGATTTATTTCAATCAAATCTCCTCCTCGTGGAAGGAGGCAATTGCTTCCTTGCATCACAGATACAAATACTATGCAAATGTAGATTTTATGTCCCGCTCTTCTCCAGCTCCTCTCATACATTTTAGACTTGGCAGGATGACAACTGTCATAATTAAATGAGATGAAGGTAATACTGAAAGGCAGGTTCTGATTTTTTTTTGGTTAAAAAAGATGATGGGGAAAATCTGTGTGCCACACCAGAGGGCAGGGGGAGAGAGGCTGCTTTGGGTGTTCTTTGATGATAGGATTCCATATGTTCTTGTACACAGCAGGTCAAAGAATTAAAAGCAGCATTTAACAACCTCTTTTCAGCACAAAGCATGTTGACATATTCTGATACCTGGCTTTGATATTTTCAGGCATTTCTACATATTGTATTCCTGCTTTTCTGTGGCTGTAAAACAGGTTCTCACCTATTTATTTTTAAGTGATAAACAGATAGGAGGTAAATAAAGCCCCATGATTTTTAAAGTTCTTCCTCCACCACCACCCCTTGTCACCCCTGCAGTTGGAGCAAACAGCTGCTTTAGCATTCCACAAGACTGGAGGCATGGGATAGAAGGGACAGCAGAAACTTCTTAATCCAAACCTTCTCCCAGTCAAACTAAAAGTGCTTGCAAAGGGAACAGATCCAGTTTTGGAGCTTCCTACTCACTCATTTCACTCCATCTACGGATTTGTGGGCCCAGAGAATGACTCTGACTCCCGTGGCTGTCCCCAGCAGCGCCGCTTTGCAGGAACACGAGCCGCAGGCAGTGAGGACATCCCTCACCTGAACTGCAATGCAACACCACCCTCTACCGAGGCTTCCTGCAAACATCAGCTGCTCTGGGATCGCCCCGGCTCACACCAGGCTAAGGCTGCAGTAAAACTTGGTAAACTCTGACCTTCGTCTGGGGCTTGCCAGAGCATCACGGGCATCCCAATACTCACCCAGCCTGAAAGTGTTTTCTGACAGACCTCATTCTTTGGAGGCATCAGAAACCAAGATGGGAATCGGGGCGGTTCACCCAGCCAGAAAGGACAAAGCAAACACACCAACTATGCTCAATTTAAGATGGGAAGTAGAGAATCTTATGCTCCAGAAGATTTAGGAGTAGAATATTTGTTAGCTATTACAGTGGCACTTGCCCAAGATGCCACAGCTAACAGCACAAATCACCACTACACGTGCAGCAGATTATTTACCAAACTGTGTGGGAGCAGAAGAGACCTCAGCACAGCTTTACATAGAAATCCAACCATTCTTCTTTCTGCCATGTTCACTGAAGCTTCCACCACATCTTAACCACAGCAGGCATCTCTTGTACAGATTCACATGTTGCCCTTTAAAACACCACTTTTGCATCGCTTTTAGAACGGTACTTTTGTATCATTTTACATCAGAAAGCAGAGGAAGATTGCAAAATATCTCACAACTAAGTGACTAAGTGTATTTTCCCATCCTTTAAAATGCTGGACACTTCAAGAGTTCATCCTCAAATCCCTTCATTTGCATTCTGCACTGGCAATTATCATTTATCCCTGGAAAGGGAGCAGCTGTGCAGTTCTGTCTCCGAGAAGATCCACAGAGCAGGGCTGGCATGTGCACCAAAGGGAACAATTCACTGAGGGTTTCAACAAACTCCTTTTAGGTCTTCAGATGGAAAGTAACTCCTGGGCTAACTGAAAACTGAAGTGACTCAGGCCCTTTATTAATTACAATAATACTCACAAGGAAGGGGAGAACAGACTTCACTTCCAGCATGGGCTTTTGGGTTTTTTTAAACAATAACAATGAAAAATCAAACCACCTCCAGCTCATACATTCCACAGTTACTTTCTTAAATATGTATTTAATTCTTTAAGTTACTATTTAAGTTACTTACCTCCCTGACAGACAGCTGTGGGGGTAGTGACACAGAAAATACAAAACTGGTGAACTGGTAGTCAGCAGCATTAACTTTTTGGCACACCTGTAAGAGAAGGAGCTTAATAGGAAACCACAGTAATGGGACTGAGGTGATAATTTTTGTTCTAGAACAATCACTGTGAATTCATGTTAACACACTCAGAGAGATGTCCAACATACAAACCAGAATAATCACTAACAACTTATTGAAATATAAGCTCTTCTGTCCTGTTAAAAGAAGTTACAAATCAACAGTTCCCTTGGTGCTATAGAACAACCAAACTCACTCTTTTAAGGCCAGGGCCAATTGTATATTGAAATTTTAGGTGAAATTGGCATCTCAGATAAGGAAATTTATGTATCAAATAATTAGGTTTTGTGGTGCTTTAACAAGTGCTGCCAGATTTTCCATTGCTACTGAAGAGAACAGCTCTGAAACAAATCTTAGCAGTGGATTCTGTAAAAAGATACATATTCTGCCCATGGAAACAAAAAAGAAACAATTATGTTCTGCAACAACAGAATCTATATACTATGCTTTCTGTCCAGTCCCATTTTTTATACACTCCTGCTATTAAATCAAATCCTTTCCTCTCAAAACTCTGTTATATATCTCAGGTGCCAGTGTGAGTTTTCTAGCTGATATTTCAGTTTGTCACAAGAGCAATGCAATTGCTCAGAGATGGCATTTGCAACACTCTGTGCCCACATTCTCTCCTAACTCACATTTTCTCTATTATTCACAATCTGTTGCATCACCAAAACGTTTTCTTCCCCTGTGGTACTTCACAAAGACAGGTTCATGCTGTATTAGAAGCATGGAGTTCAGAGAACAGCACTTGATGACTCCTCATTTTCCTGTCACATAAAAAAATGAAGAGAGTTCACCAGATCCACTGAGGTTCTTGAAAGCAGCTGAACCTCAGGTCATCTCCTAAATTCATGTAACCACATATCTGTTAGTTCTTTTCTTAGGAAAGTGTGCTCCCTGCAGTCATTCCATTGCACCTACACTGTTATTTTTTTTTAAAGTGACACTATGACAAAGCCTGGGCAAAATTTGGTCCCACCACAGATGCAACTTCCCAGCTGCACAAGTGTGCAAACACTGCCCAGGAGCAGGATGGAATAGGATTCTGCCATCTACATTTCAAATCTTCAAAATAGGGAAATATTTTGGCTTGTTGTCTTTCAAAAGAAAGAGAAAACATTTCTTTTGAGAAAACAACAAAAAAACTGCACAGCGTTTTCAGTCACCAGCTCTATCCTGTAGGCCCCAACATACACAGCTCCAGAAAAGTACCTCAGAAGGCAAAAACTTTACCTTTTTAACAAAGTCAGCCTCGCAGAACTCCTGGAGAATTCCCAAACACACGTTGCAAACGTTCCCAGCCGAGCAGCCCACGGCAGCAGCCCCGCTGTCGGCTGAGGGCAGCTGCAGGACGGCTCCGTTGTGCTTCAGCCCATCAGCACCTTCTCCCCCGGGCTCCAGCCTGAGCCTCTTACAGGGTGGGTGAGCCACATCCAGACAGACTGTGTCCTCTTCCTCCTGGCTCTTCCTCAGAAACTCCTGCAAATCCTTCAGCAGATCCTAACACAAACAGAGGAATCACACCGTGGCTGTCTGCTCCTCTTTAGCAAACACAATTCCACAGGGCAGTACTATTCCAGTTGAGGCTTAGTGTCTGTAATTAACAACATGGAATTTATACCCAAAGACACCTTTAAGGCACAATTCAACAGCTCCAACCTGCATTTCTCTCAAAATAGAAATTTCCAGAGAAAATATTGTTAATCATCCAAAACCAAAAACATTTTCCAGACCTGGTTTGCAGAAACCCATTTATCTTTGTCCCATCACTATTCCGTGAAAAGACACATTTAGTGCTTTCTTGTCATTTAGATTATGTTAGAATTAATTCCTTCAACTCCACTAGCCCAGGAAGAGAGTTGGCCACTATAATAAAAAGAAAAGAGAGCAGACACGGGTGAGGGTGAAATTAAACACAGAGGGTAAAAACTTTGTGTCAGGAGAGAAGCCTTCAAAAATTAGGAATTACCTGCATGTCTCTGATTCCTGGAAGCATCAGAGACAAGACACAGTTCAGGAAGAAGGACTCACTAAAAGGTTTTCAGTAAGGAAGACAGCAGTTACTGTGCTGTTGCAACACAGAGGAAAATCAGGCAGAGATGTAAAAGGATAAAAATGGCACAATGAATGAATACTTCTCAAATAATTGATGAAGAAATGGAAAAGGATAGGGAAGAAAGATGTTAAAAACGAATTGTGGACAGTCTAAACTTGAACAAAGATAAAACAATCAAGACAGACACAAGCATAAAGAGAGGGGACTAGAGCAAGCTAAGAAGGATGTCTAACAACACTGTGTTCCTCTGATTTATCCTTAACCTTTGCTCTGCAATTCTTCAGCTGCGTCCCCCTACCAATTCTGCAATTTCATGTAAATTTCCTTTACATTAAAGGAAAAAGCACAGTTTTACATAACTCCTTCTCCTTTCAGGCCAAGAGCCCAAGAACACAACAAAGGACAAACCTTGTGTGGATGTCTGTAGAGCATCTGTGACCCCACACAGCAGAACCTCAAAATACATCGTGGGCAAGTGCCAGTGTTGAGCAAGAGCTGAACAATTGGTCTGTCCTTCTCTGCCAGTGAAGACATGCTGGGCAAACCTAAAATTCAACAGAGAGAAGTTAAAAGAAAAGCTCAGAACAAGCACAGTTCAGCAATTCAATAACAAAAAGACTCGGCTGAGGCTTAACTGCACCATATTTAAGTAACTCGAATTTTAATGTGGGAGACACGTTTGTTTTAAATCACAGGCATGAGAGAAGTGGAAGACCAACTCCAAAAGACCACTGACTGGAGGAAAAGCTTCTCTGTTTCTTAGGTTTTTCCTAGAAAACCTGAACTCGAGCTCTGACAAGGGAATGCTGAGCTTTTGCCCAGTTTTATCTTGGATAAAGTACACGACACGCTAATCTTTACTGAATGAAGAAGAGTGGAACTAAGAAAAATTAAGGAAAATTTAAAATGGGAATTCCTCCTAAAATTGCAGTGACTAAAGAATCAGTGTATTCAAATCACATGGGAAAAAAAATAAGAGCCTCGAGCCATCCCCTTTTGTCACACAACGCTCCTCCATTTTTTTAAAGATTTATTTTCCTTCTCAATACAGGACTCAAATTTTGTGAGAAATCTCACAGTGCTTTTTTCCTCCCCTAAAATATAATAGCTAATTTGGTTTCCTGTCATTCTCTCTGCCCAGAACTTTAGAAAAGACTTATTATTATTTCTTTTGGCCAAAATTTTGTGAAGAGATAGAACTCAGTATTTTTTTTTTTTTTTGGAAGAAGAGAGAAGTGTGATGCTCATCCTTACTGGACATTTAGGAAATTTCAGGAGGCAAATCAGGATAACCACAGTTGTTCAGACCAAAGGTTTAATGAGTCCATTGCCACCTAAAGCGGGAATAAATTCAGCAAGGAATTCCACAATACTAATGAACCACTTGATTTTGCTTTGGGCTTAGCTCCTGTAAGCAACATTTGATACCCTCCTAGTTCTTGAGTCCCAAGGGATGGGATGTATCCATGTTCTCCATGCCAGCCATAGACTGTCACACCTGCAATATCCAACCCTGCTCAGGAGTACCTTGCATAGAAATACTGCAGCCATGAAAAACCTCCACAGGTTTTTACAAAGTTATTAATTCAATGAATTTCGTTAGCCCTGGGTTTGGATGCTTTATGGTTAAGTTGTAAAAACCAAGGGCTACCTGGAAAACTTCAAAGCTGCTTTTAAAGAGAAAGGGCAAACACGAACAAACACGCTTTTAGGTAACTGCAACCTCAATTCACCTCCATGAGACTTAAACACCGGCACTGTGTGACACACGTGCGGCAAACGTGGCAATATTCCCAACATTTGCCGGCAATGTTGGGGGAGGAATCGGGGCCCCCGCTCCGGCCCAGCACCTCAGGGCGGAGCTCAGAACCCCTCATGTGTGAGGGGAGGGTGGGCTCAGGACCCCCGCTCCGGCTCCGTTCCCGCTCCATTCGCGTTCCCACTCCATTCGCATTTCCGCTCTCATTCGCGCTCGCACTCCCGCTCCCATTCCCACTCCCATTCCCGCTCCCACTCCCATTCCTATTCCCGTTCCCTTTCCCACTCCCGTTGCCATTCCCGGTCCTGCTCACCCCTCGCGCGGCGGCCCGCGGACGCCAGCACAGGCTCGCTCAGCAGAGCGGCAGAGCGCATCGCTCGGCCGGCGCGCTGGGGCGCCGCGCCCGCAAGGTGGCTGGTGGAATAGCTCGGCGCTCCCGCGTGGCGCCTGCCAGCGGGCGGGGCACAGCGAGGCCGAGCCCGAACCGAGCGGGGCCGAGTGAGGCCGAGCCGGGGTCGAGCGCGAGTCGAGCGGAGCCGAAACGGAGCCGAGCGAGGCCGAAGCGGAGCCGAGCGGGGTCGAGGGGGCGCGATGGCGGGGACGCCGCCGCCCAAGCCCTGGGAGTCCCGGCGGCTGCCGGGCGCCGCGCCCGCCTTCCAGTGAGTGCGGGCGTCCGTCCCCGGGTGTTCCCGCCGCGGCGGCCGTGGGTGTTCGTCCCCTCGGGCCCGTCGGGCCCGCTCCCCCGGGGCGGGCTCAAAGCTCGGGCCCGGCCGGGCTGCCCCGCACCGTGAGGAGCTTGTGCCGGGCGGGGAGGGGTGGGCTCGGCGTGCGGGGCTTCGAGCTCAAACCCCGCTGGTGTCAGAGGGAAGCTGCGTGTGCGGTGCGGGGAAGGGAAAGCGGTGTTGTCACCGGTGGGTAGACTGAGTTCACAGTCCATTCCTGACGGCGTTCGTAGTCTATGTCTGGCGGCATTCGTAGTCCGTGTCTGGCGGCATTCACGGTCCTTTCCTGGGGGCCGTGCGGCTCTGTGAGCCCCCGAGCCTCTGCGGGACTGGGGGAGCTGCTGTCACCCGCAGGACTTGGAAAGGATTCCTGTGTGTTGTCAGTCTCGTGTGTGTTCCCGTCTTCTGGGAGCTCTCCCAGAAAACCCAACCTGCTCGTCGAGAAAGATGCACAGAGAGCGTTTGTAAGCTCCTTTTTTTATGGGAAATCAAGGAAGGCTCGCTCGGTGGCTTAATATTCGTCTTGTTTTTCACTTGGAGCTGGAGATTGCAGCTGGAGGGAGCTGCAACTGGGCGAAAGGTTGGCCCGAAACTAAACATTGAGCAGAAACTTCGCTGTGTTTTTTACAGCCTGCAGCGTGCTGAGCCTGCAGTTTGGTGTTGGTTTTTCGTTCTGGGTTTGTTTGCCGCATTTTAAATGGCTTCAGGCAGCTTTAAAGTCGGGTGTCCCAAGTTGGCTACTGGAGAGAGGACTAGTGTGACTTACTGAATTACAGTAACTCTGTTTGCTGGGGTAATAGCTTACTTTTCTTCATGTTTTCAACTACTGAGAGAGTTACAGTCTATGATGGAAAAAGCGGCAGTGTAAAGATAGAAATATTATTCTTTGCTGTGGAAACCTGTAAGTTTTGCTGAGAGGAAGCTGTTCCCTACCTTGTATGGAAATGGTACAGCAAGCAGCAGCTCCATAGCAATTCCAGCTTGACTTCCTTCTTTTTTTTTTTTGTGGACTGCAGAAGTGGGAAGTCGTGGGATGAAGCGGTAAGCATGGGAAATAAAATGTTTGACTTTTGGGGTGATAATTAGTGAATGAAACGCATACATTTTTATTGAACTGGCAGAAGTTGGACAAAAAGCTGCTTGGCAGAATTCAAATGCCAGTCAAGTACTTCTGGAGTTTTGTTATGACGGGCATTGATAAAACGATTTAAACTTATGGGCATTCAAAGGAAAAGAAAAATTACTAAATTAAGACTCTCTCTGCCAACACTGCTCAGTAGTAGATTGACAATGTGCACAGGGGTAATCAGGTAGTTTAGGTAGAGAGGGAAATTGGGGTTCCCAAAGCCCTTGCACATATTGTTGCATAATTACTTAGATTCTTAATTAGGTCATATCACCCTTTAAGAGTGGATTCAGAGGAGCAGCTTTCTTTCTGCTGTATCATTGGCTCATTGTGTAGAAGAGCTGGGAACAAGGGTTAGAAATAAAGGTTTTGGATTGGAAAGTTCATAAAAGTTGGTGTTAGGGCCTGTGAGAGGCTCTCATGTGCATCAGAATCACCTGGGTGTTAAAGCAGCAGGTTTGATGGCTCTGAGTTATGTGTTTCATGTGTTGATACATTAAATACACAATAAATGATAAAATAAATAGACAAAGTTTTTCCATGTTTACATTCCAGCTCCATGTTTACACTGAATATCTGATTATAGGGGTTTTATTCCCCTGAAAGATCTGTGTTGCCTGTCCAGATTTTTTACTTCCAGCAAATGCTGTGCAACATACTGAACGTTGGGCTCCCAGGTTCCCTATCCCTGCACTGCTGAAACTCTCTGTGGTGTTTATGTAGTTAGCCAAGGGCTCTGTGGAAAGGAAATCTTAAACTTTGGGTGCTGGTCTTGATTATCTGAATTCCTTTAGGTCTGCTGACTTGGGTGACAACCTGCTGACCAGGCCGGGACAGCCCACGGTGGCACGAATCCCTCCGCCCATTTTGCCAAGACCATCCCAGCAGACGGCAAGCAGCAGCCTGAGCGCCTTCAGGCCAGCCTACAGCAGTTCTTTTTCTCCAGGCTACGGCTCATATGGCACCTCTTTCTATGGAAGCTATAGTCCCTACAGCTATGGCTACGGAGGGCTGGGCTATAACCGCTTCTGTGCCGATGGCATTCCCCCCAGCAGGTTCGTGCAGCAGGCTGAGGAGAGCAGCAGAGGCGCCTTCCAGTCCATCGAAAGCATCGTGCACGCCTTCGCCTCCGTCAGCATGATGATGGATGCAACCTTCTCAGCCGTCTACAACAGCTTCAGGGCCGTGCTGGATGTGGCCAACCACTTCTCCCGCCTCAAAATTCACTTCACCAAGGTGTTTTCAGCTTTTGCTCTAGTGAGAACTATAAGGTACCTCTACCAACGCCTGCAGCGCTTGCTGGGTCTGCGGCAGAGCTGTGACAACGAGGATTTGTGGGCTGAGAGCGAGGGCAAAGTAGCTCGTGCTGGCCTTGAAGACAAGGTGGCTAACTCTGCAAAATCCTGGCCCATTTTCTTGTTCTTTGCTGTTATACTGGGAGGCCCCTACCTGATTTGGAAGCTGCTTTCTACATACAGTGATGAAGAAGCAGGTAAAGATGATAAGTGCGGCATCTATTGTTCCTTTTGTTGTTGCCTGTATAGTGATTAATCTCACACTACAGCAGTAGTAATTAACAGATACTGGGGCACAGTACTGAATTTTAGGCATGTGATGCAAGTGACAGCCTGCTTAAGTAACTTCTTGTTAAGATGTGGTTTCCTGCTGAAGCTTTCTGTGATTCCAGAATCATGGTTCCTCGCAATTTTTGGTTCTTTCCTATTGGATGTGGTGGTTTGGGTTGAGTTGGACAAGTATTAGTTGGATTTACTCGGCAGATGTTGCTTTTCATGTTACTTCTGTCACTCCTCTATTGGAAAAGTGTTAGCAAGGAAGTTAAAGTGTTTTCTTCATTTTCCTTTGAAAAACACACCAAACTTTGTAACTCAAAGCAGATAAACTTGTGATTTGTGTTTGAAAACAGTGTCTAGTAACTGGGCGAGTGGAGAAGATGACCATGTGGTTGGAAGAGCAGAATACGATTTCAATGCTCTCTCAGAAGAAGAAATTTCTTTCCGTGCTGGTGACATGCTAAGATTGGCACCCAAAGGTAAGCTTTGGATTTTCTGTTTATTTTCTCATTACATGTAAAGTAAGCGTCTAAAAGTGTAAGTGTCTTATAGTGTAAGAGTCTAAAAATTGAAACAAAAAAGCTCCCAAACCACCTTATTAACCAAATTCTTCATCCACACTGATTTTTACTTCCTGTTGAATGATTACTTGCATTCTAATAAAACTTACAGAGTAGTTTTGTTCAGTTTTGTTGAATTGTCTTGTAACCTGATGCATTTGCATTCTCTTCTTCAGAACAACAACCCAAGATCCGTGGTTGGCTTCTGGCTAGTTACGATGGCCAAACAACAGGACTTGTGCCAGCTAATTACATCAAAATCCTGGGCAAAAGAAGAGGTAGGAGAACCGTGGACCTGGAAAGGGCTCCGGAGCAGTGGCCAGCCTTTCCCAGCACAGCTGTCCGAGGAGCTCCTGCTGCTGTGACTTTAGAGGAGCAGGAGGCTGCTTTTGAAACTGTTTTTGCTGGAAGCAGCAAAGTTCCGGTTGCGCCGGACTCCGCTGTGGCTGGTGGAGAGAAGCAGGAGCTCTGATGCACTTGGATCAACGAAGCAGCTGAACTGTGCTTTATTGGTACCACTTAGAGCTTGTTGAAAATCTGGTTTGTAGTGGAGCACTGGTGGGTCTGTACCAGTTATTGCTGCTACTGGCTGGTGGAGGGATGGAGAAATGATTGCTCAAATTTGTGGTATTTATTTTTGACTCACCTGAGGCTGTACGTCAGTGATTCTACCCACCCACCTGGCAGCCACTCTGAGATCTTGAGATAGGAGAAGTGAGGCATTTATAAAAAAGCAAACAAAGGAAAAGAAAAAGTAGGGACTGCCATTCTTGTTTATGAGACAAATTAGCACCCAGTCTTCATAGGAGTATGGAGCCTCTTCAATAGATGTGCAAAGGGAAGATAGGTTTCTGTAAGATGTCCTCCAAAACTTCACACTCAGAACCATAAAGGAGTAATAGCACATTGTCCCCTCTGAAAGGAGGGAGAGTTGCAGGAGATGCACACAATGGAATAGTTAGGAGGTTTAAGTTGCTTTTCTTAACAAGTAGGGTTCTGTCATAAAGAGCTTAGCTCTTAGGAAAAAAGGGACTTGGGAGGAAGGGAGGAGAAATAGAGTTTACAGAGGGAGAGCAGTGGGGCATCACCAGTAGTTCCAAGCAGTTTTGTTTTGTTTATTAAAAGGACCTTAGAAAAAAGAGTATTCTGCAGTCAGGCACTCATCAGTTGTTACTCCCTTAACTAACTTTGCTAATCACTCAGCCATTTTGTGTTGTAGCCTGTTAGCTGCCTGTCTATCAGCTACCATCTGCATCTCAACTTCTTTCTGTCCTTTATCGATTTCATGTGAGGGGAAAGCTGAAAGTAATTGAAACATCAAAGAAAAAGTAACATTTCTTGCTTAATTGTCTCAGTTAGAGAAGGTCTTGGAGTTGGACAATTTTTTATGCTGCCTTTCAGGTGATAAATTTTGCATCTGCCCATAAAATTGGAGGGCTTCAGTTTATCAAAAGCCATAAAAATATTAAGACTGTTCAGAGTATTTTCTTCATATGGGTGTTTGAGAATTCTGTCTTGAAATACTGTTTTGGTTTTTCATTAAATGAAGCAAAAATAATTAAAACTTCTTTTCCCTTGTAAAATGTATGTATAACATGTTGAACTTCTAAAGGTTGCATCAGTGGATTAAATAACTAAGTTTCTCTTAATCATTAAAATAGCTGTTTTATTTTAAAGTTTCTTGAAAATATAAGTAGGGCGCAAGCCTTTGCTTAATTGATTGTGTAGTTTCAGTTTGACACCCACAAGGGATCTTCAACACCCATTATGTGTTAACAAAGCTTTCAATATTTATATTTTAATTGCATTTGCTGGCCTTGGGTTCTTAGAAGTCTATTCAACACAACAAAACTCTAAAAAACCCTGAAATGAGCACAATTTTATTGAGGTAGAGTGGCTGAAAAGACAAATATTATGCTGGAACCTTGATTTTAAATAATCTCTGAATGCCTGTTTTTTAATAAATAGAACCTGAATTTAAGTGGTAGTTCTCAGGTATTGGGAGATGGTGTTTAGAGTAATTTATAGTAAATTGTTAGATTTTCAAGTGCAGATATAATGGAAAAAGTACCCTAAAGGGCAAATGAAAACCTTGAGGTTTAACACAAAACATGTTCCTGAGACATTGCCCTGTGCACCAGGGCATAGAAGAAAATGATGTGCATTTGAAAATTATATCTGTTGTTGAAATGAAAATAGCAAAAAAAAAAAAATCTGAAATCTAAAATACAGAGAGGCAAAAGGGGGAGGGATGTATCAAGTGTACAGTTCTGTGTGCAGTGTGTCCCTGGAGGGAATTAATTTATGGTTCTGAGATGTAATTAATGGACTGTCAGCCTCCCTTGTCAGTGAAAGATTTCAATCAAAGGAAGGGTCTTTGAATGAATGAATAAATAAACCCCAAACTTTTTTTTCTTTTTGCAAGAGTATCCATTCAGGTAATATTTTTTTTTGCTATTATATTTTTTTTTCTGTTTACTGGCTCAGAACAAGTTGAGGAGACCATACCATGATGCTTGTTGGAATGTTTTATTTTTAGAAAGATAAGTTTAATTTCACTTTCAGGTCTTAGGATTTTGACAACAATTTTTTTTGTAGGAGGATAGGTTATTCTTACCTATTTGTTTGACTTAGCCTACAAGTCACTGTCATCATTGTATCTATTACATTTCAAGGACTTTGATCTTTTTAATCTTGCAATTACCTTAATTGGAAAAGAAGGCTCTGAGGAAATGAAGTCAGTTATTTAACTCACAATTAATTGTACTGATTGCAGAAGAGTATTAAAGTTCATGGAATTCAAATGTACACTACAGTACACTGTCTGTCTCTGTCTGTGTGTCAGGCTACAGAAAAAAGACCTAAATGAACGCTGGGTGGAAAGGAAGGCTGGTGGACAGGCTGCTCAAGACTTGCCCAACTTTAGGAAGGGGAGAAGATCTAAAGGAGCAGGTCTGGCTACAACAGGAGAATAGAAGAGGAGAACAGAAAAGAGAGGTTGTTGAAATATTGCTTAACCTAAGCATTGGGCAAGCAGCTCTTATTTTGATGTCTCTACATACTAAGTTACCTTTATGTTATTCTTTGGAGTTTATATAGCTGTAGCAGAGCTAGAAGTCTGTAACAGAGCTTTGACATCTGTTTATATAAGATTTTAGTCTATTCTTACTTAAATCTTACTGATACTGTTTAGTAGATCAACCATTTTCTGCTTGAATATGTGAGCTGCTGACAAATGCCACTGCTGAGTGGTTCTTGGGGTGCAAACAACATGAACATGCACAAGGTCAGAGCTTTGTTCAGCTTTCTGAATAATAAATTTTAAATCCTCTGTCTAGCAGAAATAAATTGGCCACTTGCATAGGTTCAAAAACTCTTCCTTGTGTGGAATTAGACTCCATCTGGGATATTAAGGTGGTTCTTACTGACTTGGTGGAATTTGCTACTGAGCTAAATACAAAGCAAATGCAGTTTCTTAGAAATCTCATCTGTTGGTAATGAAAACCTTCCAGAAGACGTGCAAACTTGGAAACCAGCACAGGGATTTCTTCATGAACCAGTGTAGAAATACTTTTCTGTGCAGTCATAGCAGAACTGTACTTGTTTTACAAAACATAACAGAGAAGTTGTATTCTTATGTAACTCCTTCCAGATTTTTATCCATGCAGGTGTGGCCCAAGTGTTGAGATTGGTGAACATTTTTGGCTGCAAAGGCAAGTAGTAATTGTGTGTGTCCACAGGTGGTGAGACACATCCTGTTCTCTTCTGCTCATATCTTGGACTGGTTCCTTGCAGAGAAGTTTGAAGCAGCTTTGGGCTGATAAATCTGTCCCCTGAGTTCTGTGGCCATGTGGAGCCTTTAAACAGCTGGATAATCCCTCCTTGGAACACCTGTACTGGTGTAACTGGTTTGACTGGTGACAGAGGCATGATGTCAGTGCAGGGCACCCCTGGGCTCTTTCTTACTTGCTTTGAGCAATTCCCTGTATTTCACAATAGTCACAAAACTATCCGACTTGAGCAAGTGACAGGGATTATTTATTCTGTCAGAGTATAAACACAGTCTTGTGGTTTTAGAAATGAAAAATATAAAGAGACAGTTCTGCTACCTTTGAATTATTGTAACTGACCCAGCACAGTCTCTAGAACAGCAAATATGTAAAATTTAAGATACTGATTTTTTTGTTTATTCTCAAATACTGATTTTTTTTTCTTATTTGAAAAAATAAACAGGTGGGACTGAACTTCTGCCTGTCAGCACAGATTAATGAAAAAGCCATGTTCCAGTTCTCTTGACATACCATCAAATTGCCATTCATCATGAAATAACTGGATGTCATCATAATGCAGCAATATTCCTGCATTAGTTTATTCTGTGGGTGGCTGTGGGGTGGTATGAAATCAGTGGATTTTGCTTTCCCTGAGACCTAAAGGAAGCTTTCAGGCTGACTTAGAGAATGTAGATTTCAGATACTTCTCTAGATTAGTGGAATCATTTTTTTCTGATTTTTCTGTGCTTTTTTTTGTATTCTCTGTCCTCATCGTACTGTTCCAGAGTTTACAAGTGGGGAAATTGTTAATATCCCTGATTTTTGCCAAACTATCACAAAGGAACAGAAGTTACTTGGCGGGATTGGGAAGGATTGTGATGTGGGAAATGGGGATCTGGGCAGGTCTTTATCAGGCACGGGTGGCTTCCCACAGGAAGTAATTTTAAAATGTTTGGGAATACTTGATACAGTAGTAGGCATGCACTAGGAATCAAACTGTGTGGGTGGAATAACAGGATTGAGACTGTCTGAGCCTTTGCAGAGTAACTCTGGTGAACCACTCCCAGTGGTTGGGCTGTTCTGTGTAATTAGCTCTAATTTCAATGCTCTGCTATTGGTTTTTTATGACTAAGAGTGTATTGAATTTTTAGATCAACTGAAAACCTGGGAAAAGCTTACTGAGGCTCCTCTTTGGTAGGAGCATGGAGTGCATTAACACGTGTCTGCTTAATTAATTAGCTGTGCTTACGTCACGAGCCTAATTCTAGTGTCTGATGCATTATTTTGGCGAGCGGTAAGAACTTCTCGTGGCCGGGCTTTCCCTTCCCTGCAGGGTTCTGGCAGGCGGGAGTGCTGCGGTGACCTGTGTCTGCGAAAAGCGGGGTTACTGCCCTGGGGTCTGCTCGGAAAACTGAGCCGGGCGCCATGGGGAGGTGGCAGCGAAGGGAGAGGGGCGGCGTGACGTCACACGGAGCGAGGACAAGCCGCCGTGACGTCACGTCGCGGTACTGAGCAGTGCGTGTGTGTCGCGGGAGCGAAGGCACTTGTCCCAGGCGCGCCGTGACGTCACGGTGACGCAGCGCGGGGCGGCGCGTTGCCGGGGCGACCGGACGCCGCGCGCGGGGCGGGAGGGGGCGCTGCCGCCGCCGCTGCACTGCGGCAAGGCGGGGCCGCCGCGCGCCCGGGGCGGGAGCGCTCCGCGCCGCCCCATTGGCTGTGCCAGACACGAGGGGCGGGGCCTCGTCACCCGCCCCGCGCCCATTGGCGGGGGCCGCCCCCCCTCACGGCGTTCCCGCCCCTCCCCTGAGGGCGGGGCCGGGCGGCGCCGGCAGATGAGGGCGCGGCGGGTGCGGACGGGGTGCCCGAGGGTGCCGCTTGTTTCTCGGTGGAGCCAAGCCCTCGTCCCGCTGCTGCCCCGGCACGGCCCACGGAGGAGTCCCTGCTCGTCCTGTCCCGTCCCGCTGGCCTGGGAACCGCCAGGTAAACCCGGGAGGGATCCCGGTGGAGAGCGCCCGGGGGGGCCGTCGGGGTCCCCGCTCTGAGGCTGCTGCACTTGCAGGGTTCTGAGACCGGTTTGGTGTTTTTTTTAACTTAAACGCTTTATAATTTTTAATGTTGGCTGGTACGTGGGCAAGCTACAAAGTTGCTGTTGTTCCTCTCCCGCGCCTCATTTTGCTCCATCACTTCCTTGCGTTTCAGGGCTGTGGATGGAAACCTCGTGCCCATCCCACCATCTTCACCTTCCCTCAGGTTGTGCGCGTGCAAGGGGTAGTAATTCTTCATTTCTACGTTAATGATTTGCTTTAAATAATAAAAAAGTCGAATCAGATTGTGTGCGTTTCCATAATGGATTAACTCTTCGTAATCCTTTGCACCACTTGATTTGGAATTCTCAGTATTAATAGGAATTCCTGTTCTCACGTATCTTTCTGTGTCGTGCATCTCAAATGAGTTGGTCAGTTTAATAATTTGGAAACTTCTTTTTTTCATAGTTGAGGAAGAGGTTAACCTGAGCTTTCCTTGCAGTAATAGCACAGAGAGAATCTGTAGAAGTTGCTTTTTCTCTTTAAGAATATGATTCATTACAGGGTTTATGTTGCTGCTTTTGGAGAGTTCTTGCGTGAGACATAATCTTGCATGAGTCTTTTTATTTCCAGCAGGGTTTCCTAAAGGACAAAAAGGCATATATTGAATGTCACATGTAAAGCTGCAAAGAGGAGTCCTGTGCTCTTTCTAGAATATAAATAAAAGTATTTCTATACACCTGTAATTAAGTCTCTTCCTTCATTTGTCTTTGCAGTGATAAGCATATGCAGAACTGTCTTTTAATGTGCCGAATAAGCAAATTATGAAACCTGCATGAGAGACAAAGACTTGATTCTCTCTGAATGTGTCATCACATTTTAGAGCACCTGTCATCCCTTCATGCTCGGGCTGCTTCATGGTCCACAGAGTTGATGTAAACTTGTTTTCACTGAAGCACTCAGCATTTTCCTCTGTAAATTACAGACTCTTGTTTTTTCGAAAAAAAAAAAAAAAGGTTTTTCTTTTCTCTTCCTTTCTTTGATTGCCCAGTGTGATCATCCCATAGCACTAGCCCTCAAAAGGGCGGTTTATGGAATATTGACATTGCTGATAATTTTACTCACATTAAGCCTATTTTATGGTGGGAAACCAGGGGATTATAATACTCCATCATTTACTTATCTCATCCAAACACATTTTTAAACCAGCTGCTCCATGTGTGTGAGCTAGCACAAGAAGTCAGCTCAGTGTTTCATAACCACCGGGCTTTGCCACTGGTGCTGACCTGTTCTGGCCCGGTTATTTCTCCTCCTAACAGCAGAAACGGGAGATGTTCAGGGGCTGAAATGTAATTGCTGCCGACATCTGTCTGCACACTGACAGAGAAAAGTCTCCACCACACAGGCAGCACAGTGACACTGCTTGAAAGTGCTCTCAGGGTGAGGGGTAAGGACACAGTGACTTCAGGGGCTGATCCACTTTTACCTGATAGTGGCATCTGTTTTATTCAGAATTTTGGGCTCATATCACCTGTGAGGACCTTTCTCTTTTAGAACTGGCTGTTTGGCATATTTTATTTAGATAGAATTGCTAAAATGGCATGAAATTTTCTATAGGACTCATCTTTCTGTTTCGTGGCTTTTTTTCTTCTTTTTAAATCTCATGGCTGTGGGAAACCAAAGAATTCTCTCGGTGAGTTCTGGGGTTTTTTTTCCTTCTGATTTAATTCAGCTGCTCTTTTGAGAGAATGAAAGCTTACAGTTACCTGCTGCTGTGATTTTTGCTTCTACCAACAAAACAAGCAGAAAAAAGGGCTGGAACAGCTTCTAGAGGGAGAAAAAAATCAGGGCTATTTTGTGTATTTTAAGCATCTTTTCTTTTAGAAAGAGAGTGGTGCAAAAGAACATCTATGTATAGTATGCTTTTAGTAACAAGTTATCAGCTGTTATCAAGGTGTATTTGCTCTCAAATTCTCTATAATTCATGCTTTATAAGTCAAAAATTTGTGTGTGGCTTTAAAGTTCTGTCATTAAGTACTTCTAAGTCCTTCCTGAACTCTTTGGCCATGTGTTACTTGAACATGAAACTCTCCATTAATGCCTGCAGTTCTTTCCCAGCATAAACTAAATCAGTACTTTGCACTTTTACTCTGTTCTCTGGTGCTATACACAAAATCCGTTTAGAAAAAGAAAAAAACCCTGAATACAATCCTGTTTTATAAAGTGTTTTCTGCTGTCCTTATATGCTTTGTTCTGGTGTTCAGCTCGAAGCTGAAGAGGTTTTTTGTAACTGTTCATCCTGGCTAATAAGGAGTTGGGGATGTGGGGTGTTTGGGATGAAAGTTGAACGGGATTCAGGTGCTGTTTCCTGGCTCCGAAGTGTTGATGACCCTTAAACTGGAATCCTGGCTTGGCTTCTAATTAATGGCAGTCAGGTGTGCTGCGTGAGAAGAGAACAAAGCTGAGAGTAGAAGCTTTGTGAGAACAGGCAACTGTATTTGAATGTGAGTAAATTTACATTAAAATGCTCCTCTGTAACTTAGGCTGTTTATTCTGAGATTTTGGAAGCCTTTCTCTTGTATTAGAGGCCTCAGAGGTGTGATTTCCCCTCTGGAAAGAGGCAGCTCAGAGCAGTGGTGGATAATACCTGCTGCTCTTGGGTTGGGTTTGGTGTGTTTTGCACATCTGCTTCTCCCTCAGGGTTTTGAGAATATGTAAATTTCGTCCAAAAAAGCCTCAGTACTTGACTTTAATTCTGTGGTAAACACTTCTCCCAGTAATTTATGGAGTGCTGCAGGTAAAGTAGATCAAGCTTTAGTAAACCATGCAGTAAGACTTGCTAAAAACTCTTTCTCTTCTAGGCTTAAGTAGCCAAAGATGAGTCGTGGATTCTCAGAAAACAATAACTTCCCCTATGACAACAACCAGATGGTTTTGGATATGATCCTGTGTTCCCTAATTGGTGTTCCTCAGCCTATCAACTGGGACAGTGTGGCAAGGCTGGTTCCAGGATATACATCTAAAGAAGTGAGTTCTCTAATAAATGAATTTGTGTGCTTTAAGCAATGCTTTATGGAGAAGAAAACATTTGGGGGGGAGGGAGGGAAATTGAAATTAAGCTTTTTTTTTTTCCTAACGCAATTTGTACCTAATTGAAAATGTTAAATGAGCAGTATGTTGAAAAGAGGTGGGGGATTTTGTTTTATTTCTACAGAACCTGAGCGTTGAAATTGAAAAATATATTCTGCATTGTATTTCGCTAGAACTTATACAGAATAAGAATTAAAATTTCTGGAAAGGACAAATTTAAAAGTGGAATTAAAGAAAGGTAGCTGTGCTACTGCATTCCAAACTCCATAGCTGAGACTTGCATGGAAAGGATGCCAGTACCTACTAACCCTGTGCAGGTTGTAGTATCCTTACTAGGAAACCTAATAACTCTCTATGCTTGTTGTTACAACTCTAAACAAGGAGGGGTTACAGATCTCTATTAGGTTAAAGAGTGCAGTTGCTTCTTGTTTGATCCTACAAGATGTGGATTTTTCTTTCTTTGGTTGGAGTAGAGCTGGAAGAACCTCTGTGCACTTACTTCTCTTTCTGGATTGCTGAATTTCCTGGCGAAATGCTCTCTTTTTTCAGTAATAATTTTGACTTTTTCATTTCTGAGAAGGGTGTAAGCTAAGAAAAGAAAAATGTCTTTTCCCCTTGTGATTCAGCAAAGCTGAAAGAAAAGCCAGTGGTCTTGACTTTCTTGCAAACCGAATCAAGTATGTCAGCTCACATTTCTAGCAGTGCTATTGGGTGGTGCTGTAACCTTGTATTTTGAACATAAAAATGAAGGATTGGCTGTAGAAGCTTCTGTGGCACGTTGCTGCCTTTCAAGTGCTTGGCAGAATGCTTGGGGATGTCTCTACTGGTCACCTTTCAATGTGCAGACAGCACTGTGCATGTTAAGCAACTAAAATACCAATATCAGTGAGCCCTTTCCTCAATTCATGTGATTAATTAGTACATGTCTGATTGCTCTGCTTTTAAAGGATTAAATGTCTCAAATATGTGGAGTCCCAGTTTAAGGCAGTTTCATAAAATCACAGATATCCCTTTATTTATCTCTTGTGTGTATGTGACAGGCATCACAAGTTTGAGACACTGTGAGTATCAGAAGGATGTCCCTGTGTGCCCCTGGCCCGAAGGGGCACTGGCATGAAGTAATTTAACAGTAAATTAAGTAGTTAACAGTAATGTCTGTTAACTCAACCCCAAATAAATAAATAAAAACAGCTGCTCATGTGTCACAGGAGGAGCACCTGTAGAATTCAGTAGATTTATTTGTATGTGCAAGTTACCTCTGTGTAGGACTTTGCTGAGCCAAACCTGATTGTTATGATTGTGTTGGTACAAATTTACAGAATGGAAAGACTTTCTAGTTCATCAAAACAGGGAATGGGAAGTTTATAGAATTGCAGGGGAAAACAGCAGTCCCTTTTGTCCACGTTGGAATGGAGGTCATAAAGTAAAAGAATAACAATTGTGAATTGGTTTCTATAGCCACTCTTAATAACATTTGACTGTGTTTATGGTAAAAGAACTGGTTACAAAGTGAGAATTCAAACTCTCCCCATAACTTTCTCTTTGAAAACTGGGCTTGAAAATCACAAGGTTTAAGGAAATGAAAGTTGAAACAGGTTCTACTTAATTTTTTCTCTTTCTGTTAGAGTATATAATTTTGGTAGCTATTATTTTTCTGTGTTTTTATATACTGATACCACTGACTACATAGGAAGCATTTATGAGTTTGATATCAGTAACTGTTCACATGCAAAAATGTCCAATACAGTATCCATCAAATCATAGTTATTAAAAATGTGCTGAAAGCTACTGCTTCATTATCCTATCATTTAATCTTGTGACAGTGTGCAAAAAGGTTTGATGAACTAAAAAGCAGTGGAAGTTCACCTGTTGACAACCAGTATAATTCCCTGATGGCTGCTGGTGGGAGTCCTGTGGAAACTTTAGCTACGTACATCAAATCCTCCTTGCTCGATTCACAGACAGAGTTTCAGGAGCCTGCTATTGGGCAGGATTCCATTACTATAACTGGTATGTTTTTAGTCATTCTGAAATATATTGGCTTTCATAATCAGTATGTGCATGCTTTTGTCCTGGGTGGTTAAGTCCACCCAGGAATAATAGTCATTCATCCTTGGAGAGTTAAGTATGAATATAATGCATACGACAAGGCACTTGCCAGTAGTTTAGTTTAAGAATCAATGTTTGCTTGGGTATTTTTGGCAATTTGTCCTTCCAAGAGGCATAAATCCTTCTGCTGAATTCTGTTTAGGATTTTTGGTGGTGTGCTAATAACCCTACAGCCATTTGAAGTCATTTTGAAGTCATGTTATCAGCATTATTAAAATAACTGGAAAAGAAGAAGAAAAAAAGAATTGTGAAGAAAAGCTGCAGGAAGCTGAGGAGGTGATCCCTCGAGGGCAAACCTTCCTCTCCCAGCTATAAGACCTGTGTTTGCCATGGATGGGTGCAGAGCAAAATGTAGCTAATTTTTGCTTCAAGACAATCTTGATATGACATAAAATGTGTCTTAGTCAATTATGTGTCCCAGTAATTATTGGGCAGAAGAGGACCAAACCCAAGAGTTGTAAATTCAATCATTGCACAATTAAATATTGTTAAGAATTCCTTTAGCACTACTTCTGCCAGAAGTTGTAATTACATTTGTGAGTGTTATTCTCTGATTTTCAGTACAGAGATGTTCCAGTGACTTTAGAGCTTGGTAAATGCGTTTGCATGAAAAATTTGCTTCAGTGATGAATAAATAATTTCTGTGTGAAAACTTAAGACGACAGTGATGCGTTTAAACAACGTGTTCTCTGTTAAAATGTCCTTCACTGCAGCTTTCACTGTCCTCTGCAGCAGAAGAACAGCTGTTTGAACTTCAAATAAAGTGTGTTTAATCATTCTAATCAAGGGATGATATTGGAAAACTGTATATGGAGTGTCAAGACTGAAAGTGCTTCCCATCAGTTTTCAATTATATGGTTCCATGCCTGATGTGGGATAAATGCTGCTGGCACCCACAGGTCCCTGTTTACAGGATTAGCAGCTTCCCAGAAGACAGTTAACAAGCTCACTCTGCTTCTAGAACTCCTTAGACAATTAGTGCATGTTTTCTTTTTAACAGGGTTATACATGTGAGGAGTATTAATGCAGTTAAGTCCAGTAAGGTAATGTTTCCTTTGACAAGATCCTAGCCTGAGATTATTCTCTGTTTTCTTTGTGACTTTGGATAAATCATTTGCCCTATTTGAGTGTAATTTGTTGATATGAAATTTGAGTAATTAATCTTTTTTCTCACAGGCTTGGGTGAACTCACCTTAGTATTTGTTTCATTTCTGCATTTCAGAATTGGGGATTTGAGTCAATCCCATTTGTAAATATTTTTTGTTTAATTAATTGCTTCCTAGTGGATTTATTCACATTAGCTTATTGTCAGGATCAAGAATTTGGGGCCTGTTTGCATTTGTTTGTAGTCATGAGTAACAGCAAGAAAAAGCAAATCAGACCATACTCATTCTGAGCTGGATTCTGGTTTTGGCTGTGTTATAAAAGCTTTATTACTTTATTTATTACTTGCTAATTATAAGGCAAACTGCTGGTAAGTCTCTCTGATTGCCTCTCATGACAGTAAACAAGCAGAGAGGATAGCCTTTTACCCAAAATATTTGTTGAAAGGTTTCAAAAGTTAATCAATTTGTAAGCTTTGAGGGGAGGAAAAAAGGATATGAAGAAACGTATGGTGAAGTTCAGATGTCCCCATAAATTTGGCTGTGTTGCATATTCTTGTTGTCAGCGTTATTGCCTTCAATAAATCACTTCACCGTGTTCACAATGAACTTGTTAATATATTTGCAGGCAGAACTCTCTCATACCATATATTTCCAGTCCCTTCTTTTAAAACTCGCACCTCTGATTCCAACCCAGGGCTCCCACCTCACCTGCAGTGAGGATGGCTGCCCAGAAAACTGGCTGGAACAGCCCTTCCCAAGGTTTTACTAGGAGTGAATCTTCCTCTTCTGTTAACTGTGCTCCCTCTGTTAAGGCCTTACTAAGATTTAATAGTGCAAGGCCTTTGGCTGCACCTTTGGAGAAAGTTTTGTTTCTTGTGCCTCCCATGCAGTAGTTTTGCTCTCCTGAAGGGCATTACTGCTGTGTTCTGAACTATGTATCATTTGTGCTGTCAGTCTGCTATGGTTGTTCAGCCATTAGATGAAGATGAAGAGGTCTGTCTTAATCTTCTTCAGCCTCTTACATTACTCAGGAGGGAGATGATGTTTCTGGAACTCCCAGAAATCTGAGAGAATGGCATAATCGTGGAAAATCACCACCTAATGGGTTTTCAGTGGAAGACAGATATGTGCCCTTCCCTTGTTTAAAAAAGATAATAATCTTCCCAACCTTTAAGCCAGATCATTGAAATTTCACATTGCAGTAATCCATTCACAGCTGGAAAGGCATTCATTGTTTTAACCCTTGATCCAGAACTCAGTGCGTTTGGTGAACTTCACTAGGTTGTTGTGTGCACTTTCCACTGCTTGTAGTACCTTGGTGAAGATCAGCTATTTGAAGTGCATCTGTCCTTTATTCCTGGAGCAACCTCAGTGATGTAGCTCTAGGACCAGCCAAGTTTCATGGTCTATTCTCTTTCAACCCTGTTTGATATGATCAGCTGGTTTAAGCCACGTGTGTGAGAATTTTGGCAAAAACAAACACATCCTAAGAGACTTCTGTGCATCTCTTTAGAAGCTGCTTATTTCCAAAGCTGGCACATGATGGGTAAGGAGGGGGATTGGTCTGGAGTTATGTCCAGGCAGAAGCTTTGATGTGGCAGGGTCTCAGGAGTCACATCCCACAGAGCAGACCAGAAGAGCTAAAGGAATGGGTCACATTCCCAGAAGAGAGTGCTGAAGGCAGTGAGTCTCATGCTCAGTGTTGAGCCAGGAGTGATCTGGGTTTGTAGCCAAGTGTCTGGGCAGCCCAGCAGTGGTGCTGCTGTGAGTTCCCATGCATGGCACCCAGAGCAGGAATTTGGATTGTTTAGTGGCCCTTATGGAATCAGATTTGTTGCTAGCTGTGCTGTTGCTCCACCATGACAGCCATCCTTCAGTTGCATTTCCAGGATGCTGAAGAGCAAAGATCAGGAGTTTGTTCTAATGCAGCCTTTTTTCCTTACATTGAAGGAAGGCCCAGTGCAGCCTCCACAAGGAGCTGTTCTTCAGAATCTGAGAAAGGCCCTGTACATAACAGTGGAGAAAGCACTGATGAAACCCAGGGGTAAGAAGAGCTTTGTGTGTTTGTTGTCTAGGGGATTGTAGAGTTGACAGAAAGATGTCTAAGCTGCTGGAATTTATCTACTACCAGAAAGAAAACAGCTGGAAATAGCTTAATGACTGCTGTGAGAAATCTGGAAACTTTCCATTGCTACAGAAATTCAAGGAGTTGGTTTAAGAATGTATTGTGTGCAATAAGTTATTTATAAATCTGTGCATACTGTTCCTCTGGGTGATTGATCACTGCTGTGGCAGGAATGAAAAACATACCTGGTTTTATAAAGGAATGAAACAAGACTGATGCTCAATTACACTTTAAAAAAATACTCTTGAACTTAGATTTGTCCTATGTAAAAGCAGGAAGAGAAAGCTGTTAGTGAAAAAAATTCCCATGAATTCCAAAAGTCATCCATGTCACTTTTATTCCATTGCATGTCCCTGCTTTCCACACTATATAATTACACATTGAATAATGTTTGTTTGAAACCTAAGCATCTCTCTGTAGAGACAGCAGGTATTGATTCTAGCTTTGAGCATTTCTTAAGAAATAGAGATTTTTAATAGGCAATAAACCAAATCTTAATTTCCACTGATGAAAATTGCTGTTAAATGGTGCCTCAGTGATTTAGGCATCTATACCTGGTTATTCTTTGAAGGAAATGAAGAAGGGAGAACAAATAAGTTCTCCATATAATTCAGAGAGTATCCTATTGCAAACAGGTGAGAAAACCGGGGAATGGAGCTAGAAATTTTCTATTTCTGCTCCCTTAATTACTCTGATTATCTGTAGAGGATATGCCTCTGTTTTCTTCACCCATCCAACTATAGTTTCTATTAATAGGTAATAACTGTCATTTGTTTTCTGTGTGTTAATAAAACCCTGTTGGTGACATCAGTGTTGCAATACATGGCCCAGAGTTGGAGTTGAGGCTGTTGGGCTCTGATGTCCTAATTGGCTTAGGCTCCTAATTAGCTCTGTGGCTTTTTTTCTTTTGAGG
>VZDJ01000052.1:1721282-1787796 GCA_008694505.1 Cyanoderma ruficeps
GATCCATGTGTGCGATGAAGCCAAAAACCTCAAAGAAGATTTTGTGTGTCCTCGAGACCTTTTGATTTCAGAGATGAAATACTTTGCTGAGTACCTGTCAGTGGATGCCCAGCGCTGGGAGGAGGTGGACATTTCCGTGCACTGTGACGTTCACATCTTTGACTGGCTGATAAGATATGTCAAAAGGAACTCCAAAGAGTCTGAGGCTAACGAAATGCCCACTTTAGGTAAAAGCAGATCGTTTCTTTTAGGTCCATTATGTTCTGGACTAATTGAAGATGAATGGTTTTCATGCAGTTCAGCCCCAGTCTGTTTCTGACTGTTGTCAGTTGCTAGAAGAGTGTTGCAACAGAGATCCTCTGGTCTTTTCAGCAGATGGCTCTGCTTTGCCAGCACTGACAGCTTTGACAAAACATGCTGAAAGCTGAAGCAATAAAAAAGCCCTAATATATCTTGGGATGTGATGTTTTTAATTAAGACTCTTCAGACCTCATCTGACCGAGGCCGCAGTGGTAGATTTTAAATGCTGATGATTGGTTTGTTTGTTTCTCCTCTGCTCCCTGTTGGTAGAATTGCAATGTTTTCTACAATTTCAATGCAATCCAATACAATGATAGAAGAGCCTTTGCAGATTTTGAGGCAAGTTTTTAATTTTTTAATGAGCCTTTATTACCACTTTTAAAATGTAACTTTATTCTCTTGGTTTGTTTATAACTTGCAATGTGAAGGTTATTTTGAAAAAAATCTCAGCTGGGTGTGATGGCTACAGATGGAAATTAATCTTGTGTAATTGTTTAGTCGTATTCCTCTGAAGCCTCCTTTTCCAATTTTAATAAGGTTTCCAATTTTAATCATTTTTCCAGGGTGTAGTTGTACTCTGGCCACTGAAATGGTAAACCAAAAGTTTATTTCTTAAGATGATTAAAAGGTCCTGTATACTGGAAGATGGAACCACACGTTGATTGCTAAAATAATAGCTAACACAGATGCTAAATATGAAGAGGGAGGGATGTGATATGAAATTACAAAAAAAATCCATGTAAAAACCCCTGCCTTTGTTCTGTTGCCTTCTAGAACCATCAAATGTCATCTCAATCCTTATTTCTTCTGAGTTTTTGAAGATGGATTCATTAGTAAGTATTAGGAAAGATTGATTTTCTGGCATGAGGGCACAGTTAATTACCAGGTGTCTTAACAGCTTGTTTGTTGTGCTTTGGCTGTTACATAAACAGGTGCTGCAATGAGAACATTGAGGGTTTTAACACTTTCCCTATTCAGTGCAGTAATCCAACATTTGCAGAATCTCAAAGCAATAAAATTTGGAGTAACTTATTTCTTAAATGTGATAGTGTGATCTAGAGTGCTTGTTTTATGTCCTTTTTACGTGAATGATATGTCTGCAGTTTAGGATCTGATTTTCCAGCTCTGCATAAGGAATAGCTGCTGACTTTGTTAAAATGTTTGTCGAAAGTTCTGTCATTGGGGTGGCCCATAGTAAAGCACAGCTGTTGAAGTTGAGATCTGTGTGTTTTGTTGTTCTGTTTTAACAAGCAATTGGAAGGTTACTGAAATTGTTGGAGGAGAGCATAAACTAAATCACGTTAATTCAGTTTCTCCTTTAGACATATCTGAGGCTTGTTTTTTTATTTTCATGTCAAACTGAAACAGTTTTCCAAAACACCACACTTAAAATACAAGTCTTGAAGCAACTAGTATGGGGGGTTTTGTCTAGAATTCCTTAACGCTCATATTTATTTTTCCTAGGTAGAGAAATGTATTCATTATTGTCACGAGAATATGAATGCTATTGTAGCCACGCCGTGTAACATGAACTGTATCAACACTAATCTTGTTACACACATTGCTGATCTCTTCAGGCACAATGAGGTGGAGGAGCTGAAGGACAAAAGAGACAAATTTAAGAGGTAACTTTTCTGTGCTGTAATACACTTCTGAAATGCTCTTGAGCTTTGGATTTATATTTCATAACAGCTAAGACTGTGCAGTTTGAAATTATATGTTGCATAAATTCTCATGGAAGGTATTTTAAACGCAGATTATAATGGTGTGATTTCAGAATTTTATATTAAAATTATGAGCAAAAGGAAAGGGCACACTAGGAGCATGGCATGGGTGAATAATTCATGAATTCTCACATGGGAGCCAGGATTAGGGTGAGAAATCTTTTATGGGATGACATGCTCCTAGTGGGTAGAGAATGGTTTGGCTTCATCTGTGGACCCAGATGTTTGGACTTAGAATTCAGAATGCCTGGGAGGCTGAACAGTTGTGATGGAATGTTCTTTCGTACCCCAGCTTAATATCAAGATAAGGGGCCAATTATAGGAGTGCAGACTGACAGACAAGCAAGGTGGAAGTCAGGGAGGATTTTAGTCTGTAGGGATGGAGGCTTAATTTTAGAATGAAGTGCAATTTCACAGCAATATTCACTAATAAAAGGTCTTATAGTCAAGGTAGAAGCTGGCAGTTAATATTGGCAAGCATTTTAATAAAGAAAAAAAATCAGAGTATCACTGTTGTCACACTTGTGTAGAAATGAGATGAACAGGATAATTTAAAGGGAAATTATATTAAAAGCTAGATTCTGTGAGTGACTTTGCTTATCAGAATGTGATTGTTAATCTCACTATACATAAAGCAATTTTCAGTTGTTTTTCTAATGGGTGAGCTGTGTTGCTGTCATTAATAGTAAACTTTTCTGCAAGAAGATTGAGAGACTGTTTGATCCGGAGTATGTAAATCCAGATTCTAGAGGAAATGCAGCAACTTTATACAGGTATGGTCTTTTTATATGGCTGCTTCAATAGCAAGGACACTCCCTGTGTTTAGAAATCCTGCTCTTACTCCAGTGCTTTCTTTCCTCCTTTCTCTTTTTTTTTTAATCTAGGTGTTGTTTATGTAAAAAGCTGCTGACCAAAGAAACTGAAAGGAGAATTCCTTGCGTACCAGGAAAAATCAACATAGACCAACATGGGAATATTGTCTATGTTCATATAAGGTAGTGAATATGTACATACATAAAATGTTACTTCAACTCTGATTTTGGGTGATTTTAGAAGTACTACATACTCAGATACATGACACAATTAGTTCACAGATATGTGAAGAATGTATGGAGCATCTCAACTTCTTGTATTACCTAGCAGAAAATAAAACAGGGGAGTGTGATTATGATGATGTACTACTGAAATTCATTCAGCACTGCTGCTGCTGAATGGAGATGGGAAAACTGCAGCCATGATTACTGAGAGGGCTATTTTTGGGTTGCACTGCTTAAAATAGAAAATACTGCTTTAAATAGAAAATACTCAGCTAGTTCTTTCATCAGATGGTTTTAAGCTGTGTGCAGTTGATGGCAGATTGAATTAAATGCTGCATTTCTGCAAGGTTTTTTTAATGAAGAATAGACTCCACCATGCCAGCAAAGAAAGACTAAAGAGTATTTTCTAGTCTGACTTTATACTGTCAAATCAAATGCTCAACCTGCTTAAAGACTGCTATAAATAAACTTTGCCAGTTGTTTTTCTGTTCCTGAAGTATTTGTCAGAGGAGCTTGCAGGACCTGTTCTGTATGCAGGCCTGATTAATTTGGCACAGATGTTTAACTGAATTCTGTCTGTCTGATCCATGGCTGTGAACAGCTGGATTCTCCTGTTAATGAAGATCAGTCCATGATCAGCTGCAGTTCCCTCCTTCCCTCCCTCCCCTCATGCCCCTTTTAAGGAGGTTGGTGGGAGATTAATGACAGGACACCTTTCTCATCAAATCTACTTTGTTCAGAACAACCGAAACAGATCCATATCAGCTCCCACCAGTTATTCCAAGGTGAAGTTAAGATCTGCCTAACATCTACACAGAACCAAATCTTGTGCCCCTGTCCTGACCTATTTAAGATCAATGGTGATTAGTCACATGAAATTCATTAATTGTATTATTTCACTTAAACTGAGTGTATGGCTGCTCTGCAATTCCCAGCAGATAAATGTGCAGGGCTTTAAAGTTACTCAGAGGATTATCTAGGTTTTAATTATTTGCCTTGTGCTACTTGTGATGCTTTGCTACACAGAATGTGTTTACTGAGAAGTGATGCTGACCACTAATGAATTCAGGCTCAAGAGCTAATACAGTTCTGTCTTTAGTAATTTTAAAATAAGTTTCTATTTATTGGTCCTCTAGTGGTGCCTAGAACTGACTTCCAACTGGAAGTACTGCTTGCTTAGTCTAGGTTAGGCACACATTTAACAAAAATGGTTCAGGCCAGGGCTTAAAATTGGGAAGAAATTTTATCTGCTCTTTCTGAAGATAACATGCCCCACTGCATATTGCATGTTCTCTTTTCAATTCTGAAGTGTGTCTCATTTGACCACAAGGAAGGAACAAAGTCCTGTATTTCTAATACTAGAACTGCCAGGTATGTACCTTCATCAAAAGGGCATGAGCTTGTGCTTTTAAACTGTATTTCTTAGCTAAGTAATTATTATTGTGTTGCAGATAGACAGAAGATGTTTATCTTAGCTTGTAAAATTGCAGTATATGGATCTTGAGATGAATCAAGCTCTAATTCTTTGTTAGGAGTGAGTTTAGGGTGTTCTGAAAAAACAAAGGCTCTTCTGTCATGCTCTGAATTTAGTAATCATTGTCTCACATTGTATGCCTCCTGTTGTAACTGCTGGAGGCATTTCACCAGTGGTTTTTCTGCTCTTTCTCCACATTGTGGTTCTGGTGGCAGGATCAAAACAGAGAGTCAAGACTCTGATGTTTTGCTTTTTCAGAGACAAAACCTGGGAAGTGCATGAGTATTTAATTGGCCTTCACGAGGAGCTGAAATCCTGGCGGGATGTTTACTGGCGTCTTTGGGGGACTGTCAACTGGTTGACCTGCTCAAGGTGTAACCAGGTAAGTGTGATTTCACTTTGGCTTGTGGTGGGTGACTTTTGGGGGGTGAAGCAGGAATTAAAGCAGTTTGGAAAATATGTGGTAATAAAGCTCAGTACACGTTCTTTACAGTGCACAATTTTTATTTCCACAGGTCATCTCACCTCTCACTCTCTGTCTTTTTGCTATTGTAGGCTTTCCTGTGCACTGAATTCTCCCACTGCCAGTACCATTCGCAGCCAGTTCTTTATCCAGGTGTAGCAAGTGCTCTGGGCTCCACTGGCACAGGAGTGTATCCCTGTTGTAACCAAAAAGTTCTTCGGTTTGACCCTACAACCCTCCCAAAGGTACTTCAGCTCTCCTTTAAAAGACCAAAACACATAGTGGGGTGGGCAGCAGTATGTGAGGAAAATGGATCTTTTTCCAAAATAAGGGCTGTAATTCAGAAGTTGATCTTTTGTTATTATACTGACTGAAATCAGTTCTTCCCATTAACTCCAATATTTGCTCTTCTGCCTCTGTGTATTGTAGGGCTGCAAAGTGAGGGATCATGTGGTGGAGTTACCTCCAGAAAGTGAAGATGGGGATGCTTTGCCATCTCAGAATGAAGAGGGGGATGCTTTGCCATCTCAGACTGCTCAGATCTTGAATGATCTGCTGCATCATAGAGATGTTATAGTTGTTCCTTTCACTAAGGATGAGAATAGGTAAGAACATTGTATTGTTACTGAAATAACTTAGTCTTCAACAGTGAACACGTGTGCTTGTTATATTTGAGTTCTCTCCCGTTTCAAAATGAGTCATAGGACTTTCTAAGGGTAACTTATTTTTTGGTTGTTTACATGGAAATTGGGAAGTGGAGAACAAGTACTTTTTCCTTCTACTTTTCAAGCAGGCTTTTAGTCACTCAACCTCCATAAGCATTCATTGCTATCTTTATGTCTTAATGTATTGCTACCAAAATGTTATGTGGCTGACTCGAAGGTCTGTTTGCTCTCTTGACACGTGTTGAGTAAATTGAGACTGATTCTGAAGTAATGGAAGAGAAATATTTAGTTTTGGTTTTATGTATTTCTCTCGAAGTGATTCTGGTATTGGGCTCGGTGATGACAAAGGCCTTGAATGTGATGTGCTTGTAGAACCAAACACACCATGGGGCCCCAAAACTGGAGAAATCAATGCTGTGAGTGCTGATGCTTTTCCTTCTTTTTTTCTAATAATGAGGATTCTTTGAAGCAGTTCTCGAACAGCTTTTAATAAAAATAAACTTTTCCCACATCTGCTGGAAATATTTCAGTGCATAACTTCCTTCCTGTCCTGGACTGATTTTTGATCAAAAAATCAGCTGTAAATATTTTTAATGCTAAGCTTACTTTCACTAAAACATGAACTGACTGCATTTAATTGGTCAGTGGTTTTCAACCTCCTTGGGTTTAGTCATTCCACCAAAATTTAGATTTCAAGATGGGAAGAGGCCTGGGAGTTACCAGTGTAGAGTGCTGTACTGTAACATACCACACCTATTTTTAGAATTCCTCTCACTTTTTTATTTTAATTATTATTAGTTCTTTAACTTATTTGCCTTTTTCTCTCTTTGAGTACAGTTTTTGTCTCTGAAGAACTGGACTTTGCAGCTGGTTAGTAAAATATTTTACTAATTTTAAATATTTGGTCTTCCATACTAGCAAAGAACTAGCTTTGATTTTTGTCTTATTTTCTAATAAATGAGACAAAAAAATGTATTTTTTTACTTTAACTTGGAGGCTGAAGTATAGCAACAGTTTTTACAAGAAAGTATGATATGTGTGAAGTATTACTTTGGCCTTAATAGAAATGAGAAATTCCTTTGATTGTTTTTATAAATGGCAACAAGCCACACTAGCACTGCATGCATCAGTTATTAATAGTTTTTTAGGCTGACAGAAACATGAATCAAAATCCAAAGTTTTGAGTATCTGTCTCTCTTGGCTGGTCTGAGATGCTTCACATCTTCTTTGTTAAACTTCATTTCTCATTACAAGGCACTTATCACTTAATTTAGACATACATGTATATTCCAACATTGTAAACATCACATTACTGAACATTTCCATAATTCTGTGCTAATCTGTTAGGAATTATTCACTGCTTCCTCACTGAGGTAGGGAACTATGCTGGATGTCAGCTCCTGCAAGACAGATTTAATACATCATTTAATAGAAACCCTGCCTCGCTTTTAATCTCTGGCTTCTCCTGGTGTTGGTTAGAAGCAGCAATCACTGTTATCTGAAGAGGAGGAGTACACCACAGGCTCAGAGGTCACTGAGGATGAAGTGGGGGATGAAGAAGAAGTGTGCAAGAAACCAGGTACATCAAGACTTTACAGTCCTCTCTGGAGTTATCAGATAGGGATTTGAGGCAGCGGAAGTCCTCTGTAAGCAGATTTTGAATATTAGGTGTTTCAAAAATAAAACCCAAAGTTACTTGAATTTTATTCCTAGTTTTCCTTTAGTTACGTGCAAATTACCCCACTGCTCGGTGCCATCAAAAATCACTGGCAAACAAAAGCTGCAACTGTTCATGTGTGAGAAGTCTCTGGAATTATCAAGCACTTATTTTACAGAAAACTCTCAAATTATTGAAATTTCATGTAATAAATGTTGGAAGAAAAGGCAGCAATTACTTCACTGCTTTTACATACAAAAAAATTTTTGCAGATTTGTCTTTTGATTACATAGAGGAATGACTGGTTAATGTAGCTAAAATTGTGTGTGCACTGAAGCTAAGCTTTATATGAGCTAAAAAGACCTTTATTCATTTTTTGATGTGATAATGGCTTTAGGAACATGGAAAGCCAAAAAGCAACTTCTCCTTTTCCCCCTACTAATGATTCATTGGAAAAGAGGCAGTTCCTTGTTCTTTTTGTCTTTACTCAAAGGGCAATTGGAATTGTACCATTTGAAAAAAGAATATAAATTTTCAAAGAAAAGTTTTGTAATTTAAGTTTGAAGTTGTTCGATCTGATACTGCTCAGAATTCAGTCATTGAATTAATACAGTCAAAAATGTAGCTTGTATGTGCACTTATTTTTAAATGTAAAAAATTTATGCTGTTATGTGTAGTCACTCTGTTTTAAATACATACTTGAGTTCCTATATGTTTCTCATAGAAAAGCATTTGAATAATGTGCGTTAGCATGCCTGCAACATTAATAAAAGGAAAACAGCCTGTTAATTTACACTATTTGTTAAGAAATAGAGGGGGAAAACACTTTAGTAGCTCTGTAGTTGAGAAATTCCAAGTATCTGAGGGTATGAATAGATATTTCTTTCATTAGCAGGGAGAAAGGAGAAATTAAAGAAATACTACAGGCACCCAAAGAAAGCAGTTTCTTCACCTAGTGTTCAGAAAAGGGAGAAGCCATCTGAGAAGGTAAAATCACAGCTATGAATCCAGGCTTTCTGGCTGGCTTAAATAATGAGGAATATTCTCTAAGTTTTGCACTTACAAAACCACATTAAATGTGTTTTTTTTCCTTCAACAGTCAAATTCCCGAGATGCTTCTCCATTCATGTAAGTCATTTTCAAAGCCCTTGAGAAGCCATTTTAGTATTTCCCTCTTTTGAGCTGTTCCTGCTAACAGGGTGTGTGCCCCTTTCTCTTGCAGTGTGAGCATGCAGCAGAACAAATGGGATGCCTCCAGGTCCCTGAGATTCAACCAAGATGCTCAAAGAGAAGATGGTCTGTTCCTGCATGAGTTTAGCTTTCATAAAGTTAATATTATGCAAAGAAAATGATCCAGCTAATTTTCTTAAAATTCAGTTAGTTACACCCCTGTAGGGTGAATTTAATCTCAGATACAGCAATGGGATTTGGGGTGTTTGTATGATTTATGTGCTTTATTTGGAGTGTCAGCACAGAACCTACAGAGATTATGGTTGTGTCATCTCATGATTATAAAAGTATGCAGACATTTTTTCCTGCATCCCTGTGGCATTTGTTGTCTGTGCAGATAAATAGAGAAACATCCACTTCCATCTCTTTCCCAGTCACTCTGACTAAAAATATTCAGAGTTGGATTAATTTGTTCTGCCTTTTTTAATCTCTCCTGGGACTCTTGTGCGATTTTGCTGTTTTAAAAACCACTGCCTCCAAACCATTTATTGAGATTTTTATCTCAGTGTAGTGCCTCAGGCCGATCCTGGTATCTGCCAAGGCTGCTGAGGCTACATCAGGATTTAGGATCTTGGTTGTTCAAGATTTTTTATATGAACTAAAAGAAAATTACGAATCCAGTATCACTAAAGTCTGTGTCAATTCCTCCTCGTGTTCAGTAGCAATGAAAACCTTTGTTCTAAATATCCTTTCTTATTTCTGACAGATCAGAGAAGAATGTCTGAGATCACAGGGCACTTAATAAAATTGAGACTGGGAGACCTTGATCGAGTCAAGTCCAAAGACAGCAAAGAAGTAAGATTTGTCCTGGCAAAATGTAGTGTTTGCAGAGCTGAAGTGAGCCTTGGTTAACTAAAACATTAAACACAAATGAGAATAACATCTATTCAATGCTTTAGCTAAAGAATGAATTTTATCAATCTTCATTTTGTTCCAAGCATGATTTTTTGAGGATCAGAGTTTAAAATAATATTTAAAGCTTTTAAAAACTGCTCATGGAAAATAGAATGGGTTTTAAAAAAATCAGTACTGGGTTGTGATCATGGACAAAAGTATGCCATAGGTTGTGCTGAATATTAGTGGTTTTTATGGAAAGTCACTGATTACATTGAAATAATGTCAAAACATGATTTTTTTTTTTCTGGATTCCAGTATGCAGGAGGCATTTATTCTAGACTTGAAGCTCAGATAAAAGCCTCAGCACAGCTCAGTGCACGACAGAGCAATGCTGAGAAGAATCCCAGGTAAGAATTTAAAATAAAAGCAAGAAAAGACTTGTGTATTTTGGGGGTGTGGGGTGGTGGGTTTTAAAGAAATATTTTAAAGAAAAAATGCTTCATTTCATACACTTCTTATGGATCAGCTTCCACCAGGTTAAGCCATATGAGGTGTGAAAGCTTCCCTTTGTCTCCCAGTGGAGCTGGGAGAATGAAACCCTTGGAGCCACGCTGGGGGGAGGCTCAGTGCAGCTGCAACATCATTTTCTTTTTTGTGGAATTACAGAAAACCGGAAAAGTGTTAGCCAATGCTTTAGCCTGTTCTTTGTCCACCTTGGAAAACAAAACCAAAAAACCCCCACACATCAAAAACCTGCATTAATAATGTAAAGAAACTCTACATTAATAATGTAAAGATGTCTCTCATGTGTTTTTAACCCAGGTCAAAAGCCCGTTTTGGTCAAAGCCGTCCAACATAAGGAGTCATGGATACACTTTAGCCAGAACTCATTACTGCATCTTCAAACTCCACTGCACTCTGACATATGGAGAATGCAAATCTCTGAAAGCTTTCCAGTGACTTATTTATTACTTTAAGCCTTGTAAATTATTTTGTGCTATAAATGAATGCAAACCCAATAAGGTCTGTACTTATTTTAATTGTAAATATACTATTTCTTAAAGTTAAATTTAATTGCTTTTTTTAGGCTATTGTGTTGAGTTGCATAGAAAATATTTTATAAATCTACAAAATTAAATTATCAGACTAACTTTATTTATGGGGGAAGATACAAATATGCCTTTTGGTATGCTAGAAATACTGAAAAGGGAAAAGCAAGACTACTGAATTCTGGATGCAGTCAGCAGCATTAACCCAAGTCTCCTTGTGTATTTATATTGTGTTGTATTTGATGGTACATTTTAGGTCAGTCTTCTGGGGATTTGCATTTAAAGTCCATGACAATACCTGTGACTTAAACTAGTTTAAGCAAAATTTTCATGTAGTTCTGAGGCTTCCTTGTGTACATCACACAACTCCCACTCCTCTGAAGGTGGGTAGCAGGCAGGGACTAGACCTCCAAAGATGCTCTCAGTGCCATGATGGTGCAGCCTTGCATCTTGCATGTGAACCATTTGCTTTTCTTGTATATGAAATCTGTACCCATCCCCATTCCTGACCCCTCCTGCACAGGACAGTGCTTTGTTCCCTTCTAAAACCCAAACCTTGTGATGCAAAGCAGTTCTATCTCTAATTGATGCTATGCCAGTAAATTTCTGAGAAGATCCTGTTATTAATTCTGCATCTTTCAACAGACATATATCGTTACAAAGGCTTGTGCACGTAGATCTTTTGGGTCTAGTTACTCCCTGAAACCTGCCTGATTAATACTGTTTAGAAGTCAGATGCACTTTCAAGTTCTGTATTTGGAGCAATAGAATACAAATCCAGGGCTACAAAATGAAATAACTTGCCTAGAAAATATGTTGTATATTAGCAAAGAAAATGGCAATAATAATAATAATGATGATGATGGCTGAATTCAAGGAAACACATTCTGACTTTTTGAAACAGGTAGAAAGAGAGCTCAGGGAAAGCTTATTCCAACTCCTGGCTGTACAATAAATTGTGAGTTTGGAATTAAGTCAGCAAGTTCCTGGGTGGGAGGGTGGGGTGGGGTAAGGAGAGGGAGGTTTGTTTAAATGCTCTTCTCTCCGTTACAGCTTTTTTTGTTTGTCTTGTTTCTTGATGATTTTTGGTAGGTGTTAGAAGACTAGGATAGCAATACTTGAAAATACTGCTGTCAAGGTGGAAGATTTTTATTGAAACAATTAAAATCAGTGTTACATGTGTGTTTTGTCCAATGCTGTAGCAAATTTGGAGCCAAATGAAACCAACAAGCAAAATTGGATTTGATTTCGGGCAGGAGCTGTAACTCTGCAGGAGTGCTTTAATCTGTATCAAATAAATAAGGTTTTGTGAATGCCTCAGGCCTGTTTGCAAGTACTAATGCAGTTTGAAGCACTTGTAATCAATGTTGAAAAACTGATTGTTGTTTGTTGAAAGTATTATAAAACCCATCAGGTATGAAAATGCAGTAGGAAAAGTGTTTTGCTACAATTTTGTGGCTTCTGATAGAGGGTTGTTCCAAATTCTGGTGGTAAATCAGGCTATGAAAGTTGCAGGCTGCATGTGTGTGTGTTTAGTTTTCATAGAACTACTGACTAGAAGAGAGAAAAATTCTGCTGGTTTTGATCTGTGGGGAAGTGCCAGTTCTACATGCCAATATTGTTTTACTCAAAAATATTTTTGAGCATATACAAATAATATCCATGATGTGCAGTCTTACCTTTTTTCTCCATGCCAACCACCTTGAATTTTTATCTTGTATTAATTTTGAAAATTTGTCCTGGTTTAATGGAAATAAACATTATTAATTTAAGAAGTGTGTGAGTTTTTTATAGCTGCTTTTAAGAGCTAAGTATGTGCATAAATGTTGTTTGATTGCCTCAATCGTGCATGTGTATTTGTGATTAAATTGCAGCATCCTCATACAGGCTTTTTATCTCTCAAGAACAGGATATCATTAAATGCAGAGTTACTCCAAATCTACAAGAACTTAAAAGAATTTTTATCTGCATCAAATTTTGAAGCTGGATTAAAAATTCCTCAGTGAGCTGCACTACAACTGACCCAAGTATGCAAAAATGTCAGACCTAAGCTATGTTTAAAAAAACATTTAACTTTGCTTTGCACTGTCACAGTGCAGATTGGTACAATCTGTTAAAGCTGTGAATACAATTAGTTTCCTTGATTCTGTTTCTGGGAATTGCTATATGGATGTCTTGGATGTCCTGTGTTTGTGCAGTTGGGATACTGAGAAGGCTACAGTGTACATCCTGCTGTCACATGTGTGTCACAGCACTCTGGAGCTGTGCCAGTTTCCTGGATGCCCAGAAATCTTGGAGAGAGGGACAGAATTTTAAATTCAGTGATGGCTCCAAGGGAAAAAGATGTCATGTTAGAAGTGTGGACATATTGTTGTCCCAGTCTATGAATGAATAGCATGGGCATGTTTGATTTGACTGAGTAACACCTTTCCCTTGGCCAGAAGGGAATCAATTTTTAAAAAAAATCAATTGTTTCCTGTTCTTGTTGAGTGCTCAGACGTATGGGATTGTGTTGGGAAACTGCTCCTGTGCATCAGGTGCTTGCTTGAGCCACTGTATGAAATTTCTGCTTCCATTTAGGTGCCTCCCTCCCCACTCCAGGCCAGTGAAACACCTTAAGTTCCTCCTGATGTCCAAGACAGCAGCACACACAGACCCTGCAGGCATTCCTCCTGCAGCTCAGTGAAAACTGACCTTCATGAACTGTACCACTGCCATCTGAGCTTTTCTCTCTATTTCTTAATAATTAGGGAAGCACAGACTCCTTTAAGTTGGAAAAGACTTCCACGATTGAGTCCCATTTTTGAGGAGGTAAAGAAGACTTGACTCATGCTAAATTTATCTTATCATAGGAACAGATTCACTGCTGAATCCCCTCCTGGCTGGATCTATAAATAAAAGCAGCCAAAGGCTTTTCCAGGCTTGAGGCCAAGTGGCAGCACAGAATGGCTGTGTCCCTGAAGTCAGGGTCTCCTCCTGTCTTAGAGCAGCACGGTGGTGGAGGCTGCAGGATCCATCAGCCCATCAGAAGGTACAGCAACTGGCAAAGTTTAACAGGACTGTGAGCTCTTCTACTTTGGGAATCATAGGGGCATTGAATGCTAAGTTTTTGGAGGTGCTGTTCTTGTTTTGGACCAAGACTCTTGCAGCAAAGCCACTCTTGCAGCTTCCAGAGAGAGAATTTACAAATTTGTGCTGCATCTCAGCAGCAGTTTTCATCCTACACCTCCCTGTTTATGTACAGTAGGGGCCTTCTTCCTTCAGTTCTTGGGCTGCTTCCCCATGGATAATGTGGGAGATCTTGTTGGAGTTTGGTCATCCAAGGTCTCATGCCATCTCTCGTGGCTGACCTTCCAGCTCTCTGGGAGGCCTCTTGCCAAGAGAGCTCCCAGAGAACTGAGGCACCATTGCCTTCCCTCTGGTTTGGGATATCCAAAAGTAGGTCTTTAGTGGATTAAGGTATCCAGCACAAAAATATTTCCAGTGGTCAAGAGGATTTGCTAGAACTTTCTGGCACAAATATCAGATTGTCTAGGCTCTGGCGTGGCTGTGATAACTTGAAGGTGTTTGGTGAATTAGGGAAAGGAATTTCTTTTCCTTTCCTTTCTTCGCAGGAGGCATTTTGTGCACAGACCTGCCTTCCTACTTTGCCGTATAAATTGCAAAATCTTTGCCATCATAGACATGGAGAAAAATCAGCCCAAGGAGGAAAAATGACCTACCTGAGATTGGCACCAGAAATAAACACCACCACTGAAGGGATGATCACTGCTGTGTGTGGCCTTTGTTCAAAAAACATGGTGCCCATGCTTGAATTTCTTTTAAGATTTTGTTAATTGCTTCTGCTTGAATTGCTTCCACATTTTATTTATTCAAGGCTATGACAGTATAATGGTAATTTTATTTTTAGTTGTTTTATGCAATTTTATTGTATTTTGTCTTCTCATTCAGCCCATAGTAATTACTTTAGTGTCCAAGGTGACTAAACATGCTGGCACAATCACAAAAACTGCTGGCAGCAGTTTCCTTGTTGTGTAATCAGTTACTCCTTCCAATTAAAGGTATATTTACCTACAAGTGATGCATTCAATCATGTAGGTTTTTTCCATCATTTGTAGTCTTTGAAGTTCTCTACAAGCTTAAAGTATTGGTGTTTTGGGTTGGGTTTTTCTTAAGTAACTTTACCGAAGCAAAATGTTTTAGCTGCCTGCTAAACTTATTTTCAGTGTGTAGTATCTGTAAAATACTAGACATGCTTCAGAGGTATTTGCTTTCATCACATCAAATAGTAACCAGCTTTCAAACAAGAATTCTGGAGTTATTCCTTGTGGAACAGTTGTGTGAAGATACTCAGCCATCACTATGAGATAAAAGGGGCAGTGCTGGTCCCTTTGCCTTTTGACACAGCCCATTAATTTTCTTTCCCAAGGAATATGTGCATTTCTCTCACATTGGCCAGGACATCTTGCTAATTTATTCTCAGTTGGAATGTTAAAATAAAAATGCACTTGTCACAGTATCTGTCACAGGACACATGTGGGGTTCCTTGCTGGTTTATTTTTTTATTGCCCAAAAGGACTTTGATCTCACAAGCTGAAAATGATAAGCACATTATATATAGTTTGTGGGTTGCTCTCAGAGGCTTATTCCAGTCTTTTGCCTTGTTCTCGGTGAAGCGTTTGTCAGGATAACAACTAACCTGTGGTATGGCAAATGAAATGATTCTTTGCAAGAACTCTATATGAGAAACAGCCATCTGGTTTTGCCTTGAGTTGGATGTTTTTCCTGCAGTGATCATGGCTCTCTCCAGAGCTCTGGTTTTCGCTTTGGTCAGCTGGGTTACGTTCCTCTGTCTTGATGCACAACGTGAGTATTGTGAAGTTTATGAATGCCTGAGTATTTTACTGCTTTCGTTGAAACGGAACAAAATTAAATTTATTAAATTCGTATGAATCACAAACCTAGAAGTTTCAAATGCTTTGATTTATCGATAAAATAATATCTAAACAAGGAATCTTGGTGCCCTTGGAAGTGGTGTGTGGGCTTTCAGGGACTGAGTGATCGACAGGGGAAAACCATGCTCATATATAGAAGAGTTTTTACAAGTTTTCTTTAACTTTTGGGAGTTTGATTATTTTATATCTGCAGTTGTCTATAAATTAAATACCTAGGCTGAAGCTGAGTCTGAGGATGGATAATTTTAAAGTTGGAATTACTTGAATTCCTTGCTGCTGCTTAGCTAAATTAGATTGAAGTAGTTACCATTGTTACTTCTGCTATTCACAGTGATAAGTGCTTCACTAAAATTCTGTCTGTTGTATTGAGGCTTCCAGAAAGTGAAAACTGCCAATTTTTTTATCTTTTTCACTAGTCCAGAGCCTAGTCTTTAGCATACTCAGAGATGGAGGTGGTGGATGAAACCTATAACCAGCAGCTGCTGACTAGAAATAGTCATTAGGATTCCATTCAGTGACTTGTGTAGAAATCTGCCCACTGCTCACTTGTAAATGAGATCATAATAAAGTGATGCAGACATGAAGGCATCTACCTAGCCAGGGAAAAATAGGCCACTACTTGTTTGTACCAAATGTCCCTTTGAATATCTATAAGGATAGCAAGGATGAGGAGTGGGGACATTCTTAGCATTGGTGCAAACGTAAGACCACAAGAGTAGCACAGGTACCTATAAGAGCATGGATTGCACTCTGGAAGCTTTGCTGCTGAATTCTAGTCAGGGAAGGGGGAAAAAGTTTTGATAGACTTCTGGATTTTTGTGTGTATAGTTTTCAGATCTTAATGATAAAAAAAAATCTCTGTCACTTTTGTCACACAGAGACAATGTAGAGAGGTGACTGAGATACAAGAATCCACTTAGCCACTTCTCATTAAAAAAAAAAAAATGTACTCCCAAAGGGCTCTTTCTCTAAACATTTGAGAGTAAATTTTAGGTAAATGTGCCTTCATCCTACGTTCCGGGATTCTTGCTAACGTTTCTGTGGGGAATAGCTTTGTGTTTATAGTTGTCTTGGGAGCAGAAAACAATCTCAGGGCCAAGGTACAAGAGTAGTTTCGGTTATGATTTCCACAAAAGGTTCATCAGGACACTTGAGCAGTTACTCACTCTTGTCAGGCAGTAAAGCCCTAGATTGGCTCCAGGACACCAATGTTTGCTCACTTCCTATCATGTATTGCTTTAAACTCTTCAAGGTGGCACCATGATAAATATCTTGGAGCTTAATTTGAACCCCTGTGTGCATCTGGGTTTGCATCACGTCAGCTTATTTACCTTCTCTATTTCTGGGCACAGTCCTTCTGTGTTCTCTGTACATGACGTTTCTGTTTCTTTTTAGAAACCACAACTATCGACTGTGATGTACCACCCAGCCCACTGGTGATCTCAAGCTTTTTGGATGGATATACAGGTAAAATCAGGATTCTAACCTAGAATTGTCTAATCTCCCAAATGCACTTTATTGCCTCACGTAGTCAGTGTATTTTATGATGAGTCTGCATTATTAATTGATTTACAACAGTCTTCATGGCTGGATGCAGCAGCTGCCTACATGAAACTATATTTATTTATTCCATTACTACTTAGTGCAATTAATAAGTATAAACCCCCAAATTCCCAGATCCAAGGATCTCATTGTCTGAATAGACACATCAGGCAATGGGAAAGAAAACAAGTACAGAAAATGTTCTCAGTTCACCTTGTCCAGCCAATATTTGATGTCCCTAATGGATATCCAGCAGTTTTACAAGGGAAAGTGTCAACTTATGGCCAAAGCCTTCCCTTTGGAATGTGTCATAATCCTTAGGATCTCATGCTGACTGTCCACAGGCAAACTTCACTGCTTCTGGCTTTCAACAACATACAGAAAATAAATATGATCCAGAACAGTGATTTTTTTACAATCAATGTTGAAACATTTCTTTTTGATTTGTGGAAGCTGCTGTGTCTGACTCTTGCATGGAGTTAGAAAGGAGGACAACTACATTTCACTCTGATTCCATTTGATTTTTAATCAGCCAGCAAGAACTCTGTGTGCCTTGTATGTGCCTTCTGTGTGCATTGTATGTGTGAATGAACCTGCTGACATACCTGATGAAAAAGCAAGAGGAACAACCAGCTTTAATTTTTCCTCATTACTTCTTTTATTGGGCTTTCTCCTCTGGAGGGAATGCTGTTTCTTAGGCTGCTGCTTGATACTTCTTGACTGAATGTATTCAGCTCTACTTGGAGGACTGGACAGCCTATGGCAGCAGGCAAAGCTGGATTTTGTTTTCCTGGAGGGTTTTCAGCACTGCACACAGCAGGGTGGTACCACACAAAGCTGTGCCTCTGAGAGCCAGCCCTGCGGTTCTGTGCTCACTGTCAGACTGCTGGACTTTCTCCTCACACACAAATAAAGTCCAGTGTCTCTGGGCTGGTAGCTGACAGCATTCCAGACACTCCCTGCTGCTGGAAGAAGATAAGGTTATATTCCTGAAATGACTGGAGACCAAGAGCGCAAGGCTGTGCATGGAGATTAGAGATGGGACCGTTACAGAAAGTAGTTACTAACCTAAACAAGTAGTGATGGAGTACAAAACTAGTGGATAAGGAAGAAACACAGCTTGGAAAGTTTCCTGAAGATCATGGAAAATATTTGGGCTGTTCAGGAAAGACTTTGGAAAGGAGAGGGGATTAGAGGTTTGCAATCCAGATAATGTGTTCCATGAGAAGCTAAGTATGATTACATAAGCACAAGTGTCTCGATGACGTGACTAAGGGAACTTTAATAAAATTGCCAGTAACACCAAGCTGGGTGGTTTAATTGCCCCAAGGCAATTTGAAACAGATTTGGTGTTTAACCAAGCAAGTAGTACACAGTCAGTCTAACAGGAATCCTGATCATTACAAACCACAAGTCATCATCTTTTCAGGAGAATAGTTCCTAAATGCATGGTTGCAGAAAGTCTCATAAGAATTGATTTGAAGGTTACGGGGTTTTGTGTTTGTGTCCTGTAGAAACAGGAACTCATTTAGGGAAAGGCCACACACTTTTCACCTGAATCCAAATTCACACTGGATTCAACTGCCGGATAGATCTAGCTAAAATATATGAAAGGCCCTTGTGTTTGGAAAATACTGAAACTGCCCCTATGTAGCCTCTTGATGATTTTGATTACGTTGGCTGACTTTAATTATATTTTCACAGTAAATGTGGGGAAAAAAGGGTTTGTAGCATAAAGTTGTTTTCAAAAAAAAATTGTGGAAATTTAGGTGTAAATTATGCCAAGCTTTTTAATTCTGGATATATTAATTGTGTGAATATATTGGAAAAAATGGGTTTATGTGGTTTTAAAAAGGCATCAATACACTTGTGTAGAGTATTTAAGGGGACATTAACAGATCTTACAGTTTAGCTGAAAATGCCAAAATGATACAAAACGTAACCCAAAATCACCAGTAATTAAGTTGTCAATACATATGAAATGAACCTATGGATTTCTTTTTCACAAAGCAAACTAATTTTGTTCCATTTTCTCTTACAGGTGATATAGAATGGATTACAGGTATCCCACCCAATGTGCATCTGAAATTACAAGAGTACGTGTTCCCTGAACATTTGGAGTATGTACAGCTGGTACATGATTCTGGAGCTAGCAATGCAACTGTGAGGACTACTATGGCACTGGATGTTGAGACTCTTGAGGTATTATTTTTACTGCATATAAAGCCTAGAGAGAAAGGTTTTCTTGGCAAGTGAAAAAGAAATAGAATTAGGATAATGCATTTTAATTGTTCATTCTCTCACAATACAGGTTGGTATTTCAAAAAAGTGATTTGTCTGAATAGAATTCAGTATCTACCTCTCACTAATATCTGTTAAATGTCTTCAGTTTCCTATAACTAAACTCTCCTGTCATCTGACAGCCAGACAGGTCCTTTCCTAGTGGTGTATTGTACTGAGAGCTGTAAACATGCATTATGACAGGTGCCACTTGCCCTACAACTCACCTCTCAGGAGCATGAATTATTTCATCAGTGAGATTGAGCAGATATAACTTGGTAGAAGGTAATCCTTAATCATAAGCACTTCACTCACTAAAGGATTTATGGGCCTCTATTGCTTGATGCACAAAGGGATAGATTCTTCTTCACAGGCAGTTCTGGCTTTGGAGGATTGCCAGGAATTTAGAAAGCAATATCAGTGCTTTTCCTGGCTGAAGTTGCCTCTGAATATGAAAATGGTGTAGTACTGCAGAGTAAATAGAGAAAATTTCTCATACAAGTGCTATTTCAGAGTAGCACTGGATTTGTGTTTTGGACAGTGCCATCTCAGAGAAGCACTGTACCTGAGAGACCTGGATCAGGTTACAATCAGTGTTTGTAATGGATGAAAATGGACTTATGTTTTATTTCGTTGTTTTTTGTTTGGTTTTTTTTTTGCATTTGCATTTCTCATTTGGATATTTCTCAAATGGATTAAAACACTTTTTATGCTTCTTGCACATGTTCTTCTCTATTCTCTGTCAACTTTTTGTTGGGGAGAGCAGTCAGGTAGAGTGTTAAGGTGGGATCTGGATAGGTAGGTATCAGTAGTAGAGGAATGGTAGTCAAATAAACTTTATAATATAGAGCTAAGTAATTACAAAGTGTTAATTTTAAGCAGACTGTTATGGTACTACATACCTGAGGATTCAAGCACTAGAAGTAATTTTGTATAATTTTGGTAAAAATTGTCTTTGATAATCATATTATTAGTTCATCGATTATTTATTATTATTATTATTTATTGGCTTGTTTGTTCAATTTTAGGGTAATATGATCTGGTATGCTGTTGTTTGTCAAAGGATTGGAGCAGTGAGTACAAACCATGGTTTATCAACTGTATTTGTTGTCTCATTTAATGCAAATTATTATTTTCTGCAATACTATTTAACTGAGAACTATGATGCAGGGAGTTCAGGGTACCTTGTAGAAGATAATCTGTTGAAATCTTCTGATTGAAAGGAGGGGTTTTGTTTACAGAAAACTAAGGTAAATTTTAAAAAGTTAATTTTAGGAATGGAAATAATTCCCTCTATTCTCTAATTCTAAATGGTAGTTTAATGAAAGGGTGTCTCTTTGAGGATCTCATTTTAGATGAAATTAAATGTTAGCAGAATGCTGCCACCTCACTGTTGTCATTTCTTCTACTACCAAGACTGACGAGATACAGAACATCCGGAACGTAGAATTAATAGATGTAAACGACAATGCTCCAGAATTTCAGCAAACTAATTATAGTGCTTCAGTATCAGAGGTGGGTTATGGCAAATGCTGATACTTTTTTCCTGGGATACTTTTAAATTACTTTTTGGGGAGGTTCTAATGCGATCACACTGAGACTAGTTCATTACCTGCAGCCTTACAGGACTTTCCTGCTGCTTCCCATGGGTGTGGAAAAGAAAGGCTGGGCTGCACGTGCAGCTGAGAAAGCAGGGTGATGGAGAAACATTCCCAACTAAAAATGTCAATGGGAAGTGATTTGCTAAGCAGGTGGCACAACTTTCCTGCCCCAAGTTAGGAAGGATGTGGAAAGGGGCTTGTGACTGAGTATTTGATGATCTTTATTTCCTCTTAGGTAGCTGCAATTAATTCCACGGTTGTAAAAGTGGAAGCTGAGGATAAGGACTTTTCACCACAGTTCAGCCTCCTTACTTACAGTCTTTGGGTGAGTGCCCTCTGTTAGTTGGGAACTGTGAACCAGTTTGAATTTCATAGATCCATAGCCTGGGACCTGATCCCAGCGTGCTCCCTTGCACTGTGAAGATTAAAAATCTGCAAAACATCCAAGGGACCCTTCAGATTATACCACAGGATCAGCCTGGCATGCAGTGAGCCCTGAATCCTGTCTCTTAACATTTGTGGAATGGTCTATGGCACTCTTCAGCTACAGCTAAGGAACCAGGTGGTCCTTTGCAGCAGCAGGAGGGAGAGATGTTTCCTCTCTTTTTAAAGTTTTTGATTTGCTGTTGGTCACCAGTCCTCAAGCCAACTGAAGTAAGATGATTTCAACTGAATTTAGATATCTGCAGTGGAAATCTTTGCATCCAAGCTTGTCTCTGCTCTTTTATAGCTGGTGAAGAGAAGCTGATGCCATTCCCCTGCGTGCCATAGGATAAGATAAATCAGATAGAAATTCTATTGGCACTGACAGGGGAGGCAATAGAATGAGTAGAGGAGGATGAGCCTTTTTCTTTCCATTGGTGGTGGTTGAGACATTCCTGCACCTTTATGAAAAATGTCCAATAATAAAGGTGAAAAAAAGAGAAAAGAACATGTATTTCATCATCAATCATATAAAAGATTTGATTTTTTTCCATTTAATAGGGCCCAAACTCTGATTACTTTTCTATAAGGGAAGGAGATGGAAACGTCATGGTGAAAAAAACACTGGATTACAATGAGGTCAACTTTTTCAATTTAACAGTCCAAGCACAGGTATGATACAAATTAAAGGAAGAATGAGACCAACAGTGACAGTTCTTTTGTTTTACAGCATCCCAGTTCCTACAAATTGACAGCTTTGGGAATATCCACCCAAAAGTTGTGTCTGCAACTTGGTTTATACTGGAGACAAAGTAGCACATTCTTAATATTTCAACCATTGTTTGTGTCTTCTCAAATACCAGCCCAAGTTTCTTTCTGTATTTCCCCGAGTATAAATATTGTATTTCATTTATCATTCTCCACTATTGTAATACACATATTCACCTATTCATCCTAGCAGATCTCCTGTATTTTTGCTGTGTCTTACCAGATTTTTTATTTGTCTTTTTTGAGATTTGAGTATGTATTTGCCTTTATTTCCTTTTAAATCTAAAAAGAAATAGTTTTGCTAGGATTATTGTGGTATCTAGCAAATAGTACAGCTGTAGCAAATGTTCTGGTTTATGTTCTACGTGCCTGATAGAAAGTGAGAAACTAAAGAAAGATCACCTGTTAATAGTTTTGTTCCTAGAACTGGATTCCAGAAATGGAAAAATCTGACAGGCTGAGAGTTCTCAGGTTAAAACTGCTGCAAAATATATGTAATAACATTCTGCTGTATTTTCCACTGAGATATGGGATTTTTTCGTGACAGTTGTTCTTATTTTCTTCTTTCCCTTGGGATGCAGGAAAAATTTGGAAACCAGAGTGCCACTGCCTCGTTAATAATTAATGTGCAAGATTATGACACATTGAACCCCTATTTCAGTCAATCCGTGTACAATGGGAATATCACTGAAAACCAGGTAAAAGCTCTTCACTGAATGCTGCTGCGAATAGGTTATCCCTATCCATAGGGCTTTTCTTCCAAGGATTCTTCCTCCCTGAGCAGCTTAAGGTGGATGGAACTGCTTTCCTATGTGCTGAGCAGTGAAAAAGATATCAATCAGCTGTAGATCTCCAACTACCAGATAAACAGGACATGTATTATAAGAAGCATCGAATTTTCAATAGAAACATGTAATTTTGTATTTTGGAGGAAAAAAATTAAAAAAGAAGAAAGAATAGGGGGAAAAACCCCCAAATTCCTGTTTTAACAGGGCTTTTAATGTAAAATGCAAAGGGCAACTAGATATCAGTCCTGAAATTAGTTTTAATTAGTGTAATTCCTTCATACAGCATTACAATCAAGTAGGCAAAAATAAGGATCTGAGTGGCAATGGTCTCTATTACTTTACTAACTTTTTTTTTCTGTATAGAGTAGAGATTTCTTGGTGGAATGTATTTGTTGGACTCAGCTTTCTTTATGTACAAAGAAAAAAACAACAGTATTTCATTATCAGAGTAATCCACTAAAATTAAAAATGTTCATTATTATCCCTATTTCTATGTCATTATCTTCGTGTATTTTAAATCACAAATACTTTTAGAGTTACACTTCCAGTGTCCCTTTTGTTCATCTTTAATTCTCTGAAAGGAATAATTTTAGCCCTTCTAATTTATTTTTTTTTATATTTTAAAATACTGTTTTTCTATGGACTGCAGTATAGACTTGTGTGTTGTTTTCTAGGAGAGAAATAAAACAGTCAGGAGTATTTCAGTTTCAGGAACTGAAATAGTCAATGTTCTTAACATAAACTCCATCTGTGACTGCAGCTTCATAATCTGGTTTTTAAACATGGTGTATCCATCAAGTGTCTTGCTCATCATTTTCCTCTGTAAAGCACATACAGCAAAGAAAGACTTTTTTTTTTCTGGATCACATTGATTAAATACATGTTTCTTGTTTCTTTAATCACAACTGTGACTTATATAATGAAAAACTTGAAGTTAATGTGTGTTTTTTTTCAAACATTCAGATTAATGTATGTTTTCTAGGTGGGTCCTCTGACTGTTCTCCCAGAGGTCTTAGCTCAAGATGGAGACAAAGGTATAAATGAAAAAATAATTTACAGCATCAAGCAAGGTAAGAGCCTTATTTTCTTCTAGACACTGACACAGTAATTCAGGATGATTCATTTACCTGTTACTGGAGGGACAGATAAGGAAGTGCAGGGTCCATTCAGATGTCTTAAAGTGCCCACAGCTTCACTGCAGTGCTGCTCCATGAGCTAAATCAGCCTGATCTCAGTCATCTTTGCAGGGTCCTGCTACTTCTAAAATATTTAGGTGTTCTTACTTTCCTAACAAGGAACAAATATCAACTCCTGGTTTCACATGGAAGCCACTCTAGAGGCTTCAATTTTATCAAAGAATTTCCATTCAGGTCCATCTAGAGAGAGAATTCCATCAGGAGCTGTTTCTCCTCCTGAAGAAATTGCCAAAAGTTTAGGAAATGTTCAATTTGTGACCCTTGAGGTGTGAGTGAATTTCCTAGGAATTGTTTTGAGGACAGAATGTTTGAAAAACAGCCTTTCATGTTCATGTTCCTTTTTGGTGTGGCTGAGAAGTTAACACTCACACAAAGGACAGATCAGACTTCCAGTTCTGGTTCACTCTCATTAACCCTTCCCAATTTTTCCTTTTCAGTGCACCCTCCAGACTATAAAAACAGCTTTTCAATCAGTGACACTGGAGTGCTGGAAATCAAGACCTCAATTAACAGAGAAATATGTCCAAACCTTGTGGTGGGCATTCAGGTAGAGATTGTTTTGGTATTTTAGTCTCAATTTCAGAAAATAATACATAAATCCAAGTTACTGTTAATAGCATTTCTCATAGTCATTGGTATCAAGGCTCCATCCTGCCATTTAAAAATCAAAATAAAGGAAAAATAAATCAATTATAAACATGCAGTTGTCATATCCTTGTGTTAAGTTTGTTGTTATCAAGGCATGGAATTTACAGTTGCAAACTGTTTTCTAGGCAGCTCAGCAAGACAAGATTTTCAAAACAGCCGATGCAGTAGTTCTGGTTACTATTGGAGATGTGAATGACAATAATCCAGTACTGTCACAAGCAAGTTACAATGTCTCACTTCTAGAAAATTACCCAAATGGGATGGAAGTTCTTCATGTAACAGTGACAGACCAAGATGAGGTAAAAAGACAGTGATTTTATGGCTGCTACAAATACTGCACTTCTGAAATATAATATCAAATGCATTTGTGTTATACAGCTGTTGTGAATAGAATTATTTTTTTCTGACTACCTAAATATGCTTAAGCAAAGCAAACTTAATTTCATTTCTTTAAGGAGTACAGTACTGCAGACAAAGAATCAATTTTGTCTCTCTTTGGAACTCCTCTGGTTTGCATTAGGTCCCAAATCTGGAAGCGAAGAAGTGCAGAATAAACACAAAGCTGCAAGCCATTCTCAGCCTGCATGTTATTTCTTCCATGTTATTTGCTTCTCTCTCTTTTTAAAATTTTGGTGGTTTTTGCACTGTACTCTCAATTAAACCAAGAAATTTCACCTTCTCCCTGTGGAAAATAAGCATCCTAAGGGAGTAGTTCAGTGCTTGTCCTGTTTAATAACAAATGTCTTCCTTTGCAGGGAGGTTTTCAAGGAACGCTCAGTCTCACTCCAGAGGACAGTCCCTTCCAGCTGAGTCCAACTGGGATCCTAACTGTGAGGAACTCCACGTTGCTGGACAGGGAGAGAGTCCCCTCTATTCACCTACAGGTATTAAAAACAAGCCTGCTCCTTTCCAAGGTAACCTGAGGCCAACAGCTGAGACCTGATCTGTCCTGGCAGGAGGCCGACCCTTGAGTATGGATCAGCAGCTTAACTGAAGAAACAAATCCAGCCTTTGGCAGCAATGTTATCTGGAGGGGAATACCACTGCTGATACCATTTCCTCAGCTTGTAATTCTCATTCATCCTTTTTCCAACTTCCACAAAATGCCTTTGAACAACACAGTCTTCTCCTTGCATCGTTCTTGCAGGTCACTGCTACAGATCATTTGTCACCTTACCAAAGGGTGAACTCTACTATCAACATAGTGCTGCTGGATGAAAATGACAACAGCCCAACCTTTAGAGACACACCATATAGACAAGATATTTTCCTCAACATGACTGCAGGAATGGCCATTCTTCAGGTACTAGAAAAACTATGCAAAAATGACATTTTTGACTTGAATGCATGCGTGAGTCCTTGCTTAAACTTGTGAAGCAGTTCTGTTGAGTAGGGAATCCTTTTGGAACAGCTCTCAGTTCAGAAACAATCCACCATTCATTTCAGAGCTATTGATATTCCATAATCACAGTGTCCTGGATACTTTAATCACATCCCAGATCAGGGATAAATTATAAAGGATTTTTATTCTGGTACTGTGCACCAGCCTGAATTCCACAAATATATGACAGAAAATAAGATTCTTGAATTTACTTGTTGTCAAGTGTTTAATAAAACCTGAATGTTGTTAGAGTCCAGGAACTCAAACAATGGCAAAACATTTTTGAAAGGCTGCTGGAGTGTGGGGGATAATTTTTAGATCCAATATACTTTTTCTAACATAGTAAACCAGTTAACCAAATAAAACAGGAAATAGGAGTTGAGATCTATAGGGAGTCACTATCAATGCTCTTACCTAGATGTGCAGATTTCATGGCTCCTGATGAAATTTCTTCAACAATCTGCCTCCAGCGCCTTTGGAATTGTTATGAAACCAATTGTCTGAGATGAAACTTGGTGTAATTCACATGACTTCCACAGGAACAGGATTTTGTTTGTGCTGCTGGAATATTGTGTGTGTGTGCATCTAAAAGCAAACATTGTTACTGAGGTTTAACCCAGGAATTAGATAGGAAGTGGACAGTCAAAGGTACAACCAAATTTAACTGCAGCTATATCTATCTGATTTTCATATATATATAAAATGGGAGAAAATTTGATAAAAGCACAGAACCTAGAGTAAAATAATTCTTTTTTTCCTCCAGGTTGCTGCTACTGATCCAGATGATGGTATAAATGGAGAGATAAGCTTCATCTTAGCTGGTGGCAATGAAGATGAACACTTTGAATTGGATACATTCACAGGACAGATCAGTTTAAAAACAGTAATCCCATTAGAAATCAACCAGCTTAAGAAGTTTGTCTTGTGGATAACAGCTACTGATGGTGAGACAAGATTTTAGTATTGGTCAACACACCTATTCCTGGTGATGGCTTTTGGTTTTGTTTGATTTTTTTACTTGAAGGAATGCTGTCAAATAGCTTCACAGGCTTTGTTTGAATAATACCATATATTTTATCTGCTCTTGTTTGTTGAAGATAATAAACTGTCTTATTTATCCAAAGTAATTCCTGCATCTCTGGTAGAACTGTTCCTGCTCATGACATTATAGCAAATCTGTTTTCATTATGGCTGTGGGANTATATATATATATATATATATATAAGCAAACAGATATATATATAATCACATCTTCCTTTACCTTACTGACTGGTGTTGCACAGCATAGAAAACAGAAATTCAGGCAGAAGTCAGAAATGTATAACACTCTCAGCAGTCAATAAAGAGTAAAAGGAAAGTAAAATGTGTTGAGTAATTTGGTCAGTATTTGCACATCCATGTGGATAAACTGAAGATGCCAAGTCCATTTTTTAGGATGACCAGCAGAACAGCATTTCCTTAGCCATAGTTATTGAGGGTTTCTTTGTTTTAAAAGAATAACACAGAACTCAGTGAACATTCATTACTTGAATAAGGGCAGAAATAAATATAACCTAGGAGTGACATCCCACTCCTGGTATAATGAGAATACAAATTGTTTTTAGCTTTGTGATTTTTCCCTGATTTGGTCAATGTGAGCCCTGTGTTTTCAAATTTAGGGTCATGTGGATAAAATGGTCTCACAGGGAATATGGGTACAAAAGGGATTGCTCACTCCATCCTTTGTCTGTGGTCTTGGTAGGATCTCTGAGGCAGTACCATAACAGCAGCACTAAGGATTAAATGTATTTTAAAAAAAGGCAGTACCCATCGAAAAGTGTATTTTTTAGGGGGGGCAGTAGGTATTTTGTGCATCTCCTGAGAAATTGTTTCCTTTTGCTTGCAGGTGGGACCATTCCAAGAAGTTCATCAGTACCAGTAGAAATCTTTGCAGTTGGAGATTCCAGACCACGGTTTATTCAGAAAACATACAATGTGTCTGTGGAAGAAGGGCTGGTTGCTCCTGTTGAAGTAGTACAAGTAAGAACAACTTTATTCTATCTCTATGTAGGACAGGGCAGCTCTGAGAAAATCCTAATTTTGTAGTAGATGTGCTCTAAATATCCATAGTTTCCTGAGTTATGGGGAACTAGATTCTGTGTGTTGTACATATCAAGCTTCACATGCAGTGCATCCCTCAGATGAAGCTAATCACCTACAAAGGTGGGTTTGCTTCCAGTTAAACATTTGCAAATATTTAAACAGCATCTGATACCATTTAGCATTAAAAAAAAAGCAACCACCAAAAAACCACCCAAAGCAGCTCTCCAAATCAAGCAAAATGAACCCCAGAACTGCTTGAAAAAGTAAACTTTTGTGTGTAGCCCTCTGATTTTGGACACCCTTCAAAGGGTTTAGTGACTCAAAGCTTGGTATAGGGAATATCCCCATATCTCTTGGTGATAAATCTAAAACCCTGTGATGTGATATGAGAATTCCCACCAGAAAAATGTCATAAAGGCATTTTCAAAGAAGGCCCTAGAATTTGCTCTTCATTTGGATCAAAAAAAAAAGAAAAAAAAAAGTTCAGATAAGCAGAGCACCAGAATGCACAATGATAGCTGCTTCTTGGATGAAGGTCTGAACACACATGGGAGGTTTCATATCATAGCAGTGAGAAGGTAATGTGTTTTAGTGTTTTGATTTATAGACATCTTGAGTTAATTTTCCCCCTTTTCTCATGTAAAGAAAGGCAGAACTGTTGCAGCAGAATCAAAGGTGAAAGTGCAGTCTGTTATTTTTATTCTGTGTTATATATGTTCACATTGTAATAAAAGGCAGTATTCTCTGCATTTTTATGTATATGGAGGCTTGATCTTTGCTTCTTTTAAAGAATCTATGACGTTAACAAGTATCTGAATCAAAATTCATTAAAAGAAGTAAAAATCAAGACATGGTATCAACCACATGTTGATATCAATCCACAATATCAACCATAAAATGAGTCTGGACATAGTTAAAACCACTATTCTTTTTCAGACAGTGGTTTATGTGTTTTAATTCATTTATTGATGGTATGCTGTATCTTACACAGGTCGAGTATAAGGCTTTAAATCCCCATATACCAGTTGAGTTTCGGGTGCTGACAGAATCTGTTCCATTTGCCATTGATGACAAGGGAGTCATCTTAACAAAAGCCAAACTGGACTACGAATCCCAGAAAAATTATACTCTCAATATTTCCTTGTCAGATGGAAGCACTGCTGACTATGCCACGGTGTTTATCAGAGTTACAGATGTCAATGATAACAGCCCTGTGTTTGGTACAGCCAACCCCACCATTGCCATCATGGAGAACATGCCAGTGGGAACCAATGTCACCAGCGTGTCAGCCACGGACGTGGATGAAGGCTTTAATGGATTAGTGGTTTACACTCTGAAGGGTGGAGAAGGAAAAATGGATATTGACAGTTCAGGATTCATTTTGCTGCAAAAGCTGTTGGACAGAGAAGAACAAGAGTTCTATAACTTAACTGTGATTGCCAGTGACCAAGGCCAACCCCCGCGATCTACAGCGCTCAACCTGACCGTCATTGTCGGCGACATGAATGACAACGCCCCGGTCTTCTCACTGAGCAGGTATGAAGTGAAGGTCCCTGAAGACCAAGAGCTGGGAAGTGCCCTGCTGACACTGTCTGCTTCTGATCGGGATGCTGGGGCCAACGCCCTCGTGACGTACCAAATCACTGACCAGCAGCCTCAAACCTCCTCCCCGGTGTTCCTCATCAACTCAAGCACGGGCCAGCTCAGCCTGAACCAGCAGCTGGATTATGAAACCATAAAAGAATTTGAAGTGAAAGTGGAAGCATCAGATGGAGGTCAGCCTTCTTTGAGCACTGAAACATTTGTAGTTGTTCGTGTAGAAGATGTCAATGATAACCCACCAGAATTTAGTCAGGCAGCTTATGATGTACTTGTGTTTGAAAACCATCAGAAGGGGAGTCCTGTCTACACATTCACTGTTGCTGACAAGGACGAGGTAGGTACCACATTAATCTCATCCTGATAAACCAAAATGACATGCTTTTCTCTATTAACCTGCAAAAAAAGCATTGTAGTAAGTTGGCAAAAGGAGATTTCTTATATGGTTGGTGCAAAGTATGTTATGGTTTATGAAAACTTTGTCTTGCTTTCTGTGGAGCCAGCAGTAAACCTTCCCAACGCAAGGAAGTTAAGACCTTGTGCAAAATAGTTTAAGTGGCTATATCAGAGAAGATGGGGAGAGCTTCTCTCCCACTCCATATGTGACCCAGGGCAGGAAGTGGTGTTTGCTTCTGTTAATGTGCATATGAGATGAATGCATCACACCAGACAGAGGACAGATTTTTTTAAATTGTCTTATTGCTTCTTATGTCAAAATAATAGTTTCTGATCATATGTTGCTTGATAAACTAAACTTGGTACATTTACCTTTAGTCTCAGCTTAGTCAGAGCAAGAGGCAATTTGTAACCCTGATAGTTGTTTCTTCTATTATAGGAAATTACAAAATTTCCCTCTGCTTTAGAACAAGTGGTTTCCTTCTCCCCTTGTTTTATAAAGATATTTTGCATGTAGCCATGGGAGATGTTTTGGAGGAAGACATTTCTGATTTGTAATATTATTCTTGCTCATGTCAGTTTTAAAGCAGCATAAATGCTCTGTTCATACTCCACTGAACTCTGTTTTGCTGCCCTTTCCATCATGGGGATAAGTCTTGGAGAGCTTTAGGGAGAGAGAATGTGTAGGACCCAAATAGGGAAGCTCATAAGTGCTTCCACATAGCCCAGTTCCTGTTTACCAAAGAAGTGTATTATTCCAATAGCTCAGGCTGCAGGATTTCATTTATTAAACCTGGAAAATCACTTGTAGTTCTGCAATGAGAAGTCTTATAAAAAGGTCAGGTATTAGTTAACAGATTATTTTTTTAACTTAAATCTTAATAATTTTAAACTTACATGAACAATGTTTTCTTTTTAGGCTGGCTTTTCTCAGGGATACTTTACTCTCAACAGCACTTCATTTACTGTGGATATCCCTGGAACAATTTCATTAAGGAATGACACAGAACTGGACAGGGAGACTACATCCGGATTCACTTTACAAGTAAATTTGGAGAGAGACTCTGCAGCTCAACTCTACTTCATTCCCTTGAATGCCTTTTTATATCTTTTTAAGAGGTTAAAATGACAATGCAGTCAACTAAAATTACTTTTTTTTCTTTTTACTTTGTTAGGTATGGGCAGTTGATAATGTAATAAATGGGCTTAGTTCAAGTGCCTTGTTCCACATCACTGTTCTGGATGTCAATGATAACAACCCTGAGTTTCAGAATCAGCCATACAGTTTTGAGGCTCTGGAAGGGGAATACACGTTGAATAATCCCACTAGAATTGGACATGTGACTGCTACTGATTTGGATGAGGGAGAGAATGCACGAATTACTTACTACTTGTCATCTGAAGATGGGGATAATCCATACAGCATCCAGGAGGTAAGGGTTTGGGTATGCTGAAAATGAGATTTAGGTCCTGCTGTTCATGAAGTGACTTGGCATAGTAAAATACATCAGGTGAAAAAGAGTAGGCAGTACCATTCTAGTACACATCACAACCAGAATGCGCCCTGTAGGTTGGAAATGTATCTTGATGTTCAAAACCCAAGACATTCCTGGTCAGGTGTTGCTTGGAATGTGAACTAGCCCAAAGGAGAATAGATCATTTCAATCCCTCATCCTTTTTGAGAATTCAGTCTACACAAGTTCTCCAGATGATCTGTGCATTGAACCACTCTCTTCTTTAGGATGGAACCATTTTGGTTACTGGCTCTGTAGACCGAGAGAGTAAAGAGAAGTATGAGCTGCTCCTGGTAGCATCTGATAACGGAGTGCCTCTGAGGCAGGTAAGGAGTAGCAAGTTTTGCTTCATCTGAACTGCCTTTTATTTGTACACCCAAGTGCCTGTGCAATTTCTGAATCATGGTTTTCTCCTGCCACACCCCAGAACTTCACACATGTCAGCATCCAAGTGTTAGATGTGAATGACAACCCTCCTCAGTTCACAAGGGCACAGTACTCAACCACTGTCCATGTGGCAGCAGCAAAGGAAGGACAGTTTGTCCTGTCAGTGTCTGCTACTGACCTTGACCTCGGGAACAATGCTGCCATTTCTTACAGGTATGTTTCTGTGAGGTTAATAAGTACCTGTTGTGACAGACACAGAAAGGTATTTTTATTGATCTTAAGAAGGATAAGATCTCTTCATAAACATTTTACAAGTGCTATCATCGGTTATGATTTCTATATTTAGGAAGAAGGACAGTCATTACTGGGTGTTTTAGAGCTTACCAAATCATGATTATGTCATAAGAGAAATGATAAACTGGCAACAAAAACCCACAGCCAAGAACTGTTGCAGTTTCTGAAATAACAAATTGGGGTTTTTGAGTACAAAGTAAATTAATCTCTCTTTTTACCTATCTTCTGTTTGCTGGGAGGAGGAGATAAGAAATTAACTTCCTTAATGCACTATGCATAGAAAAATCAGTGGAGAAAGACATTTCTATGAGCCCTAAATCATGGAAAATACCTTGATATGAAAAGCATAGATTGAGAAGGACAAATGAATAAACCTGTGGATGTTTAAAACTACTGTCTTGAAAGAGGTTATTTTTAACTATGAGATAGCATCCTACCTAAAACACATCACTTGTGAGCAATCCAGTTATCTGTGAGAGGTCATAGAATGACAGGAGTTAGCAGGTCTTCAGATGAATGTCACTTGGGTTTCTCCTACTGCTGAATATGTAGCTGAGTGTGCAAGATCTGCCTTCTCCTACTGGGAGCTTCAAAGCCTTGGGGTGTAATGGGAACTGAAGGCATTAATGCTGCACGTTTTCATGATGGAAGACTTACTTGGAAATAAAAGGCCAATATATTTTAGGCTAAAGACAGCAATTAAAAGCTGTTCTTTATAAATAGGCAAATTTGTCTGTTCAGTGCTCCTTACAGAGGTAGCAGTAAGTAAATGGCACTTCCCACAGTCATTAATATGAATGCTCTCCTGATTGCTCCTTGATCAGCCTCATGAACCATTCTGATGATTTCCATATAAATAATGGCACTGGAGAAATCACCCTCAGCAGTAACCTGGCCCACATCACAGCCGACACAGTTGTTACACTGACAGTTATTGCCACTGATCATGGAGTTCCTCAGCTTAGCTCAAATGGTAAACCATCTTTTTTATTTTCCCGCATAAACATAACCCTTGCAAACATTTAAATTTGAAATTAATCACATTGCTGTCAATCAAAGTGAATTTAGCAAAAAAAAAAGTTACATTTGAACAATGATGAATATTTGGTTTTTACCTTTTGATCTCCTCCATGCTGATCATATTAATGGAAAACTAATAACCCTGGTTAGAAATAATTTTTTAAAATTCATTTATTACAGTTTTACTTATGGTACAAAACCCAAGACTCCACAGTTGTAGTCACTCTAAAAAGATGTATTCAAATAATATTGTTGATGTGTTTATTTTTCAGTTTTCCTTTATCTTCCTAAAATTAGAAACATTTAAACAAACATAAGCTGGTAAATCACCCTCAACTGGGTTTCTGTTCCTCAGAAAATATTCAATCAATTAGTATTTTTGGTAACTTTTTCATGTATTTTTTGGAGGTTAACTTTGATTTATCATGAACAGGAGAAAACAACTGATTTTCTTAAAACGGGGCAAGTGATCACAACAGAAATTGCCCTGGCGGGTTTATGTACATCCCTCCTCTTGTGTTACAAAGCAATTAAGGGTCGGATTTTTAAGGAGTGTAAAACACCTGCACATCCCATTAGCTTCAGATCGGTGATCCTTGCTCTCCTGTCACAATGAAGCAACACTTCTGTAACCAGGGGAGTGAGGTTATTCTGGAAAATCAGTTAGGTGTAAAAAGCATCACATTTTGTGTTACATATTAATCCTTATTACTATTGATTTCTTTTTTCTTATCATTCCTCTTTCCTATGTGATAATTTCTAACATTTTCTACTAGTTCCTCAAGAGCTTAAGGAAACAGAGCAGGGATCATGAAGACTTTAGCAGTGACTTCACTATTTTGTTTTCTCTCTCCAGCCTCTGTTACCCTCTACTTGCTGGTAAATGACGCCAGCTTTGGACTGACTTTTGAGAGTTCCAGCTACGAGTTCAGCATTGAGGAAAACAAAGCCCCAGGGGCTGCAGTGGGCTCAGTGAAGGCTCTGACTGGAAGCATAGCTGTGCAGGTTGGGTACTCCCTGAAATCCTACTGGGACAAGTTCTTCATTGGGGACCAAGGAGACATCGTGGCCCTTGTCCGGCTGGATCGGGAAGAAGGCGACCTGTACAGCATCCTTGTGGAAGCTGTGGATTCTCTGGTGCCACCCAACACAGCTGTTGCTTTGGTATGGAATATGCATTTCAAAATATTTTTTCTCAAGGAATTGTAGCAGATTTTCTGAGAGAAAAAAAGGCATGATCTGTACTTAGAATGAAATATTGAACTACCCAGCTGAGGCCTGCCTGGCTGAGGCTTGGCCTTGAAGGCTTTGAGGCCTTGAGGCCCGTGAAGCAGTTAGAATTAAACTACAAAACTTGTAGCGCAGTTAAAATTAGTTATTAAGGTGTTAAAGAAAAGTAATGGAGTTTTAAAGGTTAATAGGTAAAGTTAGTAATAGACAGGTGGTAGCCACCTTAAGAAGAAGTTAAACAATGTGTGTTTACATTCCTTTTTATGCTGTGTGCCAATGGAAAAGCTACTGAATTTGTAAACTATCTAGAAATGTATATAAGCACCCATTTTAGATGAAATAAAGAACGTGTGATTAACCATATTAGTCAGATCATATGTTGCTCTTGGCTCAACTTCTCTTTATGTTGAAGGTTCCCTGCTTCAAGGAATATGAAATATCTTTTAAAAAATATTAACAGTCAAGCAAAATCCAGATAAGTGTCTTCTGTCATGCAAATGTGAAGCTTTGAGAGCCTTCTATTTAATTTCCCTTTTTTATATATCCTGAGGAGATATTACCATCTGGAGATATTGTCAACTTCACAGATTGTGTCACTCCCTGAGAGCTCCTTATGAACAACCCATAACCAGAGAAACTGATTAACACCAAAACTGGTTCTGTGCATAGTTCTGTCAAATGCATGAGGCAGATGAGCCAAAAAGCCCCAGGTTATTAGTTCTGTTCATCTCTTCCAGTTAGAGTGTGTAATCTCACATATATGTTATCTAGCAGCTGAGAATTCAAAAAGATAAAAAATGTAGAGGTTGTGAACGTGTTCAAATGCTGAAAAATGCTGAAGTTGTAATCTATCCCTTTGGGTTTTGTTCCTTGGTTGTTTTTTTTCCTATAAGCTTCCATGGACTAAAATAAATCAAAATTCTCCTTTGGATGCAGCTTCTACAGCTCAATTTTGTGCCTTTTTTTCTTTTGTTTCTTATTTTCAATATAGGTTACTGTGAGAGTTGAAGACATTAATGACAACCCTCCAGTTTTCTCTGCATGGATCCAAACTCATTTATCAGCTCCTGAGAATGTAGCTGGTCTAGACTTGGGCACATTTTCTGCTACTGATCTGGATATAGGAGATAATGCACTTATCAGCTACTCTCTGCAAGATGATTTTGCTGGAACGTTCCATATTAACAGTTCTACTGGCAAGCTGATGACAAACAAATCCTTAGACAGGGAAGTGATGGACAGTTATGAACTGAAAATATTGGTAAGTTGACAAATTTGATGCAAGTTCACAGAATTCTCAGCATTAAAAAAAGAGAAAATACTGAACCCTCACAAGAAAAGCACTTAATCTTAGAGAATTCCATTTGAATTCATGTGTGATTTTTGACTGTTCCTTATGTTTTGTATGCAGAGCTCTATTTTCTGCTCTATAAATTTGTATTAGTGAATAAATTACCTATGAACCCTAAATTTTAAAGGTCACAGTCAGACAACAGCTGACTGTGACATCTACAAAGCATTCCTGGGTCCATTTTAGGCCATACAGCTGCCTTGTCAATCCATGTTATTTGTCTCTTTCCCTTTTTTTTTTTTCATTTTCCAAAATATATGTCCTTAGATATTTTTTAAAAATACCTGAAATGAGATTTTTTAAGTAAAAGCAAAAGAAAGAAAAAGCATAAACTTTCACTCAACATCCATGAGGTTATCTATTTATTCTAGCTGATTTCATTGATTTTTACTAGTACTAATCAGAAGTGTTCCAGCACTGGCCATCAAGTACAAATATATTTGAAGGACATTTTTACAGATCAAAGAATTTGTGGAAGATATAGAGGAGACTTATTAAAAATTGAGCAATGTCTTCTGAAAAATTTCAAGTTAGTAAAAGTGGACACTTTTTAAGACTAAGTGAAAACTGTGTATATGTACCTACAGATGAGAATTTTCTGTAGCAGATGTTGGTGCAGTGTAAAACTGTGAATTTGCCACACACTGGATGCTCTTCACAACTTGCTTTGCTGGCACTTTAAACCCTCAAAATGCAGGGGATTTCCTCATTTTTTTTTGCCTACCATAGCACAGATATCTGTACATCACAGTCTTGTGTTGATTAGTGCCACATCTGATCACATGACATATTTGATCTGCATCCAGGCTTAAGCATTTGATTAATTGTTAATGAGAGGCAGACCATGTGATGGGGTGAGGATACCAGCTGCAGGAAGATGTGGCAACTAATCAAGCACGGGGCTAGAGAAGTGCCACTGAGGGATAACAAGCAGAAAGACTTCAGAGGCAAAAGCTCACAAGTTTGGAGTAAAATTGAACTGGCAGAGTAAGTCTGTGTCAAAGTAATGCTGGTTTTAATGACAAGTTGTTCCGTTCCTTTACAGGCCACTGATTCTGGCAAGCCACCACAATCTGCAAGCTTAGTTCTGAGCATCACCTTGGAAGATGTGAATGACAACCCACCAGTGTTCCCCCAAAAATCCTACTCCGTGGCTGTGAGGGAGAATGAGCCTCCACATGTGGTGTGTGGCACTAAGAATAAACAGCCTGTTCTGCATTTGTTTTCTCTCTGCACTGGGAAGGGGCAGTGATGTCTCATGGCTGTACATTGCTGAACATAATTTTTTACTTTGTGGGGCCTGTAGAATCACACAGCATGTTTGGTTTGTATGACAGGGGGAATACTTGTCCCACTGATTCTTCCTAGAACTCTCACAGAGAGTGAGATCTGCTCCCCCTTTCCCTCTTGTCCTCAGCAGTGATTCCACGCTGCACAGACTGAGTTTTCACTGGATCTATGGGCAATATGTTTTAAAGATGTTTAGTGCTGTAGGTGCTGTGCATAAGTCCAGCATCCCTCTGTTCTTAAGCTTTTCTGTCTTAGAATCATGGAATGGTTTGGATTGGAAGGGACATTAAAGATCATTTTGTTCCAACCCCTCAGCCATGGGCAGGAACATCTTTTTCTAAGACCAGGTTACTCAGAGCTCCATCCAGCCTGGCCTTGCAGGGATGAGGCATCACAACTTCCCTGGGCAACCTCCCAGTGCATCCATTTCTGGCTCTGTATCTGCCTTGCAGATGTGACCTCATGGTTTCCAGTAGTCAAGGGAAGAGTTATCACTTGACAATCTGTAACTGCTCTGCCACAAGCTGTGCCAGAATTCCAGTAATGCAATTAATCAATCGATGAGTAATTCAGTCAGTAAATACTCTGTGGGTCAATACCAGTCTTGTGTGCATGTTTTGCCACTCTCTTTGTTCTGCTCTAAACCTTTTGTTGCTGACTCTTTTCCCTTTTATTTTAGATTTTGAGTGCAGTAGCCACAGATGCAGATATGGGGTACAATGCCATCATTCATTACACCATAACTGGAGAGACGACTTCATTTCATGTTGGAGAACTTTCTGGAGATATTGCAACCCTTCAACCTCTGGACTATGAAAGTCATTCCCAGTACATGTTTATTCTGAAAGCTTTCAATCCTGGAGAGCCACATCTCCAAGACACAGCAAACATTACAGGTATTTCTACTTTACCACAGAAAATGAACCTTCATCAACCCTAGGGAATATTTCAGCATGTGTATTCTGAGGCATAAACCAATAGTAGTGTGCAGTCTGCTAGAGTAAATTATCAGAAATGATGGTGTGATCTGTTCACTATAGCCAGATGAAATTTTTCTAAAAACAAAGTTTGCCATGTCAAAAATGAGGATTTTTTCACACAAACTGACATTACTTCCTTCAATATATTCACAATTTTTTTTCCTATTTTTTGAGAGCATATTGACATTTGGATTGAAAAGTTTCCAAAAACATAATTCAGGTTTTTTTTCTGCTTGTATACAGAAGGGCAGTTTATAGGGTGATAAACAGTGTTGACAGTGATTTTTAGTCTTGTTCAAATAACAGTGCTTGATTGCTGGCTTTTTTTCCTTAAAAAAAATTTAAATAAATTTGTTCTGTTGAGGGAAAAAAGACATTTCTGTGAAGCTGGTATCCCAGCTTTTGGCCAGCCCTACTGTTGATCAGTATGACTGGATATATTCTCATTCAGAGGAGCTGTGCTGGTTTATATTAGCTGAAAAAAACCCAACTCGCAACCATTTAGGTAAAACTCACCAAATGTGATGATTCTTTCTCAGTTACTGTGGAAGATGTCAATGAAGAAGGACCTGTGTTTGACCAGTCCTCATATTACAAGATCCTCCTAGACAGTTCTACAGCTGGCACACTGGTAGTAGACATCAATGCAAGAGATGAAGGCAAGGGTTATGATGAAGGCATTTTCTACAATATTTCAGGTATGTTAGAAAAAAATGTTAGGCCTGTTTATTACTGGGATATTTGATACTGCTAAAGCAAGCTGCATGACACCAAAATGAGAGAGAATGGTCATAAATTGAACTGGCAGGTTTGGAATGGATAGAAGGGGTAAGAAATCCTCTGTGAAGATCAGTAATTAATGGAAGAGGTTGCCCAGAGAGGCTGTCCTTGGAGATTCTCACCTGATGGATCAAATCCTTGAACAACCTGTGCTGAATTCACTCCTGGCCATGTTTTGAGCCAAGAGGTTGGACTAGAGGGGGTGTCTTGTTCCAAATCACACGTACAGATTAGGATTTCAACTTGTGTCTCTTCACTCCTGGGCATACGCTTCAGTCACTGGTGTCTGCTGGTTCCAAGGAACATCTCCAACGTTTCTTTTTCTGTTTTCAGGTGGAAACTCAGAAGACCTCTTTAGTCTTTCGAGTACTACAGGAGAACTCAGGTTAACAAGAGACTTATCCAAACAAACTGCTCCCCTGTATTACTCCTTGAACATCACCGCTACAGATTCGGGTCTACCGCCTCTTTCAACCTCTGTAAAGGTACTAAAATTTCTACCTTGCACTCAGTTTACTGCACAGTAATTTCCCAGGTTGTTTTGTTCTAAATTAAGCATAGTTACACCAGGAAAGGGGTATTAGGCAAAACTATGTGAACCAGGAATCAGAATGTCAGAGATTTATTTCTGTTTCAGGCTACAAGATAACAGCTACCAAGTCATCCTGCCCTAGCAAATGCTGGCACACCACACAAAATGGCTGTGATCATTCCATTTCAGAAAAGACAGACAGAAGCTCCAGGCTGTGAGGGAGGAGGATTAGAGCAGTGGAGACTTCTGGGCAAGGTCAAAGAGTGGGACAGCCAGAAAGGATATAATGGAAGTATGTGATAAATAAACAGGAGATGGCACATAAAGTGTTCCTGTTTATTTTCTTATAATGTAAGAAAAAATATTTTCTAGATTGAAGAGTGAGAAATCTAAATACGATTTAAAAAATTATTTTTACACAGTGCTTGTAACTTGATGGTGATCTTTTGCCACTAAATATCACAGCAGAATTTAAAAAAGAACTAGAAATCTATATGGATAAAGATGTAGAAAGTTACCTTTAACAACCTTAAAATGTAGACTTATAAGCCATCATTGTTCAGAGGATTGGATAGCACCTGTGTGGCAAAAGAAATACATTATTTTTGTGAAGCAGTAGGCATTTTTTATTTACTACCTATCACCTTTTGTTCTTAATCTATAAATCAGTTACAATGGTTTTAAAATACGGTACACACAGACTCCTGCTCTGGTCACACCCTCTCCAGTGGAAGACTGGAGATGAGTGCATCTCTCTCAGAGCTGCTTAGTTAGACCAGTCCTTTAAAATGTTCTGTATGTGAGGAGCTGGAACTCTGTGTTTAGCAAAGCATCCTGGTGAACCTAAACTGGTTCTGGTGTTTCCCACCAGCATTTGCTGCCTTCAGGGCAGTGTCAAACTCAGCAGGTAGCAATCCCAGGCTACTCACTGGCCAAGGCCTGGACTTGTGCTGTCTCACAGCTCAGAAAGAAGAAAGTTCCAGCTAAAGCCACAAACATCCCCCCATGGCCATGTCCTTTTCCCTGCAGGTGTCAGTCATGATTGTTCCCATGGACGTGTCCTACCCAGTGTTCCTGGAAGAAGCCTATCACCCTGCCCCTCTGTCAGAGAAGACCCCTGCAGATACATTTGTTGTAGAGATCAGGGCCTTGTACAAGCTCCCTGTGAACTACAGCATTGCCTCTGGAGATGAGCAAGGTGAGCTGGATGTGGAATAATGGGAAAAGGGGGTGTGAAACAACGAGCACAGCACTGAGCCTTGGGATGGTTTCTTCTCTCCTTCCTTTTGCTCTTGCTTGTTCCACACCCATTAATACGGGCTGGGAATGAACCAAATGTACCAGTTTGATGTGCAGCAGGTGTGGGCCCATGATTGAATTTGTGTCAGAGCAGCGCAAGGCACATGACACAGGGCTGGCTTCACCAGCTGTGTGCTGTGTCTGCTGCAGGAAGATCAGGCTGTACCTGGTCAGGCATAAAGTTACTCTGGCTGGAGAAAAAAAATAATAGCACAGAAACTTCTAGTAGAGATACTGACTCAGCAATGTTTTCCTAGCAAATGTGAGTGCCTAGAGTTCGTTTATATGTGATCAAGTGCATCAGTGCTTTGTCACATTTTTTTTTAATAAATATAGAGCTGATTTTAATCTATCATCAAACAGCCAATTTGTATTTCAGTTTTGTGAAGTGTTTTGTATGAAGTCATGATCTTCAAGGTAGTTGCAAAATTCCTCATCTTTATAAAGAACAGGCCTTCTCAGGAAACATAAAAATTTCTAACTGAAAGATGGGCAAATAATCTCTGACTGTTTCAGAGGAACATGAAGACCTGACTGGAGAGCGGTGGATTGAATTTTCTCCCTTTTGGTTTCCTGTCTGACCTTCTGAATTATTTCTTTTTGTTAATTACAGCCCTGGATATATTTGACATTCTTGTCAACCTTGTAAAAATGCTGAATTTCATTTTGTTCTTTGAAGAATACTGTACCATACAATATTCATATAAATAATGTGTAATTTTCACTGGAGGGTCCATATCTTCAGTTTCAACTAATGAAATCATAACCAGAATAATTTCTGGTTGATTTTTTTTTTACCAGGATATTTCATTATCCATTCATCCACTGGCATTGTAAGAACAAGTAAGAATGTAAAATTGGAAGATTTTCCAGTAAATTTCAAGGTACGAGCAACAGACTCATCTAATGATGCCATATTTAATGAAGTTGAAGTGACAGTGGAAGTCATGGATGAAAACAATTTCCCACCAGTTTTCCCATCCTCTCTACTAGAAGAGAGATTACCAGAGGTAAGAAAATGTCATCCAAACTGAATCACAAAATTAATCTTCAAAATAATAATAATAAGAATAGTATTTTGTTGAGTATACAAGTAAGCTTCTGGAACCTTGCAGACTTGCTGTTCTGTCCTACCATGTGATGATGTGAGGTTTATTTCAAGCTGGAAATCCCAATACAACAAGAACGATGCAGAAGTGGTGACTTATTGAAGGAAAATTGAATCTTTTCTAATAAGGGGCTCCATGAAGGAAGAACTACCACTCCATTTTGAATATTTTACACAGAGAATATTCAGGTGCATTCAAAATCTATTGGAGGTGCTGGGCACCTCATAGGCTCTCACTCAGCCCTTTGTAAGGGAGCTTCACACAGGGAAGTGACAGGGCAAAGTCTCTAATTTAGCAATAATTCTCCTCTTGCTCACATACAATCTGTTGTGGTTTTGCTGGCATAAGTGATCAGCAGCAGAGAACAAGCCAGATTTCAGTCAGATTTTCAGCCATTGTGGTTCTCTACAGAAGAAGCCACAGCATTTAAATATGCAAAAGCATCTTGCTCAACGTTTCACTCTCAATTTTCAAGCAACGCTTTTCACACTTTAATCTGCTGGTTGCTTTTTTTAAAAAAAGAAGCACATTGATCATGTAAATATTTTATAGAGCACATGCCTTGCCTTTGAGATGCCCAGCTGATGCACATGTATTGTCTTCAGCAGCCACAACTGATTTAAAATCTACTCCATTTCTATCACTCAGTTAAATATAGTTTCACTTATTACACCTAATTTTAATGTTCCCAGTTAGTTTAATGGAGAAGAACTAGAATCACATTTCCCAGCCTTAAAAAATTGATTTCCATGTGAAATATTTACACAATGGGAATTGGTGGATGCCCTGTTGGATCAAATAACTTCAGATGAGGTCTCAAATAGCCCTGCAAGTGAAATGCTGATATCTGCTCTCAATCTTGGTGCAAATGACATCGTTAAAAAGGAAGAATTAGCTAATTTATTTTGATAACTATTAGCCAAATAGTGTTCAGAAAGAAACATGACTTTGGAGTTAAGAACACCCATCGAATTTCCTAAGAAATTGAGGTTGTTAGACAGAAATAACTGCAAGTCAGATGCTTGAGGTTAACATTTGGGCTGTTTGAAATCATTTTTCTCCCTGAAAATTGCAGCTATGGGTAGAGAAAAACAGTTATTTTCTGTAAATTAGAGAAAGCAAGAGACTCTCTTACTGTGCTGAACAAGTTGTATAATTTTGGTTTTAAAGTCTATATTACTGTAAATGGATGCAGTATCTGTTACTTTCACATAATTCAAGCAACGGCAGCAAAGCAGTCTCTGAGAACCTCAATCTTTCTTCCTCCACAGAATTCCCCTGCTACTCAGATTGTGCAGCTGAAAGCTCAGGACAATGACACAGGTAGAAATGGCTTCCTGACATATGGCATTCTCAATGGACATGGACTAAAATTCGGGATAAATGAAACAACTGGAATCCTTTACTCCACGGCCCCCTTTGATTATGAAGAGGAACCCACAGAGTATCAGGTTTGCCTTAGATTTTTTATATCTTCTTTATTCAGAATTCTTTACCTTTCTCTTGGAAAACAGGTGACACTTGTGCTTTTGTTTAGCTTGACAATGCTTAAATATTTTCTGAACTGGTTTAAAATAGCAGCATCTCAAGGTGTGAGGCATTATTAAAACCAGCCACTGCCTTTTGACTATAATGAAATTCAAGCACAGCTCATTGTTCATCTGCCCTGCCAACACTTCAGCACATGAATAACTAATTTCACAATGAAAGCTCATGTATTCAGCACTGTCTGTTGCTTGAACCAGTGCTGGATTGAGAACTTGCAAATATGATTCTCAGTTAATCTTCTTTTTGTTGTTGCCACTGCTGGATATTTTTTATGGTCTTACTTTGCTTCAGGTAAAAAAAATTGGTGTAATTGTTGGTTCTACACAGAAAGACTTCTCCAGTTCACCCAAACACTCCCTCAGGTTCCAAGAATCATTTTGAGGTGAATTCAGAACTGGACTTTACATTTCTAAGAGCATCTCAAAGTTTAAAATACACAAGATTTTTTTAATCCTTATGCAAGAGCCTCTTTGTATGACTTCCCATTACCAATAACTGTGTAACTCACAGGTTGTGGTGTATGCTGAAGACGATGGAATCCCTGAGAAGAAGAGGGGTTACTGCACAGTTGTGATAAAGATCACTGATGTTAATGACTGGCCACCTGTGTTTGATCCAGTGCCTGACTTCAGTGTCCCTGAAAATGTGCCTGTGGGATTCATAGTTGGAAAAATCACAGCATCAGACAGAGACACAGGAGACAATGCCTTTGTTCTGTATAACCTCACAGGTAACAAGGAATTCTGTCACCGCACTGGCACTTTGCTGTCTATACAATTATGAGCATAATTAGTATTATCCCTGTTATTTCCTAACCTCTTTCCACCAAAGCCATTCACTTTCACCTGGTTTGGAATATTACTAATTTATGCTCATACAATTTTCAAACCTTGGCTCATGTTTCAGATGCCCATCCACTCAAAATACTTCTGCTCTTCCTCTACATTATCCATACGCTACTTAAAAAATTGTTTTGATGGATTTGGGACACAAGTAAACATGTAATTTAGGAGTGCAGTTAACTATGTGCTGCTAAGATGTATTAATTGATGATGCTTGTTTAAATCTGCCTCAGGAGATGGAGAAAATATATTTGAAATAGATGAAATACAGGGCATCATTAAGATAAGGAACTCTCCAGACTATGAAACCACAAATAAATACAACCTTGCAGTGACTGCAGTCAACAATAAATCTGCCCCTTTCTACCAGGTAAGAGACCATTACTGTAATGAACAGCGACCCTTCAGAGAGGGGTCCCATCCCAGCCATTTATTGTGTAGAATAAATGAGTCACCTCCTCATCTTTAGAGTCAGACTTCTACAGCCATTAACACAAGTGGTAGTATACTTTAATAATGTGAAATACTTCAGAATTATGCATGGTAGGCTTTGACCCTGAATTGTTTGCTGACTGACCTGTGCTGGGGAACTGGAGTTTGTGTGCTGCTGTTAGAACTATAAGTGATGTGATAATTTTTTGTGGGAGAAGAAGTATTTTCAGCAGATTGTTCTGGTTCTGCTGTATTTCTTTATTTGAAAAGATATGAGACACTTCTTTAACAGAATCAGAACATGTGTGGTTTCCTTAACTGCATGGTGGAGGTCTCCTAAACGCAACCTGTTCTTACTCATTCAGACACCTTTCAAGAAGAATCCTACTGCAACATTGAATTCCTGCCTCTCCTGTTAAAATCCTGTAGAGATCTCTGAAGCTGAGTTCACACAATTAAACTCAAACAATATTTTACTGCCGCGTTTTTGAAGCCTGATTTATCATTTCTGTTGCATGTGCAAGTAAGGAAAAATCAGTGCTAAATAAGAGTTTCTAAATACTCTAAAATTCATGGCACCATTTTGTTTCCTAGGCAGCCACCCATGTGAGTGTTGCAGTGATTGATGTGAATGACAATGCCCCAGTGTTTGCCCAGAGCTCCTATTCTGCCTCCATGAACATGGTGAATCCTGTGGGCGCTCCTGTCCTCACCGTGAGCGCCACCGACCGTGACCAGGTGATTCCTCCTGCGACCCCGCCACTGCTCTGGGCTGCAGCACAAGCACATCCTGCTCCATTCTCCTGCCATGCAGCACCAAACGGAGCAGAAAGGGAATCCTGCTTAACTACCAGCCCTGGGAATTGGAAATTAGGAGTTTCGCTGGCTCTGCCTTGACACTGACGTACTCCCTGGCTCTGGGCGTGTTTCCTCAGCTGTATTTCCTTTCGTTTTTCCCTTCACTACACAGAGCTGCATGCACCAGTCCTTCAGAAGTATACAAGGACTGAAGCAATTTAGTGTCTCTGAAGTTATTTGAACTTTTGAGGTAGAAGAATCTGTAAAAACTAAGCATCATATAGCTGACTTGAGCAAGGAAATGTCTGCTTGCCAAACTCCTCTGAAGTGTGGCACCCCAGCTGATTCTTTCTGTCCCCATTTTTAATGTAATTTTGTTTGATGTATGTGTACTACACCCATCAAATAGTATCCAGGCACTGGCAGGGATATCCAGTAGTCAACCACATCACCATGACAACATCACTAGTAATTATATCATTTACAAGATGAAACATCTCCAAGTGACAACAAAATAGGTGTAGCAGGTGCCTTCCTATTTCTTCATGCATAATTTTGGTTGGAATAGCTGCAGCTGTGGTACATTGCTGCAAATCATCTAACAGCCCTTTTTTAATCAGCCTTTTCAGTGACTTTGTATAAAAAAGTGAAATTGCCTTTGAAAATTGCTGAACTGTGGGAGATCTGCATTGAGACCCCATGAAACTCCTCCTTCAGCTGTGCAGATTGGCACTTGTCCTCCCTGTGCCACCCTCACTACTCTGACTGTCCCCCTCTACACATCTAACTTATTTTCATTAGAGACTTTTTGCCATGTTTTTACTGTGTAATTGACCAATGTATTGGGTACTTTCTTCTTCTTTGTGTTTTGGGGGGGTGTTTTTTTGTTTGGTTGGTGGTTTTTTTTGTTGTTGTTTTTTGGGTTTTTTTGTTGTTTGTTTTTTTTTAATTTGTACACGTCCTACCATGGCTTTTATTCTTCAAAAAAAATCATTATTTACAAAATTATTTCACTAGAGAAATTTAGATGTTTTTGGATCTCTTGTTTCAGTGTTTATCCAAACATACTCCCAGTTCCATGAAATTCTGTTCCTTTCCTGGCAGGGTCAAAATGGCCTTATTGAGTATTACATCCTCCCGGATCCCACTGTGAGCCCATTCTTCCTGATAGAGGATTTGAGTGAGGGGAAGATAATTACAACTGGAAACCTGTCTAGATCTGGAGAGATGCATTTAACAGTGATGGCAAAGGACAAAGGTTCTCCTCCTCTAAATGGCACTGCTGTGGTTACTCTGAGTGTGTTTGACAACCGTCCATTCGTTCCTCGCTTCAACACAAGTGAGATCAGGTGAGGCTTTCATATTGAGTTAAATAACTGGGACGTGTTCACCAGGTAGGGCAAAGCATAGCAAAGTTGAAGGTCATTTTCATATTTTTCCATGCAGAAGAAAGGACATCAGTTTTGAGGGTTTTTTTAAAGCAAAACATGGGAAATTCTGCTATACTTGGGGTTCTGTGAATGAGAGCTGAGGCATTGCCTTTTATTTCTCTACTTTGCAGCTTTTATAAGCCAGACTCTTTGTCCCTTTTCCCTTGAACACTATAAAACATTTTTCCTTAGGTTTTACTCAAGGATGACCCAAAATCTGACTGGAAAACCAGGGTTTGCACTGCACTCTGAAAGCTGGGCAAATCTGGCAGACAACTGGGGGGAGAGGACAAGATTTTCCACGGAGAACTCTCTTTTAAAGAGTTACAATTCAAAGCCTGCCTGGGAAATTACTGCTGGCAAATTTAACATTACGATTTATCCTTTATTTCCTGCATTAGCGTTGCTGTTTCAGAAAACACTGGAGTGGATTATTTAATTTATGATTTTGCTGTGGTTGAAACATCAGGAAAACCAGTTGATTACACTGTTGTATCTGGCAATGAAAGAGGTGAGTACTATCCCCCTTACGAGTTAAAATAGCCACAACATCATAACCTGTCTTTTGCATGGCAGGTGCTGCTGTGCATAAATGAGGAGATGGAGAGCACAAATAAAACATTTTTAAAGAAAGGAGTACACAGAGAATTTTTTTCAGGGCTTTTCAGCATTTAGTTTGCTGACCTTTGGCTTTAGAAAGGGTGGTAACTTGCTAAGAAATGCCTTCTTTTAATCTTAAACTAGGATAATTTAGAGATCTGGGGGAGCCAAAATAGAAGGTGTTGTTAACAGGCAGCTTCCTCCTGGCCCATCACTTTCAGTCCATCATTTCCTTGCATTTATGTTCTCCCCTCTAGCAGCTTTGCCCAGGCTCCATTTGGCCCACAACAAAGTACATAGAAACTGAGAGAAAACTTAAAAATGCATAAAAAATGGAGCTGTGCAAGAAGGAGCTGCAATTCTCCTTATTTGTGAAACCATGAGAAATTCTTTTTTACATTTACTGCTCCTTTACACATTTAAGAGCTGTTTGGTGTGGGGTAGGTACCCAGCTGTGATGATGCCTTTGCTGCTTGGCCAATGGAATGTTGGATTTCACATTGTTGAGAGCAGAGAAGCCATGGGAACATCCCAAGGGCAACCAAGACAGGAGAGGTAGGAGGGGTACAAGTGAAATGGCAGCTGTCACAGCAAAAGTGCATGTTTGTCCTTCCAGGTCACTTTAGACTGGATCCTGAAAGTGGTGAGCTGAGAACAGCAGTTAATTTGGACTATGAGGAAGTTTCTCAGTATGTGATTTTAATTCAAGCAACAGAAAAAGTCTCCTCTGCTGCAGAAGTCCAGCATTCAGGTAACTTCTTGCCTTGAAGGACATTTCAGGGGAGCAATGAGCACACATTTTGTGTTTGCAATCCATACAGGAGTCGTGTTTCTCTTTAACTTGTAAAGTTTGATGTGAAAGGTGAAAAGCTGGTGGCCAAGGTGGTTCACTTGTGTTTTTTTTCAGGCCTGTTTGCTGAGAACGTGGCCATGCTGACAATCTCTGTGCAGGATGTGAACGAAGAGCCCGTGTTTTCCAGCAGTTCCTACTCTGCCCGCATTCCCAACTCTGTGCCCTACAAATACCCTGTCATTACAGTCCAGGTAGAGTATTTCCTGTGCTCTTCACAAGGACAGAAATCCTGTGATAGAGCTGGGTTTCTTCCACTGCATTAAAGGAGCCTTAAATATCCTCTCGAGAGCTGAGCTGACTGACTGAAGGGCAATGGTGCAGCCCAGGACGAGTGTCACAAATCACCTTTTTTAAACCCAGGCCACAGATCCAGACTCAGGAGACAATGGACTTCTGCTGTACAACTTAGTGGGAGGTCAAACCAACGAATTTGACATCAATGAACACACGGGGCAGATTTTTACAGTTTCTGTAGCAGGAAAGGCTGGAACATTTAATCTGGAAGTCCAAGCTGCAGACCAAGGCACAAGAAGACTCACAGCCTGGACAACAGTCAGCGTAAGGAAGATTTTATGTAGAATCCTGATTTACTTCCATGTCAAAATTGCAAACAAGAAGGGTTAAGTTGGGGAATGGCAAAACCAAAAAATAACTTAACACTGTCAATAGGGCTGTCAGATACATGAACATTTACATACTAGAATTAAGAGGCTGCCATTTTAATTGACATATAAACATATTGGCACAAAAACTGATTTTTGGAGGACTTTGATTTTATATCAGAGGGGTTTTGTTATTGTTTAGTGGGTCGAGGGTTTTTTTTGGTCAATCTGTGAGAAGAACAAATGCTTTAGAAAATCTTATCTGTGATTCTTTATTAGGTAACTGTTGATGCCAGTTCCAGTAGCAACATTGTGATGCTGGTGCTTAATCAGAAGATCAATGTTGTGGAAAGAAACAGTGCTGAAGTGCAAAGGTATTTTTGAAACTGTGAAGCTTATTCTGGTATAATATCTATTGATAAATTCCGAGTCCCTTTGGGACAGGAGCCTGACAGCCTACAGGGAGCTGATACAGCCAGTGCCCAGGAAAAGCCAGGCCCTCAATTTGCCATAGCTCAGAATAATTTCAGCAAACTCACAAGAATCCACCAATTTTTGCCTCGTGAGTTTTTAGCCTGAAGCTGACAAATCTCAAAGAGGTCATTGGACTGGACAATTTCAAGTGGTCCCTTCCCACCTCAATGTTTGTGTTATTTTTAACAGCCTAGGATAAAGGTTTCCATGGATAGCGGGATAAAAATGTGGAGACATAGGGCAGACACCACAAACCAAACCCACCATTGCTACAGGTGAAAACCCCGTCCCATGGCACAACAGCAGAGCTTCCCCAGGACATCCCAGCCCTGCAGGAACAGGGGACTAGCCAGTGATGTGTGATGGCAAATTAAATTACAATTAAAACTACAATTAAAACCATAATTGGGCCTTTCTGGCACATTAACCAGGATGGAAGATCTTTTGTTTGGCTACACATAAACATATATTGACACTGGAAAGATTGAGTCCTGTGCTTATGAAGGGAAATCACTCTGAAGGTGGGAAAAATGAGTTTGTGATGTTGATGCTATTATGGACCAGTTCTTGTTGGTAAAAATTAAATGGAAAACTTTCTTGGAAGCAGCTGGTGCTCAATGCTACCAGAATGATGGATTAACTGGGCCACTGGCCCAATCCAGCACAAAATCTCTGGAAAAAGAGGAGAAAACAATGAGGATTATGACACTAAATTTCGTTCCTCTCCACCTTTACTGGATATAGTAATCTATAGATATTTTTTTCCTCTGCTACTCAATCACTAAACAATTTTGGACAAATAGCTTAATTCCTTTGCTGATGATAATCCTACATTTTACATGCTTAGATTAAAATACCTTCCAAGGTTTTTTTATTAGTATCAATTAATATCTGCCAAGTGTTGTATTAAATACTACTTAATTTAATTTCCAGAGTAAAAGAATCTATCACTGCCCAGTTAATTAAAAATATGTTTTCTTCATGTGATGTCAGGGTCCTGGAAGATAAACTTGGATGGAATGTATATGTGGTTAATATTTATTCCAAGGAGTTTGAAAGAAAAGCAAGGAGCAGCACTGATGAAACCGAAGTATGGATCATTGCTTTTGATGAGGCCCACCAGGAAGTACCTGCAGAAGATGTAAAAAGGTCTGTATGGCACAGTCTGACTTCTGGAGGACAGAGCTTATGCAGACAGGAGTTTTTAGAATTCAGAAAGCTGATTCACTATTTACTGAAAGCTAATTTTCAGAGTTTGCCAAAAAACATGATTAAGGCTGTTTCATTGTGCAAAACAGATTTAAAAGTCAGTTTGAGAAAAAAAAAGCTGCAGGAGAAAGAATATAATTATAATATATATATTGACCTCAGAGTGGCAGAATGTTGATTAAACCCTCACACTTTAGGTGTATTTTACGTTTCTTGGTAACCTGTCAGTGATGTGGATCTAGTTCAACTGTCCAAGCTCTGCAGCATTTCAGTTTTAGGTCACAAGCACAGGGCAGGCTGCTGGAAAACAGCTTTTCCTGAATGAAAGACACAAGTCCAAATCCTCGGAAAAGGTCTTGGCAGACCACGGGGAGATATCCTGTATTTCCTGCACTATTCCTGCAGCCAACATGAAGGTAAACCGTGCACATTTTCCCCTTCTGTCCTCAGGAAACTGCGGGAGCAGAAGGGCGACATTGAGCAGGAGCTGGAGAAGGTGTTTGCAGCGTCCGTCAGCGCTGCCATCGGGGAGGCTCCGGCTGTCCCCGCGTCCCCGGAGCTCGTGGCCACCATCGTGCTGGGGGTGCTGCTCGCCGCCACCTGCATCGCCTTCCTGGCCTATGTCCTGCTGGAGCTCAAAAGAAAAAGGTACCGAGGGCTGGCCTTGACCATGTCGTTTAGATTTACAGCTGATGGGTTTAATTAGGCGTCAACTCGAAAAAGTTTGTCTGATAAATTACTGGCATTTGCAGGGAGCATTGCCTGAGATTTGTTATGTTGGATGCACTACACAAAACAGGAAGCTGTTTCTTGTTGTGTTTGTCACACAGCAAAAGCAGAAACAAATCCTTCTAAAACAGAGAAATGTGGGCAGCAGAAATTTTAATTGTGAAGGGGGGCACATGAGTCTCTTCCAACCCTATAAATGGTGACATCAAGGGAGGTTTTGCTGCTTAACTTCAGTGGCAGCAGGGCCACATGGTAGAGGAAAACAAATAATTTCCAGAAAGGAAGCAAACATTTACACTGCTACCATTATGGCAAAATAGGAAATACTCCAAACTAATCCCCAGAATAGCACTGAAAAGAAATGTTGTGTATTAAACTTATTACACAGATAATTCATCTTCTGTTTCTAAAACAACAGTAAAGCCAATCCTCAAAAATAATTTTTATTATTATTTTAATATTTTCAGAAAGTATGGGAAACAGGATTTGGTTAAGAAAGTTGAAATTATGGAGGGAATTGATAACCCATGGGCAGTTGACAAAAATGGGAGTCTGAAAAGTTTAGACAAACCAGAGCACATGAATTATGGGTAAGTAGACTGCTGCTATCACAAAACTATAAAAAATTGCATATAAAAACTGTGGTTGTAGTTTATTCTGGTACCATAGGATTTCCCTTGGATCTCCCACTAGGCTGTAAGTCCATTTCTAAGGACCTTTAAAATGGTAAATTAAAAATATCTACACTTGAAGGAAGTTAATACCTTTTAATCTTGTATCAAAGGTAAATTCCTACTTACTCTTTAGCAATTTGTTAATCCTAATGCAGAAAAGACCCTTCAGGATACCAAAAGCTACTTAATTCACCTGAGTAAAATCCCACTGATTTTGAGATCAGTGTACATGCTGCTCTTGGCTGTGGAGAGGCTGAGATTTTTGTCACAGCTCCAAGTGCTATGAATTCTCTGATCTCTCTTAGGAGAACTGAGATGATGTCATTTGACAACCTGGAAGGCACGGGAGATGATGCTGAAAAAGATGAAATTCAGGCCCCTGAAAAAGACAATTACCTGGAGACAGTGCTGCTGGATTACAGGGGTGAAAGTGAGCAGAATGGAGCTGCTGAGAGTAGAAATGTGGAGGTCCAGCCTACTGTGGGATTCACAACAAAACAGGTAACAAGCTTTTTGATTGCAAAGCGTGGAGCGAAAGGTATTTTATTGTTATTCTTCAAATAACTGAAGGAACTATCACAAAAGCAAATCTAATGGAACTGAAAAAAAACCTCTTGTAAAGTAATCCCTGGAAGTGTTCAAGGCCAGGCTGGCCAGGGCTTGGAGCAATGTGGTCTAGTGCAAGGTGTCCCTGCCCATGGCAGGGGGGTTGGGGCTGGACAATCTCTTATGGTCCCTTCCACCCCAAACCATTCTATGATTCTGTAAAAAAATCTTAGAGGAGGGGCTGTTTGTCCCTGCCTAGAAGAAGGAGCAGGACTTTCATCCAGAAGTGATGACTCTCTTCTCTCTCTATGGAATGTGAACAGTAAAGGGCTCACAATTTTATGATTTCTACTGTTTACAATTTCTCCACACACAACCACGTGTAGCATTCTGCCTCACCTGCGTTACGCTTTTTTGCAGGATTCCTTTCCAACAGACACAAACCAGAAGCCAGCTGTTTCCTTAACACCTCATCCCACACTGCCTGCCCCTGAGAAAGAACTGAAAGGAGTGAAATTTTCAGAGGTGGCAGTGATTTTGGACGCAGAGCCTGGAGATGATGAGTCTGAAGGCGATGCATCTGAAGGCGATGAGCCTGGTGATGATGTATCTCTCTGATAAGAACACTCGACGAAGAAAATTTTTAGAAAAACCACAATGAGACTCATTGGAACTGCTCAGAATTCAACGAGCAATAAAAATATGGGAATGTTATCCAGATTATAATTCTGCTGTTGTTGCAAGGATGTATAAGGAAAGACGACAAGCAATATGCGGGAAGGGCTGCAGTGCTGTACTGCAGGGTTGCCTCCCCAGCACTGTCTCACAGTGTATTTAATTTCTTTTGGCACGTGTCAAATGGGCAAGACAATAAACCCGATTCTGGAGGCGTTGCCTTGTCATTGCTTCAGATAGAGTAATTTTGGAACATCAATTCTGTTCTTCTGCGCAGAAGTGTCCGCCGCAGTCTTTGAAAACGAGAGTCTGTTTTCTAATTTTCCTGTTTTCCTTTTTCCTTTTTTTTTTCCTTTCTCTCTCTCCTCTTTTCCAGTTAGGCGCTGCCTTCCCCCCGGAGCCGGGAGCAGCCCCGAAGGAGCGGCTTTTCCCGGGCACAGGAGCGGAGGAGCGGCCGCCGAGACCGGCAGCAGCGAGGAGGCTCCGGGCGCCGCCGCCCCCGCTGCCTCCGCCCCCCGCGCCGGGAGGAAGGGCAGGGCAGGGCCTCGCCTTCCTCCTCCTCCTCCTCCGGCGGGGCGGGGAAGTTTCTGGCACCTTCTGGCGGTGCCGGCGGAAGCGGCCGGGAGGGAGGCGCCTCCGCGGGGCCGGGGCAGCGCCATGGCCAAGTGGGGCCAGGGGGACCCGCGCTGGATCGTGGAGGAGCGCGCCGACGCCACCAACGTCAACAACTGGCACTGGTGAGCGCCGGGATGCGGCGGGAACGGGCGCGGGATGCGGGACAGGGCTGGGGGGGAATGGGCGGCCGGCGCTGACCCCGCCGCTCCCGGGGCAGGACGGAGCGGGACGCCACCAGCTGGTCCAAGAGGAAGCTGAAGGAGGTGCTGGAGGGGCTGGTGGTGGAGGGCGAGGCCGGGCGCTGCGAGATCGGCGACCTCAAACACGTGGAGGGCGAAGCGTCCTGCAACAGCCGCAAAGGGAAACTCATCTTCTTCTACGAGTGGAACCTGCGCCTCAGCTGGAAAGGTACGGGGGGAAACGGGGACGCGAGGGGAGGTGGCGTTGGCACGGGCACCGTGGGCTCCGTGCTGGTCCCTGCTGCGATCGGGAGCCGTCCCTCTGCAGAGGAACCTGTCCCCTCCGGGCTGGGAAAACGGGAATGTCTCGGTGAACTGCAGTGACTCAGAGTCGTGGGGAGATTGCGGGAGCCACGTGGGCCTGGACTGGATAAATGCGTATTCTTAAATAACCTTGAAACCCGAGCTTGGCTCTTTCCCCCTCACCCAGGCTTTTTCCATCACATATTCCTTAGCGCTGCGTTCCCGGTGTATCAGCACGGGGTTGTTCACTTTGCAGGAAGTGAATGCCTGCATTGTGGCGATACTGACAGCAGAGTGCCGGGGCTGGTTTACTTCCACTATTCCCAAATTACAGCTGTGTGCTCCGTGCCTGTGGAGAGCAGGAAAACCGAGGAGACGTCACATTACAGCTGTTTCCAAAAACTAACTGTAGTTTACATTGGCGATTACGAATTACATGGGGATAAAACTCTTTAGTGAGAAATAGAAATAATTCTTGATTATTTGGGATACTGGGGCCTGTGCCTGTACATTTTTTTTGTTTTGCCATATTCGTTTGTAATCCCAGCTCTTGGAGTTGCCCTCCGCTGTGCTTGTCCCGTGACAGGCTCTTTGTTTGCAGTTCGGCTTTTGGTGATACTAAGGAATGCTTTCCATTTATTGTATGCCTAAAACTTGACAGTAAATTGTGGCCCGTGTCTTACACTGGAGTAGGAAGCAGGAGCAGCTGATGGAATGAGCGGGCCCAGGAAATTGTCCCTGAATGTTGTAGTGCCAAGTGACAGGCTGTGTTTCCCCAGATACTCAGCCCCTCCGGTGGGGAGATGTGCCTGACTGGAATATTGCTGAGACCAGAACAGATCTGGAAGTGAAGTATGCACCCCACAATAAGAGGGGACTTTAAACCAAGCGCTGTTGTTTGTTTTAGAGAGTTGTTGTATGTTCCAAGTGTGTTGCAAACTAAGACCATACTTAGAGTTGTGCTGTAAATGTTAGCAGAGAGCGAGGCAAATCTCATACTCCTGTGTAGTTTAAATCAGTGTAGATAAAAGATTTGTAGCAGCTTTTTGACTTCTTTAAGTTCAGCCAAAGTCACCTTAAGTTTAAACAGAGGTTGGTTTGGCTTTGTGTGGTTTATTTCAGAGTATAAAGTTAGCAACAGGCAGACAGCATTCTGTTTGTGTTTCTATGGAAATTCTCTCTAAACTGTTTCTCTACAAGGTGTTTATGCTGGTCAGTGTTTAGAGACAGCTCTGACTTGTGCTGGCTGCTTTGCTATGCTGAGTGAATCATGGCTTTGAAAGCTTAATTTTAAATGAATTTTAAATTTCCTACTATGCAGGAAATTCTAAAAAAAAAAAACCCCAGAGGCTGATGATTTTTTTGGTGATAGCCATCATGTCGTGTGTTTTGAGAGCTCTAAATTAGAAGTGAGAGTTCAGACTGAACTAAAAAGCTGTAATTAGTTCTACAAGTCTTCAAGGATAACTAGGACTTCAAGCTATGATTAAAATGTGGGTATGTAAGGACAAATGATAAAAATCCTGAGATTTGCAGCTGGTTTGGAAAGTCCAGTGTTGGAAAAACATCGTGCTTAGCAATTTAGATAAGAGAGAAATGAGAAAGTGAGGAACTGAGCATACTTAATGGCACTAAAATTGAGCAAAATGGCTGTTCTATCATTTTTTAGAGGGTGTAATGAGGATTTTAATGGATCATTCCACATTGTGGTGGAAGCTTTGTGAAAACAAATTTGTCCTTTTAAAGCAGGTATTTCAACAGTGTGTTATAGCTGCGTCTTTCTGAGATGTGTGCTTCATACTGGACTGGCACGAAACCCAAAATTAATTTGTTCTCAGGTCTCTTATTGCATTGCAGTGCAATTCCAGCACATAATTTGATTGATTGATAAAAAGATAGTAAAGCTTTGTTTACGTTACAGTGGCAGTGAAAATGCAGAGCTGCACTGACATTCTGCCTGTGTCGTGTTGATCCACCAGCTCTGTTTGTTCACTGCTTGGACTTTGCTGCCCAGCACAGACACAGTCACTGTGAAACTTTATTTTAGGGCTTCTGAAAATTGCTAACAGGATTAGCTGAATGAAGTCAGGTTTGTGTTTTGCTCCCCAAAACTCCTTCCTGCATGCCTGCACTTTCTTTCTGGGAAGAGCAGCCAAAAATAAGATTGGTTTTATTGTCTGCAAAGACCATGTTGTGTGGTTTTCCTGTACTGATGCTGGTGCTGGAAGGGAGCAGGGAAGAGCACACTGGGGTGGCTTTGTGGGCCCAGGAGTGTTTCAAGGATGGCATGAACCAGTTCCCATGGCTTTACTGAGTGACCCGTTCTCCTGGGAGACTCCAGGGTCGAGTTCTGCTGTCCCTGTGTGGATGTGGATGTGCAGTTGTGCATTAACAGACTTTGCATGTTGTGCAATCCCTCATTGCCTCAGACCCCAGTGGGGAGGGTTCTTTGCACTTTGTGTTCCCACCAGCCCTTCACTCCTCTCCCGCCAGGAAACAGCTGGGTGTCTGCTGGAGTCCCTCACTGGGATCTCGAGCACTTGGCTTCTGTGGGTGCCCCGCGGGCCCATGGGGACTCAGCAAAGTAATTAAAATAATGAGAGTGATGGTCAGGGACAGTGGGATCCAGGTGGCTCCTGTGAAAGTGAGAATCCCCAGAAATTCTGCATCTGCCTTCCTGAGAATTCCCCTTGTGCAGTCGTGCTCAGCCCTGTGTTGTTGGAATTTGAGAGTTTTGCTGATGAAGCACCTTGTTGGATTTTTAATGTTCTGACACTGAGCTGACAGACCTGCCTGTTTCTGTTGTTGGTTTCTGAAGAGATTTTATCTGATCTAATTAGTGAGTTAATTTAAATAACAAAACGCTCTTGCAAGGCAAAGGGGAAGAGTCTTCAGTGTAATCTTTTCAGTGTGGATCTGAGGCAGGGCAGCTCGGGGGCAGCTCAGTGGAGTGGGCCTTGGCCCCGGAGGATCAGAAGTGGAGCGTAATTTCTGTCCTTGCAGAGTCTTTCTGCAGCGTGCAGCGATTGTAAAGTGGTTAAAAGTAATATCAAGTGCTCTCAATGTGCATGTGAGTTTCCTGTTCTAAGAAATGCCAGTTGTGTGTACCTCTCCAGTATACAAATGTGTATTTCCTGGTAATGTGCTGCACCTTGGGAGTTTTCACACAGTTAAAGGGGGCATGGTTGGCATTCCAGGGACCTTCTGAATCCAGAGCAATCACATTGGGGGAGGAGATGATTTTCCTCTTCGCACCCTTAGAGGTACATTCAGTGTTGGGGACAGGCTGCAAAGGGTGTCAGAGCAGGTGACAACTGCAGGGAAGAGCAGTGCCGGGAGCAGGTGGGTCCCTGTCCATCCCTCGGTGCACCTGGATAGGGAACACAGCTCCCAGGAGAGGCTCAGGTTGCTCTTCAGTTCCTTTAAATCAGCCTTCAGGCAACTCCCTTCAGGTAAACCTTTGTACAACTGAGTTCCAAGTGTAAAACTCTTGCTGTGGGGGAAATAGTTTATAATGATGCATTTAAGAATTCATTATGTTAATACAGGTACAGTGAAAGAGTCGGGTGAGAAACATAAGGGATCTGTTGAAATTCCTAACCTGTCAGAAGAAAATGAGGTAGATGATACAGAGGTAGGTGTGCAACACTGGTATGGCTGTATAGGTCCACAATTCTTAAATAAAGTTAATCAACATCTAGGCATCATATTTTGATTTATCCTGTTATTAAGTGGGCTAATTGCACGTGGATAGTTTATTTCATGCTTTTGTCTATTATACTTGGAATAATGCCTTATTCTGTTCTCAGTTTACCAGTGAGGAATGTGCAGTTTGCTTTGCTAGTAATTACTGTTTGTGATGCTATTTTACCTACAAAATTGAGAAGAACTCTGCTTATAATCTTAAAAAAAACCCAAACCAACACAGCAAACCACCCCCAGCCCTAAGTCCTTAAGGAGTGTCTGTGTTGGTTGGACAGTGGTTGATACTGGGCTGCCACAGCTCCTGACGAACTAGACTGAGCGTAGATACTACATTTATTTGTGTTAAGAGGACTTATTCTAAGCAAAGGTTGGCTACCCCAAGATCATGAATTAGAAATTGCAGCTGTCCTCTGAGCATAGTAAACAAAGCCCAAACACTTTCCTTTGTTGCCAGAACCCAAAAGGCTCATGAGTGGGGTCTCTTAGATGCTGTCATTTTTCTGTTTCTAGATAAATGTTAGCAAGAAGAAAGGGGAAGGTGATGTTCTGAAGGACTTGATGAGAACTGAAGGAGCCACCAAAGTCAGAGAGGCCCTGAGAGACTACCTGAAAGCACTTAAAACAGGTAAATTAAACCAGATGAATTTATCAGCACCTTGGGAGTGTTCCTGTGCAGGTGACCCTCCCCTGAACAGCGTGGTCAGACATTGACAACTCTCTGGGCTTGTACTGGTTTTATGTTTCATTGTGCCCAGCTGAGATGAATTATGTTCATCCTGACACTCAGGATCTTTTTTGCTCTCAAAAGTGGCCGTGGCCAGAAGGTTCTGCAGTGACTGAGGCTGTGCTGGGTCACACAGGCTCAGCTTGGCCCTACCAGGACTGGCCAATATTAGGATTTCTTTTTGTTGACTAATTTTAAAAACTGCCTTCCTTGATTGAACTGCTGCCTTATTTTTGTGCCCCTTTGTTTCAGTTATTAATTAAATTAGTTATTTTCTAGAATTTCTGAAATGCTGTCTTAATTTCTGTTCTTTAATCTACAGATACATTCTCTGCTCATCTTTAAGCCTGACATTATCGTTTGAGATTCTAAGGTTTTATTATCCTAAACTTACTAAATTTACAAATTTTCACTTGTTCTTTTAAACCAAAGGTGAACCAAATTTAAATTTTCCTTTCTATTTTTTGAACTGTGGTATTTTTGTGAATTACAGCTGTTTCCAAGAACCAGGAAAGTATGCTCAAAAAATTGATGCATTTCCAGCTTGTAGTCAAATTATCAGGTGCATCTGATTGTGAACTGCTTTGTTAAATTATTCCCTCTTTTTATTTTTGTCAAATGCTGTGTAATTTTTCCAAGTTGGATGCAGCAATTTTTGGCTTGAGAAATTATTGTATATGATGTTTAGGGTACCCAGAGATTATTTAACACTTGAAACTCAGAGAGCAGCAGCCTCTGACAGGGATGGCTCCCATTCTGGATTGAGTTTCACTCCAGTCTTCTGCCAAACCTAGAGGAATTTCTTTGGGTATTATTTCCCTTTGATCTGAACATCTGCTGTGCTGCCAGAAGTCTGTGCAGCTGTTCCTGATTGGGGGTCAGGTAACTTGGAAAAGCCTTTTTAAGGGAAATTGCTGTTAGGCCTGTTCCTGATGGAAGCATAAGGGTAAACTGAGGAAACCAGATTGGGGTTTATGTCCTGCAGAGTTTTACCCATTCTCCAGGGTTTTGGTGATCTTCATTGAGTATCTGAATGTCAAGGGGGTTGAACAGCTCAGTTTCACACTGAAAAGAGCTTTTCTGCATTTCAGAGTTCACCTTGGGAATGATTCTGCCAACAAAAGCTGCTGTTGGTCAGGAACTGGCCACGGAGCGAAAACCAAGTGGGAGCACCGTGCAGGTATCTTGGCTTCAGGTTTTGCCACTCGATTCAGTGACTCCTGATGAATGATACTGCTGAGTAAATACAGAACCACAGTGTACAACTGCCATGCAGCCACACACTGTGTTTGAGAGTGTGCAGGTGACAACACTCTTGCCCTGACAGCATTTTTTAAGGGTCAAGATCTTGCCCTAATGCCTGTGAATATTTTTTTTTCTTTGCAGGACTCTGTTACACCACAGTCTCTGGATACGGTTGGAGTAAAAATTCCAACAGTGAGGATACATATGAGGGAAGTCTTCAACTCTCCAGCTGATGAACTTTACAGCATCTTCACAAAGAAGGAAGTAAGTGATACTTTCAGGAGGCATTTTAACTGACTGTGGATGTTGATGCTGCTGAAGAGTTGTGTAAGCAGTGAACACGTCACAGTGTCAAGTACAAATTCTGTTTGATGAACATTTATTAGGCTGCCTTAGACCCTTCTTTGCCAGTTGTTCCCTTTACAGAGTGAAGCTGTGTCTTTAGGTGCAGCCTCCTTGTGCTGTCCTTAACAAAAGCTTTGCTCTTTGGTGTGGGTGTTGTTGGGGAGCCTGAAGGGCTCAGTGATGGCACTGCTGTTACCCACAGCTTAATGAGATTAATTACTGGAGGTGATGATACTGTTGCTTACAGGGTGTGAAACAATCGCTAATTTTGGGATTGTGTCCTTCAAACGAGTCTGGACTGGTACTGAAGAACTTTAAATTACAATCCCAGGGCTACCTCTGGGAAACAGAAATGGCTCTTCTGCACCTTCCTGAAGCTGCTGCTCCATTTCCCTCATTTCCCAGTCTGGGAACTGTGTCTGCAGCTGTTGCTGTGCTGGTCTGTATTTACCAGTGCATTAATATTCTCACTGTGGCACCTCACTGGTCCCTGCCACCATCCCAGCAATGCTGTATAAAATCAAAGCCTGATGAGTGTTTAAGACTCCCAGGTGTATCAGAGTTCAGTTAATTCCTGCAGCACCCCTCCCTCGTCTCCCAGCATGGTGCATTTTGTGTTTTTCTTTTTTTGTTAGTTGGTACAGAAGTTCTCCAAGTGCCCAGCTGTGATTGAAGCAGAGAAAGGAGGCAAACTTCAGATGTTTGAGGGCTGTGTCAGCGGTGAATACACAGAACTGGTAAAAAGCTCCTACTCTCCTTTAAAAGGGAGGGAGGGGGGCTCCTTCTCTGAGCTGAAAAGCAGTATAAATTGGTACATTTCAGCTTCTCTAGTGCATATTTCAGTTCCTCTATTTCAGTTGGTCTTTCGTTGCATGGTGTTTATGTCCCATCAAAAGAGCAGGGACTGACCACAGTGAAGGACCTGCAAGGGGGAGCAGAAAACCCAGCACAATCCTTTGTAACTGAGAGGAGGGAGAAGGCAGGTTTAGGGTTTATGTCCCAAATCCCTATCCCTTTTTAACTGGGGAATGATCTCTTTTCTATTCAGGGCAAGTGTTACCCTGTCCCAACTGAATGCTGGTGCAAATAGAAGGGAAAAACCTGTTAATTAGAAGCTGCATTTTTGAAATGTCCTAAAAACCATTTTCATCTGCAGGAGTGCCTTACTTGTGTAACACAATCACTCGGTCACACTTGAAAATTCCAGTGGGGAGAACTGGGCTTGTCCTTGTTTCAAAGTCTGCATGAAAATCAGTGTTGTATGAGCAGTGACCAGTGAGTCCTGGCCTTTTCAGATAGCAAAAACAGAACACTGGAATGCAGCATGCTGAAAGCTCCATGAAAACAGTTTATTTCAGAACCCAAACCCCAGTCTTGCTCTTGTTTACATGCATGTGTCCAATATTCCAGAAGATAACGCTCTTTTCCGTGTATTTCAGGGAGAAATGTAATGGGAATTCTCTCCTGTTTATCTTCCACAGATCCCAAGCCAAAGAATTGTCCTGAAGTGGCGGTGTAGGAGCTGGCCTGACGGTGAGTTTTCCCAAGGATCCCTGATACTGGAGGGCTCCTTTGCAGGGAGAAGGACCAAAGCTGGCAGGGCCCAGCCTTGGCTGGACACTCCCTTGGTCCACGTCCTTGGGAGAACAGCCCGGCCCACAGAGCTGTGAAAGAGGCTGTGCTGGGACGGGCACAGCAGAGAGGGAATCAGCACCAACAAATGTCAGTTCTTTCAAAAGCACTTCACTGAAGGGTCCTGTTTTCCCCCCTCAGAACATTATGCAACAGTGGCCTTGAACTTCCAGGACGCGGCGGCTCAGTCGGAACTGGAGCTGGAATGCAAAGGGGTGCCCGTGGCCCATGAGGAGAGTACAAGACAATGTTGGAAGAAGCAATATTTTGAAGAAATACATATTTTACTGCAGCAATCAAAAGACAACATGGAATGATAACAGCACTGTAGTTTTGTTAGGGCATTACTTTTTATACTTTGTTAACATTTGGTTTTCTAAAAAAAAAAAGAAAATAATTTATTTGTGGGAAAAATAAAGACCCACTTCTATGAGACTGTACATAGTTTAAGCACTATTTATGGGTTTTTAGGGAATGAGAGGCAAGTCAGACTGTATAAACAGCTTTACCTGGGAACAGTGATCTCTGTTCTGCTTGCCTCCAGCTTCAGAGTGTGACAATGATTCAGCTGCAGTGGGTCCTGCCCTCAGAGGCAGGTGAGCTACACCAGTCAATAGGAAGCATTTCCAGTTCTTTAATATTCAGAGTATCAAGTGGCAAAATTAAATCCCTGTATGAGACGGAGTTCCCAGCAGAGGTGAGCTGAAAGGGATTACAAAACTGCTGGTCCATTTCAAGAAATGGAGGGGTATCATTTACAGCCTTGTGGAATACTTGCTAGACGCTGTTAACTGCAGACTGTTTGCAGCTGCAGTTTTAGGAAAGATAATTAACAATGTCATGTAATTATTAGGTCTGCATGCACTGTACTCCCTTGCTTGACCTCGGTGTGACATTTATTTAGGAGGAAACAAACAATAGTAGTGCTTTCTCTCTGCAGTTCTGTAAAACCTTCCACTGAAGTGCTTTACAGCCCTCTGCAATGTTGTACCTCAAAGAGAACAACTGTTAAGAGAATTTTGACAGGAACAAACTGTAATTCCTAATTAAACCATCTTGAGGTGAGCAAGGATAACTTAGTTCTCAGATGCTTTATAAATAAAGTGTACAAATGAAGTATGCAATCTGAAACAAAATGACCACAATAGGGTAGGCTGCCTTTGGAAAATGTGCTTGGCTCAATAAAAATGTTACTTTACATCAAGCTGATTTTCTCCATAAACTGATACTGCCACACTAAAGAAGTTTCTTAGAAGTTAAGTCCTATATATTTTATTTTTAAAGAATGCCAACACATGGCAACCTTACCACCCCAAAAGCTTCCATCATCCCAAGGATACAGAGGTGCTGCTCCTTGCTACAGGCCAGGTTCTCCTGAAGTTTGCAGTCAGTTATTAACAACCCCTCTGAAGGGAGGTGATGTCTGTGGTAGTAAAGAGAACAAAGTCCCCACAGTGACAGGAGAGGCACAGAGCAGTTCCTGGGTGTTGTTGCTGCTGCTTCAAGTGTCCATGTGCTAGGTGGGGAACCACCTCTTGAGTAATGTTGTAATTTGGCATCTGTTTCTGAATGCTCAAAATTCAGTTACCTTCTTTCCCCCAAAATATTCAAGGAAGAAAAGCCTGATGTTTTGAATACAAAAATGATTTAGGGTAGTGGTTGACAGAGGGAAATTAAGGTTTAAGACAGTTGAGGCTTCAGCAGGTTCATGGGTAGATGGTTGAAGAGATTTTGCAAGGATCTAATCCCTGAGAGTAGGTGGTTCTATGCAATAAGTGGAAGTGCAGCCCCAGGACTCTCTGGGAGTTGTGCCTCACCCATTTTCCCTTCATGGCTGAAATCCCCTGGTTTTCCTGTCTCCTGCCCTCACTGGAATGGAGCAATTGCCAGTCACTGGTAAAAAAGACAGGACTTACTTGTGCTTCCAGCGTTGCAGTCCCTGCTCCAGGCGTGGGGCTGCCAAAACCTCTGGAACACGAGGAGAAGCAGCTCTGTACCCCTCTGAAACTGGTGCTAACATTTCTCCTAGACTTCCCAATTAAAAGTAAAAAATGTTAGATGATAATTAGCTGAGAAAGGCAAAGAGAAAAACAATACAATGGGAAAGACACGATTTGTAAGCTTATGGCCAAAAATTATTTACAGATCTCAGCACCTGTAAGTGCTAGAGGAGAGACTGTGTATGGAGAAGGTACTTAAAAGCTTAATTTTGAAGGGGTTAAATGGGAGTTAGAAATTCCAGGAGGAAATAAGTAATAATAAATGAGAAGTGGGATAAAATCTGGAAGAAAATCAAAGCTTTAAGAGACTGAGGAAGCCAGTGGAAGATTAAAGGGTTTAGGGTTAAAGGGTTTTCAAAGGCAGGGGATAAGGGAACATTTTTGAAGGCAGAAAAACACAAACCAGAAAACTGATTTAAAGTGAGAGAAGGGGAATGGAATGGAAGAAGTAATGACTTACAGAGCACAGAAAGTGAGGGAGACAGAGGACAAACACCTGGAAACAGGCTCTGGAAAAGCAAGACACGTTTGTGCAGGTATTCTTTACTTGTGTTCAAAAAATTCTGCAAAAAAATTCTTTGTGAAAATTGCAGGAATACTCAAGGGGGAAATTAGGAGGTAAGAAAAGAGCAGTAAGAATAATCATATTTCTGGTAGTCCTGACATGATTAATGGTGCAGTATTTATGTATCCTTTATGAAAGCATTATCAAGTTCTGTTTACAGTTGGTCTGCTTGAAAATGAGCTAAAAAAAACACCCCAAAGAGCAGAATGCCACAACTCTGGTGTGATCCCATCCTGCAGGACCTGCTAAAGCCAGCAACAGTCTGCTGCTCAGACAGCATCCCAACAATCGGCTGCACAGTGTTAATTAGGTTGATTAATTAAAGGAACTACTCACCCAAAGGGTTACAAAAGCTGCTGCAGCTCAGGTTTTGATCCATAGGCCAATACTTTCCTTGACAGACATTTTGATTGTAGAAGTTTTGACTAGAAGCTGTTGATGATTTCTCTGGAGTTACAGTCTGGGGAAAGCTAGTCAGAGAAGATAATAAAATTATTCCCAAGGAGAACAAAACCATCATTGTATTTCGTGTTTGAATAATGAGGACACCAACTTAAAGCACTTACCAGTGTCAGCAGTGTCTGTAAACGCAGGATAAAAATGCTAAATAAATGAGACTATAAATTTATAAACTTTAAAGACAAATTAATTATACAGAAGGTTAAAACCAATGAGTAAATTCCAAGGGAGCAAGAGCATCACAGACTCATGGAGAAGCAAGTGATCCAAAACTGCAGTGAATGGTAGATGGAATGAAAGTATTTTGAAAGATAAAAGACCAAGGTAAATTAAGACAATAGAAAAACAAATGAGCTGAGCAACTGGAAAATGAAGCTGAAAATGGAGTTTAATCAGATATTAAAACCAGTAGCACTGACAGTCCAAAAGGTCACATAGGAAACTGGTATTACTCAAATAACAGGGGGAGGTATAATGGGAGAGATGATAAAAGTCATTCCAGGGGTGCAGAAGCTGAGGGAGAAAGTGAGGGAGCACAGCCAGATAGAGCAGAGGGAAAAAAGAAAGGAATTCTGTAAATGGTGCATGAGAGAAATTATGTGAGATGTTCAAATAAAGGAAATGTGATGCCAAGTTCCACTGGCTTTTGACAGCACTTCATGTCCCAACAGCAAACACCAGTCCCTCTCCCCGGTGTGGCTGAACACTCATGCACACTTAACAAGCACCAACATTTACATCAAATCTGAACCTCTGGCCATCATTTCTCTCTGCTGCTCTTTCACTTACGAAGTTCTTTGCTGAGAAATCCAAAGACTGAAGCAACATACTATAAACAAATGAAAAGTCATCACAATCAGTTTAATGAAGTGCACAGAATAGCAATTGATCATGTCAATAAAAATAAAACAATTAATTTTACATCAAGTGTGCTTTATTTCCTCCACAGGTATTCTGTTAAATAAAGCACCATATATATACTGCCAGGCCACAGCTAAAGAGGATTCTTTACAGAATCAAATTTCTTGTGGTTGTTTAGTATACAAGTAAACTTAATTTTGATAATAAGAACCACAGCGATCTGAGGCAATCTGCCTCGATTATAAGGTACAAAACTGGCACAGAGGACACCATATTATACACAGTAAAAATGCCATAAGTTTAAATTACATCATACAGGGCCAGGAGGCCCTGTCTCCCAGACAGCCATATTAAATGAAAGCCACTACAGTGAACTCTTAATTACATAAAACATAGCCATTATCTGATTGCCCTTTAAGAAAGTGTACGGTAGATGCAAAATAAAATAAAAATTTAAAAAAAATAATCTTGAGTTCTGCCTGACCAAGAATTAAGCATATAAATCTATCTTGCCATTCAAGCAGAGAGCACTGGACAAACTGAAGCACAAAACAGAAATAAGCAAAACTTATACAAACAGCATTTTGG
>VZDJ01000052.1:1787828-1919406 GCA_008694505.1 Cyanoderma ruficeps
TTAAAAAAAAAAAAAAAAAGACTTAAAAGCAGACATGCTCCATCTAATGTCAAGAAGCAGCTTGGTTTCCTTTCGCGGATATCCGTGTGACCACGTGAATCGTAGACTCAATGGTCCTGCACAGGATGTCTAAAATGTCATGCTGCTGCATGTGACTAAAAAGTCCTCTGGAATGGCCACAACTGATTGATAAGTTAGTTTCGGGGTCCTGGGATGGTAAGGCTTGGCCATCGCAGCTCCGCAAGTCTGCGAGGTCGGATAAAACCGCTGAAATCGACGTGGAAGGAAACTCCGAGTCCTCCTCGGCTCCCATGGAATCCTTGGAAGCCTGCAGGTCTTTGAACTCTTTGCATTCTTCGAATTTCCCGTTCCCCGGCTGCTCCTCCGCGTGCTGCGCGCGCGCGGCCAGCATCACGTCTTCGGAAAACGAAGAGGGCGCCTCCATCCTGTACTCCTTGACAGAACTGTTCTCGGGGGACGGCGGGTCCTGCTCCGTTCCCGGGTCGATGATGGAGGAGTCCCTGGTCTCGTTGTCCGAGGTGCTGGTGGGGGTCAGCGCCTCGCGGGGCTCGGCTTTGATGTCGCCGACGTCCACGGCGTGCTCCTCGTCGCTGCTCACCCGCCGCCTCTTCACCGGAGTGGCTCCTTCGTCATCTGCAGGGACAGGGCAACGTGCTCAGGGAACGGGCACTGCTCCCGTTCCCGCCCTCAACACAGCACTCCAATAAACACTTAGCTCCTTGCAGAGAATTCCTGCAATTCACCAATGTTAGCTCCATAGTAAAATGGTATTTTTGTGCACTACTGAGATTTGGAGCCAAGGAATGGCCCACCCTGCAGGGATAAAACAACGCGTTACATGAATTTGATAAAAGGTTCATCAGTGACACCAAACCTTTAGTTTTTCTTTCTTTGGCTTCTTGCTCTTGTAATGAGTTCCTCTGTTGTTGACAAGCTCTACATTTGTTTAAAAGCTCTTGTAAAGTTGGAATCAGGGCTGAGTTGAGCTGTTTGGGAGTGTGCACCGAAAGCAGCAAGGCAAGTGCTCGGAGGTCCTGGAAATAGAGAAACAAACGTAAGGCTTCTTTCCAGCTGGTGTTTGATGAATCTTGCACACAGAGACTGCAATAAGGAGATGCTGTTCCTGCTCTGAGCAGCCCAGAGATCCCATTCTAGAGCTACTCACACAACTGAAATTCTCCACTCACTATGCTGACCTTAACACAGGTCTGTCCTGGGGGTGGCAATGCTGTGCTGAGACACAAAACCTTGCTGGGTTACAGCACTCCTACCATTAATGTTCCTGCAGCTGTTAATACTTTGTTTCCCTCAGTCAGGTTAATATTCCAAATTTCCCATGCCCTCCCAGGAGCCCAGCTGTGGCAGGGAGTGCCGGGCACAGGGCACTGAGGAGTTTCTGTAGGAAATGAGCTGCCTCGTGCTTGTTAGAAAAGACTCACCCCATTTAACGTAGAGCTTGCTTTGGAAATTTCAACTCTCTGGTTGCTGAAGTCAGATTCTAGGCTTTGATACTGATTTATTAGATTTGTAATTAGAGTGTTGATTAGGTTGGCACAGTTTGCTTCAGAAAATACCTGCCCTTGCACCTGTGGAAACAAAGTAGTTTTTTAAAAGCCACAAAAAATTGCAACTGTGAAAACAGCACCCCAAAATGAAGCAGCATCAGTGCCTGCATTCCTTGGAGTAATAATTATTGCTAAAACACCACGTACCTTGAGAAGGAAATGGGTCAGAAAGGTGTAGACAATGTTGTTGTTAAGAAAGGTCCTTTCATCCATCAAAATACATTTGATATATTCTGCAAAAACTGGATCTTCACAGAGGAGCTTCACACAGTTCTTGGACATGGCAGACTGGCAAGGAGAGAGCACATGGAATCAGCACCAGAACTGCAGGCCAGGCCCACTGAGAAATAGTTCAGGTCCATCAGATGCCGGTAACTTGTACAAATCAATTACTGACAATTCTTACTTCCCCTTTTCCTGAGATAAAGCTCCTTCCCCAGAAAGGCCAGTTTATCCCCACCAGTGTGTCTGGGAAGGGACAGAGCCTCCTGATCCATGAGCCAACCACAGGGCCCGCTGCAATCACACCCAGACCTTGACACCTCCTCATCTTCCCTTCACCATCCCAGTCTGTGCTATACAAAAAGCTGGAATTTCAGAGGCAGGATGAGGTGCTTTCTGCACACCCACCACCATCACTGGGGGGAGTTGCTGTGTTAAGCTTTTGCAGGATACAGGGAGCAATCAGAATTTAGCAGATTTTTATATTTGACTTAGCAGGGCTTCTCAGACAGCAATAACAGGCAGAGTATTTTATTCAACACCACCCACCAGTTACAATTGTGGGTTCTTTGTTCCACATTCAGTGTGTTTTGCCCGTGTTTCCATTCTGTTGGCTCTGACTCTTACCTGAGTCTGGCAAAGCTCAGTCCAGAGTTTGGGGAAGAGTGCAAGGTGAAGTGGCAAACCTTCATAAGCAACCAGGACACCTGCAGTGGCACGAGGGAAGAGGGTCAGTCTGGGAGAACTTCATGGGAGACACACAAATTCCTCAGAAAAGCAGTGCCAAGCTGCCCTGTCATTTTATAGGATCACATTCCAAGCATTCTGTATGACCAGAAAGCTGTAGTGTCTGTGAGGTTTTTACAGTCCATTTAATAAATACATTGGAAAAGTGTCACTAACAACAAGCAGAAGGGTGATTTAGGGGATAAAAGGACATTCTCCCATTGCTCCTTGGATGAGGTTATTGGTGTCACACTGAGGTCTGTGCACACTGAGGAACTTGCCCTTGGGGTTGTGTGGAAATACAAAAATTGAAATATTGTCAATTAATTGCCATTGCTGAGATGCTGAGGATTCAGGATCTGATCCAAAGCCATTTAAACTGCCAACCACCCAGAAACAGCCTCAGTGAGTCCTGTCTAAACTGCCAACCACCCAGAAACAGCCTCAGTGAGTCCTGTCTCATACTCTAAATGAACAGCAAAACTGAATTCTCAGTGGTTACCTCAGCTCTTTACTGGACAGGCCCAAAACATTTCAGTCATGTGGGCAAAGGCTGCACTCTCTTATAAACAGATTAACAGTTTTGTGGATAAAAATAATATCCAAACACAACAAGTTTCACAAGCTTTGCTTTTTCTTAAATACTCTAAATATAAAACTTAGTTGAGAAGGTCTCAGAGCTATCACAGAAAAAAAATTTCTTTGTCTGTTTCACATTGACACTTACTCATTTTAACTAAAGTTTCAGTAAACTTTTCACAGTTGATTGCAACTCGACACAGGAGATGGATGAACTGGTGGTAGGAGAAGAAATAGTCCAGCAGCATCCGGTCGTAAACATCATCTTTGCCCTGAAGATTTAAGAGAGCCTCATTTAACCTCCAAAGCCACAGGACAGCTCCCAGATTCCCCTGGGCATTCCCCTGCCTGTCACTTGCCCTGCAATGTTTCATCCTGGACTACAGGGAAACAGTGGGAATCTCCAGGTGCCTCCTCACCCAGCCCTTGGCGAGCGCCAGGGTGTGATGGGAGGAGGGATGGTAAATGCAATTCCCTGCCAGGAAAATCTCTTATTGGAGGGTTCTGAGCCAACACCCAGAGGGTGCAAAGCTGTGCAAATACCACGGCTTCAAAGAGGACAAGAAAAGAATGCCGTAACTTTGTATCACATACAGACACCTAAATATACACACACTACTGCTTTTTGAATCATAACTTGTCAGTTGTGATCTGTAGAAGTCAGAATTTTCTCGAGACTGAACTTCAGAGCAGAATTTTCAGGGATGTCTCAAACCCAGTGATACATTTATGTCAATATTTTAATATTTTGGATGTATATAAGCTTAAAATGGCATCAGAGAGCCAAGAGGAAACCTCTAAAACTCAAGCAAAAAATGCAACCTTATACAAAGCAACTGAATGAAAAACAAGCATGCAAAACCACAGGGCAATGTGACTGCGGATGTGGTTCTAGAGATTTAAAAATATTCTCCTTCCTAATGTATTAGGAATTCGATATAAAGGGTGAAATACCGTGTCATGTAATATGACAACTTTTTAAATCCAGATATTTACATTATGTACTGTCACTTCTGGATGCACGATGGGGAAACCCACCAGAGATAGTTTCTGGCTCTCTAACATCTTTCCAAACACTTGGATTACACAGTCAATTTGATGGTGCACAAATAGACACAGCATCATTCTGAAAGCTTTAAAAAAGAAGGGTTACTTACCCTACAGTAACCGTGCTTCTTCGAAATGTGTTGCCCACACAGATTCCCATCTACGTGCACATAGGCCCCATGTGCAGGAGATTGGATTCTTTCTGAATAGCTGTGTCCACTGGGGCTGTGCCTGCACCCAGTGTGTCCTTGCGACCACTGTACCTGAGGGCACAAGGGGTATGGCGGCTTCAACCACCACTCAATTCCTTCACCCGAAAGAATCCCCTAGGACAGGACTCGGAATTAGCACAGCAGGAGGAGCACAGAATCTGTGTGGACAAAGCATCTTGAAGAACCACAGTTACTGGACAGCAAGTAACCAGTTCTCCTGCTTCAAATGATTGTCCATACATATTCCTTTTTGGGTGGGATTCACCTGACCTGACTTTAGCTATCTAAAATCTAGCCACTGGTGTTCCCTGCACTCCGTGGAGAGGGAGTCGCCTCATCCACACTCAGGTGCCTGGGACAGGAAGGAGGGGAGGCTCTTTCTCTCCTTCCCAGGGTAACTATTTACGGCCAGGAGCCCCAGGAAGAGCTGGACGCTGACCTTTTAGATAGGCAAAGTGACGTGAGCTGAATCCCACCGTTGCTGCAGCTGTAACAACGGGACGTGGCAAGTCACTACGGAGCAGCCCCACCAAAGCTGGCATCCCATCAGGAAGCCCACAGAAGGGAAAATGGAAAGTGAAAAGACTTAAAGCCCTTTATGACATTTCAGGCACTGGAATTCACCCAAACAAGTAGGAGATTACACCTCAGTCCCAGCTGAACGGACTCTAATGGAACCTGCAGGGTCTGCTTGGCTGTCTGGCAATAAATCTTAAGAGTGTGAAACCCATCTGGACAATCCCTGGGTGGTGCCTCGATTTCCTTTATAAATGCCACAGACAGACTGGGAAATTACCAAAATGTGTGCTATGGGTTTTTTTCCTACCACAAGGCCCAGACCCTTATGGTGTCTGCAATATGAAGCTGTGTATCCCCAAGGGCAGGGAAATGGTGCCTCTGAAGTGCACATCTAGAATGGAGTATATGAGGACAACACATCTTGAAGAAGAATTATGCTTTGTTTACAAAGAAAAGGTAAATGCATTGCACTACTGGATTCTTCCAATACTTTTATAAAAATGGGAAAACAACAGAGAAATAATTCTTTATAGGACCACTTGTTTACATACCTTGCTGGCTTCCACCATGGTGGGCAAGAGGCACATGTTGAGTTCGGGACGCGGAGGACGAATATTGCTTTTCCCCCCTATTAATTTCAAATTTTCACGACATGGAAAATAAGGTCCAAGAGACACTGTAGTGTAAGTTCGGATAAAATAGGGATATATTAAAAAGGTCAATATTTGACATCAGCAAGGAACACGATAGAGTAATAATAGCGTAAGAGAACTTCAAAATACAATCACTGAAATACCTACTTGGGATATTACTGTGGTGGTATGTACAATGATTGTGCTGTAGAAATGGAACCAGAGTATGTAGGAAATCATGAGGACTTAAAAGTACAAGCTCCTTGAGGACATCTACAAACAAAAAGTTGTTTTTGCTATTACAAATTGTTATTTCTTAACAGCAAACAGTTCAACTTAAGGCTCATGCATTTGCAAACTGTCTCTCGTATCCCTTTTGCCGCAGCTGCGCCGTGAGCAACACCTGAGTGACAGCCCTGACTCCATCCCAATTCCCTTCACCTCTGCCCCTGGGACACACCCTGCCCAGTGGGGCAGCAACCACCAGGGAGGGGCCAGCCTGGAGAACGAGAACCTCAGTGAAATTACCCTCTTTGCTTCTTCTTTAACAGAGCAGCTTTGACGCCTGGAAAATGGCAACCAGCAGCAGTCAGGAGGGCAATGAGGAAATACTCAAAGTAGAGGGAAAGGCATACAAATCACACCAAAAAAAAGGGTATTTTGGACACAGTGTTAGGCTGTTATCAGCAATCCATTAAATAATATTAAAAAGCCTAAACTAGAAAAAACCTGCACCTTTCTGAAATAGCTCCCCCAATGCAAGAGAGGCATTTGTTTACAATATCTGTGTCTATACTTTAAAAAGCAAATACATTCCTTTCTACAAGCTATTTAAGCTTCAGTTCCACTATTACACTTCACAGTACTGAATCATAAAACTGAACAGGAAAAGCTGTTTTTCAGAGTAACCTGGTCTCCACACTCCCTTCTGAGGGGAGCTTTAGTTCACGTTTGAATTTTAATGTCAGATTTGGGATTTGACCCTGAACTCAGTGACACCTAAGTGAGGAGTTACTCCTCAGTGTCATGCCCCTTATCAGGCGGCAAATCGGTGTCACAAAGTGACCCGTGCCTTTCTGTGCCCCTTAACACAGGAATGTTCAGTGCAGCCTGACAAACCCAGAACTCTTTGGAGTAAGAACAGCAGTACTGACAGTATCACACCAGCAATCCCAACCTCCCGAGTTTCCAGCAGAGCACGTGCACTTGCTCTGGCATTTCCATCTGCCAGCAGGTGCCTGTGCAGGACGGGTCCTGCGTGGCCAGGACTTACCAATGCAGGCGTTTCTAAGCTCGGGAGGACTGTAGGAATTGAGCAGAGTTAAGAGCTTGTGGGCAAATTCAATCCGCTCCTGCCACTGAATGAGGGCTTGCTTCACATCTGCAAATGCAAACATCCCAGGAGGCTGCTCAGCTCATGGCTCAAAAGCTCGTTAAATAAAGCACAGAATTTTACTGCTGAGCAATCTCTTTTTCCTCAACCATGGTCTTAATCCATCTAGGAATCTGTTAAATCTCACTGGTCTACTGCTATTAAATTTATGAAATCTAGTCTTGTATTAAGTCAGTAAGTCATTTACTAAGTAACAATTTAATATCCATTAACGGTCACATATTCTACTGCACAGCAAGTTTTTAAAAACAGCTAGCAAGCAAGACAAAACACTAAGGTTTGGGTGAGGAAAATTAATTTAGAGACAAGAGGCATAACTCTTTCTAGAGTTACAATCATACCTTTTCTTTGCAGATATGGACGTGTGGATTTCAGAACAGAAAGGAAAATGGACAGAAGCTCTACCAGGTCTCCAGTCACATGGCAAGCTGTGGCCTCGTGGTACATCATGTGCAACGTGTTAAAGGACTGGAAGGAAGGAAAAAATGCCAAAACTTTATGTTGCCAAACTAAGGTACTTGTTAGTATTCCTCTTTTTATCCTGCAGATACATTTACATTTATTTTATGCTCAAACTAGGTATTTTACACTCAAAAAATGCAAGGTGTTGGATATAATCACAAAATTCTTAATTTGTTTTCAAGGTAAAAGGTTTGTGTTACCAGCTGAATATATTTACTGAGTTTTCACACCTGTATTTTTAACCCAATGAACAAAGTGTCCTTTGAGACACAGTATTTCTATATTCCTGTAATCCCAAACTTCCTTTGCCAGCAGACAAAATAATACAAGAGGTGCACAAAGACAGACAGATATATGAATTTGAGGAAAGAAAGGTAGGACTAAGATGAATGCCAGTCATTTTTCAAAATGTTGCTGAAGGATATATGGTTGTACATCAGATGAATTACTTCTCCTTTTATACCTTGTGGGCATCTGTGATTTATAGAAATATTGGGAAGGAAAAGCAACTCATTTCCGAACTGCAAAAATTCTAGCACAGGATGTAAGAGAAGATATTTAATCTGCTGGGGTATTAGGAAGATAAAGAACCAGCAGCCTCAGTCCCTAGAATACAAACCCTTGCCAGGCCCTTTTTATATTACAGTGAAGACAGAAGACACACAGCCACCCTTAAGTGGAAAACTTTCCTGGATGTGACAACTCCTTAATGCAGTTTTTTGTCACCAGGCAAAATCCAGCCAACAAGTGACAATATAAGCCCACCTAACCTCAAGCTGTAAAGTAGCACCAATTTAATCTAATTCCTAGCAATGTTTTACACAGGATAAATTCACTTTCTCTTACACACTTTTCATAAACTTAATCATCCATTGTTAGTGTGGATGAGGGCTAATTAAGCGAAACCAAATTCTTTTTATATATCTCTATGTATGTACCTCAATCTAGTTACATTTCACATATGGATAACCTTGTAGCCCAGTTCTTGACTTTTTACAAGCAGTTTACTGGATGGAGTATTTTCACAACGAAAAGGAACAGATATTTTGGAGTAATTAACTACAATTAATTAATTTATAGGCTTATATTTATAACAAGCTCCAAAAAACTCAATTTTCAAATAGCACTGCACTGTTTCTGTAATTCCAGCTCTTTCTACCACACTTTTTCCCAGAAAATGCAGACCAGCGACATAAAACGAGTTAAGAGAAATTTTTATATAAACCATATAAAAATGGGACTGGAATCAACCTGAAAGCATCATCCAGTCCAGCCACGTGCCTAAAGGCAGACTAAATATCCTTGACAGATGTTTGCTCCAAGTCCTGATGACTTCCAGTTGTGCTGGCTGCCCCCTCCTGCACCAGTGTATTCCAAAATCCCATTTTCTGCACAGTCACAATTACCTCTGAGCCACTTGTCTTGCACCCTGGATTTTCCCAGTTTAATATCTCTCATGAATGCACGGTTCCTCAGATGCCAAGAATAAACTCAATCGTGGTTTTATGCTTTCTCCAACACATCCAGATTTTTATTCTTGTTCTTAAAGGGATCCTGCCTCATGGAGCACTGCCAGTGCTTTAAATTAACACAGATTCTCATCCATCACCTCAATAATGGAGGTGCTGAATGGAATCCAGGATATTCCACTCATCAGGACATGTGGATCTGTAGAGTGAAACTGCTGGGAGCAGGGGCTTAACATTCCAACTGTATCCATTTCAGAGGTGCATTATTTCATTTTCTTCCATTCAATTTTGAACTAATTCTGGTCTGGTCTCATGGACCAAATCCCCTTTTACAACAATTAGATGTGCTCCAGAAATGCATTTCAGGTTCAGATCCATCAGAAAGAAAATGAGTTTCTGTGTTTCACACCACTCCTTGCAAACAAAAGCACAATAGGTAGGAAAGAAAAGGAGAACTGCCTCAGGAAGATCAGAATATTAACCACAACTGCAGCTGAGTACCCTTTCAGTTATTTCTGGTTTTTAACCTGTTGCCTTAATACTTTTTAACTACTAACAACTGTGTGACTGCACTCAGCCATTCATTCCCATTTACCTGTAATAAAAGGAATGACAACAAAAAAGCATAAATTTATTCCTCTCTGCATAATCTGTTGGTGGTTTTCCCTCTGGCCTGAGAAGCAGACAAACAATTTCCTGATCTTTTTAGTAGTAAAAGAAATCTTATTAAAGCTGACAGGGGAAGTAGGGTGAGATGTTTGCTCTAATTAAATAACAAAGTAATTACCTCAGTCATCAGAATCAATCCTCTATTGAACACAACGAGAAGTCTGTCTTCATCTGATTCTAATAATATTCTGAAGGCACTAGGAAAAAAATCCAAACATTGAGAACACTGAAAATTGCATCCCAAGCTTAAAATTGTTACATTCTTTGTATATATATTGTATATATTTACATATTATATAAATATAAAAAATTGCATACTCATGCTGTTATTTTGAAAAATAATTACAAAAGAACAAAGAAACCTTGAAAGAACATAATGCTTCTCATCATTCCCCCCCTCCCTTTTTTAATTCAAAAATGCCTCTGCCATCACCCTCCTTTATGTTATGGAAAATAATTTATAAATAATTTCTAACAGAAACATTTCCCATACAACTCCTGCAAAAATGTGGAAAATGATGTACTTTGAAAGACAGAAGTTTATGCTTCTTAAATGATACATTTAAATAGATTCAGTCAAGCATATGTTCGGCCTTTTAAACATCTGGAAACATTTTTATCAGAATATTTTATGCTTACAGCAGAGCAGAAAGGAAAGGATTATGTTAATGAATGGTTTCTTTCAACATGAAGATTATTTGGGACAACATGGCTATGCTCTGTGACAGGTAATTGCCAGGGAGTGCGTGTAGCCCCTCCTGGTAACACAGCCTGTCCTTTCCACAAGGGTTTCAGGGCACCAACAGTTCCATTTAAAACCCCAGCCCTGACCTACATGCACAGGCAATTTATAGCTCTGCTGAGAATGCCCAAGCAGCACTTTCAGCTGTACTTCTTAAGACCAGAAATGAAACACTCTTTGAAGACACGATACAATAAAACTGTCCCACAGGCACAATTTCTACATCACATTTCTGCTCCGAAATAACAACTGCCAACAAGAGCAGCTGGAACTACAGCTCTGCTCATGGGGGGAGGCTGAGGATGGAATTCCAGCTGAGCTGCTGGATGAGCACAGAGCTGTACCTTATGAGAGTTGTCCAACAAGAGCGTCCGTCCAAGCAGCGCAGGTAACAGCTTATGGTGGTTTTCTTAAATTGCTTTATGTCCTCTATCTCTTCCTCTCTCATGTCCGGCCTCTGNACAGCTGCATGAGGTTAAACAGCTCTTCTACTGCCTAAAGACACAGAAATACTCGGTTAGAGTCAGCTCTCTCACTATGGTATGGTTCAGGCTTTATTTTAAAGTTACAAAATTAGATGCTTTGATGCTTCCTAAGAGCACAGCTCACTGTCACATTTATGTGTACATCTATATATGTACAAAGCAATCTGAAATCCCCATTCCTGGGACTGAACATTCAGAAAGCTGCTTGTGCCAAAACCTGCTGCAGTCCCATATGCCTGGCAAACACCAAACACAGTGGAGTAACTGGGGTCTCCTGCAAGACAAACTGAGACTGCTGAGGGGAGATGCCAATGAGGAGAGTAACGAGACTGTCAGAGTGTAAAACTCCTCCGTGAGCTGATCTAGGCAGAAGTTCCAACGTGGAAGATTCCCTGCATCCTCCTCCTCCTCTCCATAGTGATGGGGGAGGCTTTGTATTCTTTGTGCCCCTGCACACCCCAAAGGATCCCAAAGCAATATTCACTGTGTAACCATTCAAACCCAGGCCCATGGTCTCTTCCAGCCTCTGTAAGCCTATTGTGTGAGCATCACACACAGCTCAATTTAACCAGCACCTGCTCTCTGCTGCAGGCATCACTGTGCTGTACTGACACACAACTCCCAGGCCTGTCAAAGGTATGTGGGTGTTCGTTCCCAGGGGGAACACCAGGCTGTCCTCCCCTGGAATTCAATAGCCTAAATCTTGGCCCTATTCCAGAAAATCAAAGCAAAGAAGAAACTTGGGAATTCCTCCACCTTTGTTATAATGCAACCTCCTTTCTAGAGACCACCATCAAAGCTCATTCCTCCTTATTTCTTATGACTAGGCTGGAATACTGAACAGTGGAAACACCAGTGCCTGCTCCCAGAAAATTATGACAGCTCTCCAGCTGCTAGACAGCAAGGAAAACCCAAACCAATCCCCCCTAAAGCCTAGCAACAGGATCTAAAGACACAAATTCCTTCCACCAGGAAACCCCCATGTAATACTTTCACCATGGGGTTTGTTAAGTTCCTAGAGACCCTGGGTGAGAGGGGACACAGGAACGACGGACTGGTGCCCTGCGGTGTCGGTCACTTACTCCAGGGTACTGACTGGCGTGAGGGGTGAGGTTCTTGAAGGCCCACTGGATGTTCTGGTGAGAAGCCAGCTGCCTGGTGAAGGCGGGGGACTGCTCGCAGCACAGGCGCAGGATGCCGTAGTAGGCGGGCAGCATGCCGCGGTTGAAGAGCACCACATCCTGGTCGTCGTGGTCTGCGAGGATGTAATTGAAGGCAATGTTCTTGGTCACCACGGGGTTCTGCACGATAAGGCGCACGTTCTCGGGACAGTCCACGCACACGTTGTACCAGAAGGACAGCAGGGCCTGCTTGTTGTGGTTGGTGGCGATGGCCGGCTCCGAGAGCTTCGGCTGGAAGAGGTTCCACAAGTCCATGAAGTAAGTGGAGAACATGAGCTTCTCGGTTTTGGAGATCAAACAGTAGGTCATGAAACTGAAGTAGGGCACCAGTTTGGTGGTGCCGTGAACGGCGGCGTCGACGTAGAGCTTGGCTCGCGAGAGCAGGCCAAGGAGCACGTTGTAGACCTGGTGCAGAACTACTGTGGTGTCGGGGCTGAGGGGCAGGTCCCGCGTGGGGATGTGCAGAGAGCGGGTCGATCGGAACATCTGACGGAAGGAATTGCTTGGAATAAGCGACACCAAGAGATAGGCTGCAGCTTCAAATAAAAACAGATTTGTTACACCTTTGACAGTGACATACCTGCTTTACAGCCATGTAAACAGCAATTAAACTGCACTGCATGTTCCATTTACAGATTTCAAAGCATTTTACACAATCTGCTATTACTATATTCACACTAGAAAAAAAATCCAAGTGGATAAGAGTAGCACAAAGCACATTAGGAGTGATGCTGGAATGTGCTACCTACATCCCTGTCTGTGGCCTGCTTCTCCCTGTGCTAACACAATGCATCCCACCACAGAATATGATCCCAGATCCCATCACACAATGCACCCCAGAGGTTTTCCATGACTAAAGTTGTCCATTGCTCAATCAAGAGGTCATTACCTCCTCAGAGATGTTTACAACTGGAGGCTGTTACAAAGCTGTAACTCCAGTTTTCACATCTCCCTCAGCCACACAAATGTGTTAAAGGTCAGTGGCCTGTACTGTGGAGTCTCCTTTGTAAAAAAACATTGACACAGGGAAGGCTGAAATTGCTCTCTGGCAATGTGACAGTGTGATTCCTGGCAGAACAAACTAGACAGCCAGGACACCCTGGAATCTGGGAGAAAGCACAGGTGGCTTCTCCTTGATCCACAAGTTCAAAGGAATCAACTAAAGATTACTGTGGAAGGACAACATGTACTATTCTCACCTATGTGATGGACACAATGGAAAAACTCTGGAATTACCTCTTCTCCTTCTTTAGGTTTACCTGGACCTTGCAGACTGACCACTTAAAATAAAGAACCTACCAATGTATCATTCAAGGTACCAAACGAAAACGCAGTTTTCATCAAAACTGGTAACACCTCTGGATAAGGCACCATAGTTATCCTAAGATTTTAAACCCCAGCAATTCTAAACCAACTGGCAAAGGAAGAAAAGACAAACACAGGAGCATGCAACTCACTGCAACAGGTGACAAATTTTCTCCAATTAAAGTTCACTTACAAGTTCTCACTCGAGGGTAGTTGTGTGCCAGGAGGAAACGCTCAACCCAGTTTTCCATGTTCTGCAGGACCCAGCTGTGAGCGAGTTTGTTCCGAGGTGTTTGCACAGCCAGCCAATCCAGGCACTGCGAGGGGTTGTACTCAATGACCTAAAGGAGAGGGGAAAAAATCAAAAGGAATACATTAATCTTCTTACTATGCACTGATTGCATTAAAAACCCCTAAAATCACTTCCAGCATTTCTTTCTAAAATCACTTAGGGCTACCAAAGCACCTGCAAGACTGAGCTGCTCTGCACAAAAAGAAAAGCTTATTAAATTTCACTGGTTTGTGCTTCTGAACCTTGTTCACGGTTCTGAAGTTCAGTCTAAGCCCAGGAAATTACTCTGCCTATTCTTTCTGCTTATTATGAGATATTTAGGAGTTGAAGTATTAAGCACTAAGATGGAACAACCTTGTCTTTATAAACAAGTATTTTTAAAAAAATCTAACTCAAAACCTTAACATTGAATCAGCATTTTTGTAAGTTACATCAAAAGAACATAAATGGTATGCAAAGATGTTCACACAGCCTCATGCTGAGGGTAACTATTACATTTTTTATTGAATATACAATTTCAAGGAATAAGTTCATCCAGCACTTTCCAAAGGCAATGAGTGCTGTTGTGCAGTCAGCAAACCTTCAGAGAATAAGGAGAAAACGAGGCTTCCTGTGCTTTTCTGACTCTGTGTAGCTGGAAATCTGTTGACATGAGGTCAATAAATGCAGGTTGTTCTTTTGTTCGTTTTTAAAAACTACTTCCTTTTTTACCTCAAGGCCCAGGTGCCCAGACAAGAATAAGTTTTACCCCAAGGAATCAGAGCAGTAACTGGGTTGCTGAAGTTGTTCTCAGTTCCTCTGCTCCACCTGAAGAATACGAGCAGCTGACACGACCATAACTCCGCTTATAAAATTTTAATCTCATTTTAAAAATAAACACCTGAAGAACAATCTCTTCCCTTTATTTAGAAATGACAAATTGCTCTGTCAGGTTTCCTGGGGAATGGCTGGAGGGAATGTCCAAGAAAGAGACAATCATTTCTCAGTGTCTGCAGAGCTCAATCAGTTTTTAATGACTTCTAGAAGCTGCAGAGGCTGTAAAAGTAGATTCTACACCCCAAGTCCACGCATTCACTGATGGCTCTCACACTCCTGCCTGCACAATTTATATCCCTGGACCTCTGTCACCAGCTGGGTGTCACTGTGCCCCTTGAGATGTGCTGTTTGACCTCCCTTTACCTGAGGTGCAGCAGTTACAGCTCATCCATCACATCACTGGCAATACTTGTGATCCTACAGCTGCTCCTGACCAGGAGGAAACCCTCTGGAACAGCAATTCCTGTCCTAGCCCACAGTGCTCCAGCCCCATTTTTTAAAGGGAATTAAAGGGAATGAGCTGGTCCTCAGCAGTCTCCAGACTGGCCATGCTGTTCTCAGCCAGGAATGAAGACAGTAAATTGTACTGGGAACTCAGAGAGCAGGTAGGTGAAGTGAAAACTTTAATTGCTCATCTATGGCTCAGATCAAGGAATTCATCCTGGTGCCAACTTGGTTAAAGAGTCTCTCTTTCATTTTAGAAACACAACCAAGGTTGGTCCTGCACTCAGCAATTATCCAGCAGACTCAGTTTACCAGTATTTTTTGCATTAAAAGTGGTAATGGACATTTTACAGAGAACCAAAAATGTCAAATGAATATTCAAGGAATCTGGACATAAAGGCCAAAAAAACCCACAATCAAATGATGGGTGTTGAAACATTTTACAGGCCTTGCAAAAGGATAACTGAGAAAACTATGTGGAATTTGTCTAGAAAAAGCCTTCTAGGCCCTTATTATGAATCAATTAATTTCTCATTAAACTAAGATTTGAAGTTAAACTGAAAGAGCCATTAACCCTACACTAAGCTATAACAGAACTTTTTAATGTCTATTGGCTGTTTCTGTTTATTCAGAAGAGGAACAGTAATAAAAAAGTCATGGACTGATGCAGGAAGGATGACAACAAAATGCAAAAGAGACATAAAAGGACCAACAAGAGAAAGACAATTTAGCTTCTGTTTTATTTTACATATTGTACCTCCCATATCCTCTGCAGAATGTAAGAAGCAAAGGGTGGCATTCCTGGAGGTCCACCAGCAAACTCCATGAGCATGGTGAGCAATTTGAAAAAAGGATTGGCTGCCTGTAATGCAGAAAAGGGAAAAGCACCCAATTTCATCTATTTCATTTCATCCACATTTTTAAGAGTATTTTTTTAAAAACCCCAATGTCTGTAAGATTTCCATGAACTTCAAATGTGAACATTTGTAATACTTTAATCCCTTACTATTCAATCTGTACATAATCCATACATATCTATAAATTAAGCCACTGGTTACAGTCAGTGCAAAGCAAGAAGATCATTTGAGGCAGGATCAGTCTAGGAGAAGTTATAGGAAATAAATGTATTTTTTTATATTTGTATGTATCTATGTATGTATTACAGGAAATATAGACATTATTCTGGAAAAAGGAAAGAATCAAGCTATCCATTGTTGAAGAATTCACCAATTCACCAATCCTGGTTTATATTAACAGAAGACTTCACTAGCTCAGATAAGTTATTATTTTAAGTATTTACATAACATGGAATATGGATCCTGGAAGTTTACCCAAAAGCATCTAATTTTTAGGTTTTACACTGCCAAGACTCACCCAGCTTTTAACAACGTCTCAACGAAGTGGTTACAACTATAATTACACATTTTGCATCTGGAATCCATTTGGAACTCTCAGTATTTCTGTTATTACCAGGGCAGGAATTTACTCTGAATGAGAAATATGTTTGCCAGCACAGAACTGCACAGTGCCACAAATCTTGAACAGCCAGATAATGAGTAATTATCTCCACTTATTCTTGCACACAATATTTTAATGTTACCAACTTTTTAAAAGAAATTCATACTGGTGGAGAATCTAGAAATTTACTTGATTTGAATAAAACTTTCATCCTAAGTGGCACAGCAAATTTCTGTTTTACAAAACTTCACAAACAGTGCAGTTAGACTTCATTTAATGGCACAAAAACTCCCATGGATCATCTTTCATGCAAGAGTTTTGGTGAGCAAAGGATTATTTCTGTGATTTAAACCGGGGAAATATGACTACAGATGATTTACTAGACAGGTGGTGTGTTTACATACCTCAGGAGTCAGCTTCGCTATGGATGTGAACAGCATGGACACAATCTTGAAGAGAAAACACACAAAACTCACTAAGACTTGTGTTTATTCAGTTAAAATAATAACAATTTCCCCATGACACTTATTAGAGGAGATTTCAATAGCTACAGGTCGCTGTACTCACGTGCTCTGCCAGGCGATTGTTGTACCGGCACAAACTGAAAATGAGGTTGCAGGTTTGCCTGATGTTGATCCCATCACGGATATGTTGAAATAAAAAAGGGAAGCCCTGCAACAAATAAGCAGATAGTACACTGCCAACAGCTACACACCACAGAGGGTTTGGGAGGCTAAAACAGTCACTCTTAAGTTAATTACCTTTCCTCCTGTCAGTGCTGCCATGTCGTTTTGTGACAAGGTCAAATGCCTAAAATACAAAAGAAAATTATCATTTTTATTTCAGGCATGACTATGGTTAGGGACACGCTCAGGACAAAGTGTTAGTTCATATTCTTCAGTATCACAATATACAAGAGACAATAAAGGTGTTGATGTAAAACTGAACAAAAGTTGCATTTAAATGAGATAAAAAAAGAAAATCAAAAGTGGGTAATTGAATGTGTTCAAGTACTTAACCCAAGTCTTTCATGTGGTCAACAATGACAACCCCTTTTTAAGTTATTAAAATTATAATGGGGTAGGGTAGTATACAAGCTTATTTATGCTGTTAAGTAAGCTCACCATAAAACCCTCAGACAAACCCGTAAAATCTCTGAGTCCTTTCTAAACTATAAATTCTAAATTGAATTTGTTTTATCAGAAGTTCTTGCCTTTCTGAGCGAGACTGTTCCACCAGAAGAGCAATCAGGGCAATCATCTTTTCAAGTGCAGCAGGCCTGTATTTCTCTTCTGCTAAAGAAAGGATGTCTTCCTCTTCCTCCTCTTCCTCCCCTTCTTCCTCAGAAAGCACTTCAACCTGGGGCTAAGATAAAAACAGAGAACTTCAGTGTGGACATTTTGAGCCTTCATTTCAAAGGGCCTTTGCATATATTCTGTCCTTTATTCCAAACAACTTCATTAACTTGCATGAATCAAACCAGGTAAGTATCTAATCAACTGATTTTCACATTGAAACATTCACTTTGCATAAGCTAAATTGTATTTACAAAAGCAAGAGGTAGGCTGGCTGAAGATATAAGTCTATTTAACAAAAAAAGCAGGTAAATTTAAGAACCTAAGTTGCACAATAGGAGTAAGTAATCAACTGTTAATAGCATTACCATTAGTATCAAGTTAAGGGCAATTTTAATTGCTTTTACATAGTACCTATTTCTATGGTAAACAGTAATAGTCAATTCAACATATTTTTTAAAATATTATATTCACTTAAACATTGAAAAAAATTGTGGAAGTGAAGCAATTTTAATTTAAAAGCTGAAAGATGATTCAATACACACAGTGGTAAAGATCAGAGATGTAAAACAGGAAAGATTAGTTCTTGTTGCATAAAATACTCAGACTTACATTCTCAGGCCCTTTGGTTCCCATGTAGAAATGGACCATGGTGGATATGGCTTGCAGAGAGAGCAAGAACTGGCTCTGAAAAATGCAGGGATGGAATTACTTCAAAATACATTTGTGCACAGACACCACCAACTCCCCAAATCCAAGGCTATACTCACTTCCTCCTCTCCCATTTTGGCAAATTCATAAAGAAAGGCAAAGTACTCGGTGAGGTGTTTGCTGTGGGGTTTGACGCCGTGCTCCATGATGGACAGCAGGGTCTTCACGAAGCGCGTGACGCACGAGCGGCTCCCGATGTCCTCCACGGGCCCGTCCATGTCATCCGAGCTGGCAGCAACAACGACAGCCAGGGTGGGTATGTCACACAGTACACAGAGCAGAAAGTCATCCAAAGGAATTCACCAAAATTCCTGCTCTGTTCTGCTCTCACCCCTATCCACAGCCTAGATAACCACACAGCCCAAGCTAAGGGAGCATCAGGCACGTGAAATGCTGAAGGGCTCGTCAAATTAAGTGTTCTGAGTCAAGATGTTACTCAGGAAAAGAACTCTTAGAACAACAGTATTGGGGATCTCCTACTTAAAAATCATCCTCTTGATTTGCTTGTCAAATTTAATGAGAATGCATTTACAGCTATGGACCCAAGACAAGGCACCCTCCTGAACACACCCTTGGCAAGGCAGAGAGCATCCACCTTCAGCCTCTGACATCTGCTCAAGGCTGTCTCTTGTCACTGAACAAAACCAAGCCACACACTCAAGCAAGGCCTCCAAAGCAAATGAAATTCTATTTTTTCCCATGAAAATTGTATCTTCATGTACTGAATTTTGATGTGGCAGCATAGTTATTATTACTAACTTTGCCATTTTCACACTGGGGAAAATTTATTATCACAATCCCAACTTTAACACAAGAGGTGAAAGAAACAACACTTTTTTCTTCTCATCATGTATCAAAAAGAGTTTAAGTATTTCATAAGTGGAGATAGAATGACAGTTTTCTTAATAAGCAGAGTGCCTAAGAGGGTTCTTCCTCATTTTAGACAAAACCTGTGATTTAGTTACAGGATTAACCACTGATCTCCAAACTCTTTTGTTGGATGTACAAATAAAAGCTTCCACCTCTGTGCCTCCAGATCCAATTCACAGTAGGATTCTCAAGTCTAAGGGGTGAGGCTTACACTTGGCACAGTCCATGTGAAAGAGAAAATAAAGGCTATGCTGAAAACCTGCCCTAAGGGAGCAGATGTTTCAAACCATTCGACACTGCCCTTTGCAACCCTATTGGTATTCTTAAATAAATCAGAAGAGTTTGGGCAGAATAATGAAGAACAATTAGCACTATTTCAGCTTTACATGACTGTTGTGAGTGACTTATCAGTAAAAGCAGCTGCAGCAATGCATGGAATGAACAGAAGTTTGCAGGGGGTTTATTTTACCAGTCTTCCATTCCTGGCTGCAGATAAAGGTGTGCATGTACTGGCCTCAGCCTCTGGATCACGTGGATACACAAGCGCTGGAACATCTGCAAAGGGAGAAGGGAATGAACTCCACACCTTCAGTCCTTCACAAAAAGGTCGAGATGTCATTCCTAAGCAAAGAATATTCTGTCTCCAAGTCCCACTGCCAGCTCTTCACAGGTTCAAAGTTTGAAAGACAAAGCTGAGACTGTATTTTAACAGAAGAGTCAAAGCTGGTTTTAATGAACAGATCTCATGGAGAAACCCTAACCCAGCTTTTAATACTGGTGTGCACCAAAACATGACTATTTCCTTTCTTCTACTTTCTGAAACATTTTGGCATTTTTGGCAAGATGTTTTTTAATTTTGCTGCTGGCTCATGTGAAAATTTAAAGCATTGATGAGGAGAAGACCTTGCCTAAGACCTTGCATAGAGTTTTCCCATGAAATACATCCTTTTACTGATGCACTGCATACAAAAACTGTGGATGGGTCTATATGGAAACACCACCTTAATAACCAGAAATCCAACTCAAGAATTCAGGTGAGATAGAATAACTGTTACAAGTTTATGCCTTAACAACTTGCAAAGAAAGAATACTTGTAAGTGACACTATTAGTAGCTGGATTTGTGAATGTCCAAATGCTACTAATATAAGGTTTTTTTTAAAAAGCATTTCCAGAAAAGGGTATTAACAAAGCTTTGTGGCATAATATTGCAAAATTACCTCTACCCACAAGAATTTACTACAGATTAGAGCTTTGAGGAGTACTGAATGTGAACAGTTGGATTTTTTTGTTCGTTTTCTGAAGGTGGAGCTTGATAAACTGTTGTTGAATTAATTCATAAAAATCCCAAATTTTTAATGCGAAGTGTTCAGACTTGTAGATATCATGAGGGAGTCGTAGAAGCCTTAATTTGCATCTACTGTAATTTAGTGATCCTGACTGTACAGCTATGCTGGGGTTGTTACATGGGGTTGCAACACTCCCATGGCCAAATATCTTCCCTAAATCATTTGCAAGAATGGAGAAGAATCAGACAATTACAGGTATTCAATAAAACTGTCAGAATCACAGCCGCCATAATTGTCTGTTTCTGGTCACAGGTCAAGCAGTCACCTGACTTGGAAAGGAACTTTTTTTCTTACCTGCCTCACAATCTGATTGGGACACTTTATTAGAATCTGCATTGGCCACCAATCATCATCAGCCATACGATCCAAAAACCACTGCAGAAGATACATACTGTGTTAGTTTTGTTCCACACTTGCTCTAGTCCAATCTTCTTTTTTGCATGATAATAAAGTCTGAAGAGAAATCGATGTTACTATTATTAAGGAATAGGCAAGTTTTAATCCAAGGGAAATCTAAAAGTCTTCTGTGCATGAAGGAATAAAGAAATAAAGATCAATAGCAATAAACAGCAATATAAATTTGTATCTGGTATCTTCTTATCCCTGTGCTCTGCATGCCATTAGAAAATTATCTGGAAGAACACACTTATCCTGCAAAGTGATGTCAACAGCATAAAAACTATGCTTACAACAAAGCATAACCTGAAGAATTTTGTAAAAGAGTGATAGGATTAAACAGAGCTTCCCAAGTTAGATCCCTTTTGCATTTTAAAACATTTGGAAAAGCTTCATGGCCTCCAGAGACCCCAAAAGTATAAAACTAACAGAGGATGACTCATTCCGAGTCAGACTCAACAAATAACACAGCTCAGTCTTCTGACTCCCAGAATTTTGTTTGACTCACAAGGAAAGACCGTCTAAAATAAAGAATTAATGTTCTTACTTTTATTTTAATTATACCTGAGTATTCTTACTATATTAAATGTCTTTACTCAAACATCTTAGGACTCCACCTCACTGAGACAACTGCACACCCAAATACTGAATGTCACATAATTTGTCAGCCTAGAATCAATTTATAACAGAATAATGGATTTAATTCCTTTCAGGACACAGTCTGTGCTAGGCTCCTTGTACATTTAAATTATCACAGAAACACTCTCAAACTTTTCTTCGGTATCTCAAAATTGCTTTCAATGAGACCACACCCAATTCTCTGTCTTTCCATGTCTCTTGTGCGAGTTAATTTAAGCATGTCTTCATTACACAAATAATTACAAAATAATCGATCAAATCAAGAGTTTGTGACACTGGCTCTGCCTTATTCCAGTGACAAAACGATTTTGGCCTGTGGTCTCAACATGGTTTTGGTTTCTGCAAATAAAAAAGTCATTTCCCATGATCTGCAGCAATCAAAAAGAATGAATTTCATCTCACTGAGCACAAATATACCAAATACAGTAGTTCATAGTCCAAAATATTCCAGGGATACGAACCTCCAGGAAAGTTAAACAATATATAGAAAGTTGGTTTGTACTTTGCTGAGTTCCTAAGTCACTTACTTCACAAGCTGCCTGACTGTTATTAAACTGTTTTGTTAACAGTTCAATCCACTGAAGCATTGTAGGCTGTGAAAAGAAATACAGAAAAAACTGTAACTTCAAATAATGAATTCCAGCATAATCTTTAAACATTCCTAAATGGCTCAGTAAAGCACCAAATCTTAAGAATATAATTATGAACAATAAACATTTTATGAATTAATAATACGTTGCATCTACAGATGAATACCAGTCCATACATTTTTACATAGACATTATATTCCATTGTGCAGAGCTCACAATAAATGTGATAAATTACATTCTAAACATTAACCTTGCATCATATATGGCAATTTTACAGCTCAAAATCCCCTTTTGAAATGGCAAGTACAGATCTGCTTTTCACTAGGTTCATGCAGCTACTTAATGAGAATTTACAAGTAAATCGAATACCTTTTCCTTTGAATGAATAAATGTCTCTAGTACAAAGGAAGTGCTTAACTGGAAAAAAAAATGGCACCATTAATTCAGAATGCATGAATTAAAATGTCAACAAGGAAACAGTTAACAGAAGAGAAGATTCTTTGGAAATCCTTACCTTTGCTGTCATCAGAGAAACCGCTTTTGGATCTGGTAGTGTACTTGGGATGCTACTACACAACTGCCACATAAACCTAGAGTCAGTAATTTTATTTGTTAATTAAAATAAATAATGATAATCTGCAAGAAGAAAAGAAGCATTAATATTACATTTTTAAAGAAAAACTTACCCAAAATATGTATGTTCAAAAATGTTCTTGTCTTGAAGGAACTGCATGTTATCATGCCATATCCACTGAAGAAAAAATGCTACCATCAGATACAAGAAAGCAGTTTATTTCACTACTTAAGCATGATTTTAAAAATATTTAAATGATTCCAAGGCTAAAAAAACCCCAAAATTTTTCGGCATGAAAAATTATTTCTGAAAGCATTTTCTTTAGTTTAAAGAATTGGCTTAAAGCTGTTTCACTCATACAATAGCCAGTATTGGTTTTGCCTGCCATGGGACTGCAGAACAGAGCTTCAAACCTTCTCCTCTTTCTGTGGCCTCATTTTTACAATTTAATTACTCAGAGTTTTGGGCTAAAATTTGGAGAACAAGTTTAAACAGAATCACAGCTGAAGTCTAACCCAAAGCTTGATGAGCTCTGAGAACTTCTGATAAATTCCTAAAGAGTAAGATTTGAATCTCCATCATTAAACCAGAACAGGATTTCATGCCACATCCCCTGTTCCTCTCTCTAAAGTGATGTTTTTGATCACATCAATTCATAGTGATTTTCTCAGTAATACAGTTTAAACATTAAACTCTGATAAAAATCTATTAATATTTTTAAGACCAAGAAAGATAAATGCATGATCTGATTTGCTGGCTATGAATGAAGACACATTTTAAATTAAGAACCTAAAATGTGGCAGATGCTGAAGCAACACTTCTGGCCAGAGGGAGCAGGGACATTAGATTTTTTCCAGGTGGTAAAGAGGGATTTATGCCACATACAGGACAGAATGAGAAAACATCTAAAATTCATGTAAAATGTAAATCTTAATTCCCTTTCTATCCCACGACAATCTCCTAAGGAAGACAGTGAAATGAAAGGACTGCCACCTCAGTGATTTATATTATTTTTGCTTTCCTATGTTTATTCAGATTTCTGATGTGTTTAGGGCCTCCTAGAGTGTTTTAAAATTGGTGTTAAAACAAATCAACTTGTACCTCCAGCAATTCTGATGAAACATCAAATTTGTAGTCTTTGCCATTTTCCTCCTCTGGCTCCATCCGTTTATAAAACAGCATGTAAGCACTGTGTGTCTTGGAGAAAAAAACATCTGTATAATTTTTGCTTTGAGAGAGAAATCATGAAATCAGAAATTTAAACACAGAACAAGGGTTTAGAAGAGAAATACCTTTTCAAAGGAGAAGTCCATAAACTTATCAGTAACAGAATCGTAAGTTTTTGTCTGCCAAGAAGAAAGAAAAACTATTAATTACATGCTTTTCAATGCTTTAGTTTCTAACAGTTTGTGAGAGTTCACTTGCACATTTATTTAATGACGTTTATGATGATTGCTGACAATTCAGCTCTTGCACAAAGCAGTCTTGTTTCTTCTTTTCCTCTACAGTGGCCTCTTCTGAATTTTCAAAGCTACTATGTACTAATACTCTACCTCCATCCCAAGCAATTTCCTGGCTCATCTATCTGACTGACACCTCTTCTTTAGAGGCACAGAAAGGTATTTTATCCTTGTGACAAACAAAGGAATTTTTTGGTTTTTTTTCAGCATATTGTCTTTCCCAGACAAGCGAAGTTGTCTTATGCACAGGACTGCTTTAGTAAGATACTGTGTTATCTATAATGTGCTCTATATCATGTACACAGCTATAAAGAATGATCAATTCAGGCACAACCTGAGAGAATTTGAGTGTTGTTTGTAGTAATAATGTGTAAAAATATTTCAACTGATGCCACAGGCAGCGACACAAGGCATAGACAAAGATCAAAATGCCCTTTTTTAACAGAATACACCTAAGCTTGAAGAAATTATTCCTTCATCTATGGTCTGAGCTAAACAGCAACCTCAAGCAAGGATTCCTAAATTAGTTTGAGACTCACTTTTTTGCACCTGAATAAATGGTATGATAAAAACCAGACCTAGTAAAGAAATACCTCTTGTTTGGAGAGACACTTCACTAATTAACTTTGTTTTATTAGTAATACCTGTATTATACTTCTGACAGCTTCCTTTTGAAACCTCATAAAAAGACCTGGGTTGCAACAGGTTGTAACAGATACCAGAAGAGTTGAACATGAGAAAAACTGAGGTCACAACTTACAGTCATTTCCCCACCAAAACATTCAGAAGCCAGCTGGGCAGAATCGAAGGGTTTAACTTCAGCATCATTGAAAAGGTACCTGCAAGGCAGGAAGAAGCTTTGAAACAACTGCTGCTCATCTCTAGGGCCAAATAAAGCCTAATGAGCACTTCCAGTGATCCCTCAGATTGAAATATTCCTATTATTAATTTCCAATGTCCTGTTTAGATCCCAGCAAATGCAAACCTGGTCCCAAAGTGATTTCCCTCTAATAACATCAAACAAGGTGGCATGGCTGTGGATCCCCACTGGAGCAGGGATTAGGCCATGAGCTGGTCCTGTTTTCAGAAATGCTCTGGCTGTTCTACAGAAGAAAGAATGGAGGAAACCTTGCCTCCTATTCCAGGGTTCCAGTGAGAAATGGAGATACCACATCCAAAAACAGCAGGCAGTGTGTTCCCCACTTTCTCCTGTCTCCTAGCAGGACCCTCCGCCTTTCCATGCCCATGTCCCTTCCCTTTCCCGAATTCTACATCCAGAAATGTAGCTGGATCCTCATCCAAGGTACCAAGCAGATTTCAGGAAGGACAATCTAGGAAATCTTCTGTCCTGAAATAATTCAAACCTATTCCCATCAGGAAGCAATCCTTGGCTGTGGTGAGGCCAGCACAGCATCCCCTGTGTCCGAGGGACCTCCTGGCTCCCGATCCCATGGCAAATAAATTCATATCCTTAGAACTACCAAATTCCAACATCCTGTGCTTTCCAGAGGAACCCACGGGATGTATCCCCTATATAACTGCATCTAACAAAGCCAACAAGCTTCAGTTATTAAAAATATGGAAATATAAACGGCGTGGCTCACCACTTGTTGTTTTTGTAAGCATGAGGATTGACAATGTCCCGGATAAAACTGTAGTAATGTCCCCCATCTGCTGTTCCTGTGTGAACTGTCACACCAATCAGGTCATACTCATAACTCTCAGTTTCCTTCAGATATCCACCATCTTCCTTAAAACCTGAAAGAATTCAATGCCATATTTAATCAGTTATTTACTAAACACCCAAACTGCAACATTAGCAACAAACTCTATATAACTATTTGCAATACCTCTCATACTTTACAAACAAATATAAGATTAATTCAAACTAAACAGTATCTGAAACCAAAAACTGGCCATTTTTCTCATGTGAAATACAGTGTGTGACTTTGGGAATTTAGGTTGATTAAAGCTATATTTGGTATTATTTGCCTCTGTTCTGTATACAGGAAGTGAATAGAGAGATAAATACACAGTGTATACACAGATAGAGTGCCAAAGCTTGCTGAATCCATTTTGTGAGCAAACCTTCTTTCCTGTCGTTTTTTCCCATGAGGAAATCTTCAGTGTAGGGTGTCATATCCAAACGTAAAGGGAATGAAAAATGGGTATTGACTTTCTCCTTCATCATGGTCACCATATTAAATGTATATCTCATGGTGTTGAAGCTTAAGATACGAGGTAGTTTCTTAAAACATGCCCTGAAGGATCACAAATAAACATGATTTACAAAAGCTTAGTAGGGTGAATTGTATTTTTCACAGAGATTTTAAACATTTATTTCAAGTGCAACACTGGAGATCTGTTGCTAAGACATAAATATAAAATTCAGCTCTTACAGTGCCCCAGAGCAGACTGACTGGCAGCAGAAGGTCAAATTTAGCCCATAAAACAAATCTATTTAGGCTGTCATTGTACCTTGGAAGAAACAGCAAATCTACTCATATGGCAGGAACCAGTTTTCTAAAATAGTATCATAAAATAAACCATGAATGAATTCAACAACACAAATCCCCTCACTGCAGGGAGTTACCATCTTCCAAAAGACAAATTTCAAGGCAGAACATCTCCTGCATTAAATCTCATAAAATCTGTAATAATGATTTTCAAGTAAGTTACTCTCTCACCCATGTAATTTAAAATAACAAGGTTTTCCAACTAACAAAAATTCCTTAGCTGCAATACCAAGACAATATAAAATTTTAATTTACTTTCTCTTTATAAGCAGACTTTGGAAAACAAGGAAGCACTTTTGAAGCTACAGATTTTAATTAAGAAATTCAGGGTGACATGAAACCCAAGCAATCATCCTGTACAATGAGTAACCAACCAACCTTTGAAAGAATGTAGTATTTTAGACCCAGGACTAAATGTTTCAAAAGGTACTAATTTCTGGGGTTAATTTAAAAAGGTCATGAACATTTTCCTGTGTTTTTTGCTACGATACTTGAGTGTCTTTATTTTGGGAATTTGATTTCCTCCTAATTTTTGATTTGAACAGGGATCGCATCCCTATAGACCTACATATCATAAATTGAATAAAAGTGCAGTCCTGTTCCATATAAAGGATTACTGCTATTTCAGATGGAATTTCAGTAATTTACTAAAAACAAACATTAAAAATATTTATTTCTTCTTGGCCACACCTTTTTTCAGCTCGCACTTTCTTCCCACAGTGAGAACACGTGTACATGTTGTCACCCTCCAAGGTATCTTTAATAGTTACTTCATCAAGAGATTCCTACATGGGACAAACAAAAAAGGAGTTTACATTTATCTTGGATATTTATACCTTGTGCTTACATGGTCTGCTTTCCAAATCCATCCTGTGCAATCTTACTTTGAGTTTAATTAATATTTCCATAAGTTATGAAAATAAAGTCCCAAAATTTTTCACAGAAGAGCACACACCTGAACTAAGGAAAGAGTTTGACAGGACAACCAGTTCCTAACCCATACACAGAATTAAGAAACCAATTCCTAACAATGGTACTCAATATTCCAAGCTGTCTCAAAGAATTCAAATCCTTTCAATTCAAATTTCAAGTGTGGAGATTAACGGCTGTTTAAAAAGCTTGAAAACATCGAATTATGCTGGTGTAAGATTTAAATTAACTTCTTAAGCAGTAGCACTTGTAAATGTTCAATGTTTTGACATTTACAGTTCTCACATAAAATGACCACAGCACGTTTGAAACAAGTAAATAGTGATTATTGGCTGTAAAACAACAGTCAGTGACTGTTGTTGGCTCCAGCTGATGGCACACAGTGCTGAAACTGTATTACCTCATAATATCAACCTAAAAACACCCCAAAACTAGAGTGCAGATAAAAAGCATCAACACAAAGTGTGTGGCAGTGTTTTATGCCCTTTGTAATGGAGATCTATGAGACTCGTCCCAGCCTGGCATTACTTACATAAATATTCTTCATATCTGCTACCTGGCACCTCACTGTGTAGAACTCCTCAGCTGTCTGACTCACATGCTCACAGTCCTGAAACAAATGCAAGAGAAAAGCAATGAGATAACTTATTTTGAGGAGTTAGGAAAAAATTATCTTTAAAAGATCAGGCTAGAGAAGGAACACTTACCAAAGAAACGACATTGTTTGTGATAACACCTCCAAACAAACTTTTCACTGTGTTTTTCTGTGAATGAATGAATGAATACTGTCAAGGAAATTCGAGCAAATCCCTAAGTTTTCAAGCTCTCTTTTGCTCCCTCTTAATAACTCACCAGTTCTGGAGACATTTCCTCTATTTTTGTTATTAGGTCAGTGAAGAACTCAGTCATGTCCTTCTGCTCTCCAGTGTTCAGGGGCTGTTTATCCATGGTGTAGGTTTTACAGAAAGGCCTTGGGTTGTAGGCCTTACATTCACTTTCCTTTGGATAAAAGAGACCAAACAAAACCAAATCAACCCAAATCCTTTTATTTTCAAGTTACACAGAGGTACCAAACACACATATATGAATATCTGTTTTTAAAAAGGCATGTTTTACATACAATATGCTTATTAGGCAGGATGGTTTCTTAAATGTTTAAATGTTTTTGCTGAAATGCAAAGCAGTTTTTAACTAACTAATAACCATTATCATAATACCAGTAAAATATCATTGATAAAAAATTATTGAAACATTTAGTAAATACTTCATAAAATGAATCATTAAAATAAAATATCTTGGCTGAAGATGTGACAGGTGCAGTTTCTGTATATCTGTTCAGACATAAAATGTGAGAACATCAGCTTGTATTTATGTATTTCTGGACATTGCTGACTTAAATCTTGCTAAGTGCTCAATTCTCATTCAGACTCCTCTATGTTTAATCTAGTTTTCAACAGGACGTGTTTAGCCAGAGAAAAGAATTTGCAGGATAAAGCAATTCTTTAGAATATATCCCCGTTCCACTGCCTTGCACTTGGGGAATGCAGGACTTATTTACTCTGGTCTCTTTTAAGGATGTACAGCAAGACAGCACCTCCTGTAAATACTGCCTTTTCTAGAATAAAGTCTTTCTTCAAGATTTAAATAATTCTAACTCTTGGTATGACTTCATGTTCCTGTATTACTTTCTGCTTATGTGAACACCTAATTTAATAATTTCTGTGATTCATGGGAGGCATAACAAGTCAAGATTCTTTTCCCCATTTGTCTCCAAAGTGATTGTGAATTTCTTACACAAAACCAGTGTCAAGACACTCAACCCTCCTCAGGGTTTTTTCATTATTTCAGAATTGTTTCAGTGTTTAAACAGCAGTGAACACCTGTGAAACTGCTTTAATTTTGTTTGGTCCTGGAATCTCAAAATTTTGCTGTACCCCAATGGATTAATCTTTAAATATTGGAGCAAGGAAAATGCAAAGAATAAATACAATGCATTTTATTTTATCACCAGGGAAACTCCACCTCCCCAACACCTCTAATTCACTGACTCACCTGAACTAGGTACAAAGAATCTCTAAAATAGGATACTTCCTAAAATACCCTCTTTCACACCTACCATTAGGTATGTAAACATCTTCTGGAGTTCCAGTAGAGTGGTCTTGTGTTTCATATCTTCTGAATACTAACAGAAATTAATAAAAGAAGACTTCATCTTTTTGCTTCTTACTTTCCAAAAGCATACATTAAAAAGATGTAACATTCAAATAAAAACCCAATTACTTTATTACAGACCATTAGAGAAATGATTGTGTATACAAGCACACAGTCTATTATCTTACATTTAGAATTTTTATACTTATTTTACACTTTTTATTGCATGTCAACATTAAACCTGAGAAAAAAATAACTCTACTTTCTAAAAATTTATTGCAGGTAGGAGCTTTTGGGAAAGTATTACAAAGTATCAGTGTTTTTGGCATAATTTTTAATTTAGAGAGGTTATGAGAGTTCTGAACAGCTCTCTCCATAATGGATTTCCTGTGCAGACCAGCAACTTCTCTTATTTACCTTTTTATCTGCATTTATAAATGGCAAATCCAGAAGTTACATGACAAGTACCAGCAATGAACAGTAACAGAAAATGACGAGGTCACTGCCAATTAGGGTGTTTCACACATTCTATCTGCCCTGCTGATATCAGGGACCAAAATTATACTTTCTCTCTTAGAATAAAGAGATAAAAGTGATAACAGTGCATTTCTGGAAGCTAACCAATGTATGATAATTTACAGGACCTGCTGTACTTCTGGCAGCACAAGATACCTGCTTCAGGACTCCATAAACATTCATGAAAAAACATTTGTTAACAAAATGACAAATTAGCAGTTAAGAAACATCAGACAATTTACATAAACCCAAACCTGAATCAACCTAGTTGAAAGCAACAGAAATGTGACTTGTAGAACACTACATTTCAATGCCACCTGAAGAACCTACCACATCAAATATTTAAGAAAAAAAAATCTCTTCAGACACCAGCAAAAGAATCCAACTACACTAAAAGCAGACTAAATGCTGAAGAAATATTCTTTCTCTAGGGGTAACTTTCAGAGGTAAATCTGTATTTTTCAATATTTGCACTGATTCTTGAATGTAAATGTCTATGCAAGCCCCACACTCACCTTTGCAGTGAAAATTGCTTGTCTGGCCTCTGGGATCATGTACAGCTGCTGAATAGTGGAGGCCAAGTAACACGTGGCTCCAAGGTTGGTTAAACCCACAAACCTGCACTCAGCACGGACATCGTCATGTGGCCAATAATCCCACTTGTAAGGGGCATGGGAAGCTGTGAAAAGCAGCAATCACACAAGCAGGGAAACAGTCAATTCAAAGTGCAATTTACAAAAATAGAAACAGAGTGAAAAGCTTGATGTTCGCACTAATAAAATGTCACCTGGTTATGCACTGGACATTTACAGGCACGAGTAGGACTGTGCCTGATCTTTAGGAAAATGGATTAGACATTCCTCAGGAAAATCTTCAAAATCTTTGGATAGAGCAGCAGCCTTCCTACCACACCACTTTGGGCTGCAAGGGGCTCACTGTGCTCTCCAAAGCACAAAAGAAATCAGATTAAAAAAGCCATTTTCTTTTCCACTAAGCTTTACATTCCTCTGTATTTCATACCATGTAGTGAGGGATTTCTTACACAGGGAGGCACCAGACAAGTTTGGCAGGGCTGAGTGACTCTTTTATGAGCCTTGTCCTGATATGGCTGTCAAGAAATCAGAAGAATGGGAAAATTCTTCTTATCTGCCAGCCAGGAAGATGGTAACCAGCTTAGACAATCTTCCTTGGTATCCAAGAAGTTGGACAGAAACCCCTGCAATGCATCCAGCTTTGCTATTCATCCCCAGAGATGTCACTGTCTGAAAACACAGTGTGCCCCACAAATAATTCGGCACCTCTGCTGAAGGAATGTTCACACAAAGAGGAAAAAAGATTCCCCAAAAATAGGCTGATTTTACAATCCATAAAAGCTATGTGAGGTTTAAGATTTAACCTTTAAATCCTTAATTATTCTGTCACACATGAAAGAGTCATTAAGGATTCTCCTCAGTCTACACCATGAGATAGAAATTCAGGAAACTATCTGGCATCCTCACATCTCCAGAGACCAGACCCACAAGATGTTCTGTTGCACAATTAATAGTTGTAATCTTCATTTTGGCATTGGCACCAAAAGAACTATTAGCCCTGAAGCTCCAAGGAGGGAAGAAAAGAGGTTTAATTCTCCTGTTTCAACAAATCTCAGTGGTGTGACCTCAGGTTACCTGGGCTGGTCAGCCAGTTGAAACAAAGCTCCCCTGCCTGTTTCACCTCCTAAAGGAGGTCATTACCATGGCAGAGTAATCCAAAATTCCCTCCCTTAACTGCAATCCCTGAATTACAGCAGCCTAATTCACCCTTTCTGATGTAAGGACTCAGCATCTATCACTGCCTAGAGCTCATCAAGCTGTAATTGCAAAGCAATCAGTTGACTTCTCTGTACTTCACAGAGCAGCTGGGAGGATCTTCCACCTCCTCCCATCTGACAAAGAGCATTCAGGAATTTGACAAGGACTTTCTCAGGACGACCCTGTGTTCCCCACCCTGGGATTTTTTAAGTGACTGACTTCGTTTGTGTAATAAAATTTTTCCTTCTTCCATATGGATCTTAACTAGAAAGGCAAATTTGAGGCTCGTTGATGTCTATCTTCTTTATCCCTCACCGTTGTTATAGAAACCAGCTTTTTCTCAGGAAGAGATGGGGAAACTTGAAACCAAACTTGCAATGTTCACATTCTATTTTAAGCAAACTAAAGCTGAATTTTTTCCTCTCTGAATGACCGTGCATTTCTCTATATTCCACCTTTTGATGATGCTCCTGCTCCATCCATAACACCAGACATGATCTTAAACTTGCTGGAAAGTGAAGTACCTACTCTTTGAACTGAAGGGTTTTATCAGTCCTTAAAGAAGCAAAACTACAAAACACTTCAAGACATTTTATGACCAACTGAAGATACCTAAATCCACTCTTCAGTAAGATCAACCTGAATGAACTGGGAGCCCTCCCTATTAAGAAAACACATTAAAACCAAAGACAGGATGGAAATTTCTAATATTTCCCTTAATGTTTCTCCTAAGAAGGATGGAGGGATAGGCCTAAGATTAAGATTTTTGAAGATCAGTAAGATTACAGGGTAAACAAAAAGGAAAAGCCCAGTTTCAATAATCTCTGGATCATATCAATGGAATAACAAGCCCTTAAACAAATGAGGGATCACAAGTCTTGTGTTGGGTGCACATCACAGAGACAGCAGCACTGTGCCAGTTGTAATAAAATTAACATTAATGCAAGTGAGAAACACTGGATATGGAGCAGGAATACAGAGCAGATGGCTCTGGAGAACTTGGGATGGAACAAACAATCCAGACAAGTGTTTGGAAGATAGTAACAACCATGGTAAATGTTACAGGAAACTTCCACATCAAGGAATTACTGAGATTTGGAGTGAGGAAAACACTGATTGTAGAAAACAAATCATTGCACCTGGAGAGATAGAGACAACCTCAGCAGCAGAAAATGTACTCAGAGCAAATATAAGTATCCAATATTTTCATAAAATATAAGTATCCAGTATTTTCACACAATATATTCTTCTTAATATATCCTCTGATCACAGGAGACCTTGGAAGGCCCCAGGCATATGAGAATAGAACACAAAGCATTATTATGATCAGATTTCTCTTTTGCTTGCTGAATTGTAAGGCACTAAAATCAATTCCACAGATTATAATAAATTTCAGAACCTCAGGTTAGAGAAATTTAAACTAGGCACGTGAAAGGAAATCTAGCAAGCTAAAAAAGCATAATGAAGATTTGCAAATCAAAGATAAAATATTAACGAACTTGAAGTTTTGGTGATTTCCATATTATACATAGCAACTGTGGCTCCAAAAGGCAGGAAGCATGGAAGCCAAGAGGCACAGCAAAACTGCTTTATGCAGATATCAGGGTACAGACTGAAGTCCACCACAATGATACCAGAGGCTCTGAAAACATGACAGGGCTGCTCATAACTCCAGTACCTCCATGTGCTTTCTATACTGTGTTTTACACATAAATATTCCATGGTTTACGTTAGAAAGGAAAGGGGAATTAAAATCCAGCACAAGAGGATGAAACATGTAAAATCCAATGTTACCTGTGTGTAGATGTCATTTTACAGGACCACACACTCTAAATAACCCACATTTAAGAACAGGTGATACAGAAAGTATTATGGGACTTAATTTGGTAGGTGAGCAGAAGATGTCAACACTTGTGTGACAGTACCCCAAGTGACAGGGGATAAACAGCAGAGCTACAGAGTGGGATTCCCAGAGCAGTGTTAGAGGCCATGAAACACTCCAAAGCTGGCTGTGCCTAAGGTTCTTACACTGCATGTGCTGTGCCATGACCCAGTTGTGGAGCAGCCTGTAGTTTTCCACAGAACCTTTCACCATTTCCACCAGTAAGTCGTAAGCAGCAGCCCTGGAGGAGTGGGACTTGCACTTTGGCTGTTGTCTGTCCTTCAGACTGGGCAGCAGGAACAGGAGATTGAAGATGTCTCTCAGAAACTCCTGGAAAACAGTTAAATTGGTACATTTTGCAGCTTGAGTGTATTCAAGATAAATCACATCTTAACAATTTTCTAGGAACTTCTGTAGACTTTCTGGACCTCTATCATGCAGAACTTTCTGACTTGAATACAACTTCTGAATCACAAATTTCAACAACGTATACTGCATTAAGTGCACCGTAACCATATTATAGTCTAAAGAGGAACATGCCAGTTGGAAAAGAATAACAAAATACGATTGGTTTCAGGACTGATAACTTGACAAACCAGACATGGATTTTCAGTAACTTTTAAGACTAATTTCTCAAGCTCTTCTTAAGCTTTCCATATATCCAAGCTACACAGATCTAACCTTTGCATACTTGTATTTTAATTTCCACATCCTCCTTCACACTGCACTCTGTGAACTAAATTCTTACTCTAATTTCATCTGCAAGCTCTCTATAAGTAAAATACACTTATCCAGTAGAACAACAGAGGCAGTCTTTTAAAATCCTGTCAGCAATGTCACATTTGGACAATCAAATTACCTTCAGTGCCGTTTTATGGTAACAGAATAAACAGACAAGATATAAACAACATCATTAGGCACCAGGGCCTACTTTTCAGCTGAAAAGGCCCAATAATAAGTTCTGTAGAGTCTACAGAAAAAACAGCAGTCAATCATTTTTTACACACAGTTTGCTTTTTTGTTTTAAGACAACGCAGCTCTCAAAGATAAAATAAGAGTTTTTTAGCAACTTCCCCTGCCTCATCCATTTCCCACCTTACAAGCACAGGTGGAATGTAATAATCTTGTAACAGATCTATGCCACTGCACAGGTGTAGAGCTTAAATGCTACTTTTAGATCAGACTGCCCAGGATCTGGTCAAAATCTGCAGTTAAGGACTTAAATCAGTTAATGCTAATCAACAGTAAAAAACATCTAAAGGTAATAAATGAAAATAAATAAAACTTCAGGGATGGAAGAATTCTATCCTAAAATTACATAGAAAGGGGAAGAACTGTATGTGCTACTTGTTAATAAGGCAGTATGTGTGGGTTTGTCCATCATCCTGAGGCTAGAATATGACATACTTTCATACACTGAGCCCTGAAATCAAAATGTGGTAAAAAGGTCCTATTTTGATCTCTCAGTGGCCTTGCAGTGTCACTCTTACCTGGCCTTCCCGAGAAAATTTGAAGGGTGGTTTGTGCTTAATAACACTCGTTGCAAGGCGAAGCAGCCCTGTGAGCCCATCATCCTCTATGTTCCCATCCTGATGGTCCAGGATTTCTCTGCTGGATATGCACATACAGGGAGAGAAGGAATGTCACAGCTCTGCCCCACTAACAATAAATACAGTGCAAATTCCAAGTGAAATTCCCGTGGGCAAAACTCACCTCCGAATGCAGTCAGCAAGGTGTCTGGCCAGTGCATCCAAATCCAGCAGGGTTGTCTGATTCAAAACAAACAAAATGGAATACAAATGGGAAATAATTATGGATTTCTTTTAGAGGAAATTTTATTACTGCACACATAGAAACAGAGATAATTAGAACTCATTCTCAAGCATGCTCTAAAGTAAGTTATCCAACTTATGCTAAGTGGCTGCTAACTGAATTTAACTCTTTCAGCTTTAATCAAATACTTGATTAGCTCCTCCTTGGAACACACTGGAATTATCAACAATGAATCTCACAGATAATTACAGTATTCCCACATCTGTGACCTTCATCCAAGTTCACCTTCTTTGTGTGTTATAACAAACCCCCTTTCCCTGACCCTGCAGAGTCACTACCTGAAGCTTCCAAGAGCTACTAAATACACATCAGAATAAACAGGGGGATGGAAAACATTCAAGAGCTGCTCACAGCAGAAAAAAAGGCTAAAAACACAAAGTAAAAGCAATAAACATAGGTATGAATGCAAGGCAAACCTACCTGACTTGCATCTTTGACATGAATGTTATCAATCAGTTTGCACAGCAGCCAAAAATACTCCTTACAACCAGGTCGCAGCACAGTTTCCTCTTCATAATCCTCTATCTGTGGAAAGAAATTGCTTTTGTTCTGAAGTAGAAGACAAAATAACTGTATTAAAAAACCACTGTGAAGCCAGTAACTGTGTTACAAGACTATTACTTTCCTCCAGCCTCTAAGGTATGTATAAAAACAATGTATTTTACAATGGTATCAGTGTGTGCTCTATTTTTTTTCCGCAGTATTTATTAATTTTCTTGAAAGATTGTCTGGATGATCTGCCAGACCTGTAAAAGATTCGTAGAATACTGTGGAGTTCATCCCACCCACTGCAAATCACAAAAATATTCAGGATTAGACTGGACAAAACATGAGAAACTTGGGCTGATTTCAATTAGTCAGTACATCTCTAATTTTAAACTCTCCTGAAAAAGAGATAAATATTGCAAAACCTTTGGTAGCTTGTTTTATTTAACTCTTTTTTAAAATATCTGTGGACACTGAAATTTAAGAACAAGAGCACTTCCTCAAAGCTGTTCTGTATTTCTCCAGGCACAGCCAAGCTGTAAATTACTGCAGTGGCATAGTTTAACCACTTTTGGAAAGTTTCTGGAACATCTAAACCAGAAGCCTTCCTGTCTCTGTGTATCTGAAACAGTATGTCTGACACAATGATTGTGCGCTACCATTTTTAGTTTTTATATTAAAAAAGTCTATTTAAATTTATCTTTGAAAAAGATTCAGTCGGTTCTTAAATTCTTACCCTGATTGGTTTCAGAGCTTGAGCATCAGGGAGAAATTTTAACAAGGTTGATGCAGCCAGCAGCAGAAAGGAGCGATTGATTGAGTCTCCCCCATCCAGGCCAGAGAGAGATAATTTGTACAAACCATTGCAAGACTCGTGGCGAACTGCAGTCTAGGAAAAATAATACAATTACATGATTACACACGTTATTTGGAAGATTTTCCTCTTTTGTATGTTTTTCTTTCATAGGTAGATGAATTCCTGTTATAATATCTATGAGGTTATCAGGGTTTAATGTGTCTTTCTAGAACAGGTATTGCAAAGAACGTGCATTTACACTGGTTACAGAAAAATGCAAGATATACTATTCTAAGTAAAAAGATGATTTGTCTGTGCCCTGTGTCTCAGGGTATGTATTTTCTATGGGAATGATTACAGTGACTAGAATAGAAAATATCGTATCTGGCAAATCAAGGAAACCCATGTGAATCCTGCATTTACCCTTACTCATTCATAACCACTAATTAATTTAATTCCACTAGAAGAACTATTTTCTTCTTTCTTTTATTAAGAAAAATATTCACAATCTAATCAAGCTTTGGAAGTTTGCACTCTCTCATTTCCAAGGATATTAAATGGAGCCAGCCTGTAAGCTTTTTCTGTGCTTAAGTAATAAAGCAACAGATAAGAATTTGCATATCATGTCCACCTTGCACCTTTAAGCAATCACCAGTAAATACAAAAAAATTCTACTGTGAATATAACTGATGCAATTTTTAAGCTTTTATTACATGAGAAGAAAATTGGTTAAAGCCAGATAAAGCTTTGGTCATGATGAAGATTTTTGTATCAATTCTCATTCACCTCATTTTGTGATTCTAATTATAGAAAAATAAACAGTAAAAAAAATGTAATAATGTAAAAAACATAATGGAGGAAGTACATTTAAGCTAATTCAAGTCAGGTGGCATCACCCAGAAATTTCAACAAATAACCCAGAAATTTTAACAAATTACAATGAAAAAATGACCTTCAAACAGAAGTCAAGGGGAAAGGTGAGAGTTTATAACCTGGTTTGCCACTGACCACAGACATGTCACCTTCCAATGATCACTTCTTACACAGCACTAAAAGTAACTGAATCAGATCTTGCTACTTTTAGCAGGAAAAAACATCGCTTGAGCTTCATGGCAACCTAAAGTTAATGACACTAATTACACTAATTAGAAATGCAACAACCTCCCCATTACCATACCTCTGGAATAAGAAGGGTGAGTTTTTTGAGCCAGTCTTGCAAATGGTCACTGTCAGCCAGACTGGATTTCACCAAGGAGCAGCAGTGAGCCCAGCTCACCAAGAGCCACATGGAATAGTGAGTGACTGAAAGAGGAGAAGAGAAACCCCACTGTAAGCAACAGCAAAGGCTTCTTGGGTAGAAGGGTTGCACAGTCCAAAATGACATTTATTTCAGTCACACTAACAGGAAAGACAAAATCTTTCTTGGCACTTAGGATACAAAAAAGTCAGAGTTTTATCAATATGCTGATTAAATACTGAGCACTGTACTAATGATGATAATCCAATTAGATTAAATGTTACTAGTGAGGGGCACAGTCCTTTCCTAAACACTTAACCCGTGAGCTGGTGCTTTGCATCACATTTTCACACTTATTTCCAGATTGTACTAATTTCTGAGGCCACGTCTGTATTGCCTCAAACAAAAGTTCCATTGTCATCATCTTGCAACTCCTGAGTAACTTTGGAAATTCTTGGGTAGCACTTTTGTAATGAAATTAGTGCAACAGTGAGTATTTTGCAGTGCTTCGGACTCCAGCCAGGGTCACCTTTCCTCTGGTAATAAGGCCGGCATGCTTTCAAGGACTACATTTTCAAATACCCCAATTTTAAAAGGAATTATTAATGGAGAAACCATTCTTCATCTTTCATTATTTAGGGGAGAAATTGCCAGCAGCAAGAGCCCAAGCACAGACACATAATGACAGCAATTTCTGGGGCCAATATCTACTGGGATTTGTTCCCAGTAAACAAGGCCTGAACACTCAATTACAGATGTGTCCAAGGGTGTCCAGGACAGCTTTTAATTGGAGAGGACCCCATTAGTCTTGCCAATGAAGCTTTTCCTCTTAGCAGAATAAAGAAAGCTGTCCTTGCAATAAGGTCTAATTACAATTTTTCAGCTGCAACAAGAGTTTATTCCTGGGAACCCTCTTGTCTTCTTAGCTTCCACCTGAATTTCTTATTTTCTTCTTTGCAAAGTGCTGCATTTTGATAGGATCCTGTCTGGTTACCTCTGCCATTGGTATTAATGCAGAATTAAAGTGCTGTATGGGATTTGTCTAAATTTGCTGTTCTCCTCATTGATGCAACTTGAGCTGAAAATTCTCACATGGAATTTCTGCCCCAGGCACATTAAGAAATATTTTGGTAAGAGGGAAGCAGCTGCTACCCATGGAAAAGCTCACTGAGCAGAATATTCTTCCAACCCCTACCCCAGCTTCACTCCCAAAATAAAACTGAATTTTCCCTGTTCCTAGACTTAGATAAAGTTTGGGGATCAGAAGTGGGAGCAGGAATAGGGGAAAATCCAGATGGGAAGAGGATCAGGAAAATCTGGATGAGATTTCAGCCAGAAACAGGAGCTGGAAAAACCCAGACAGGAGTTATCTGGGAAACTTGATGGGGAGAAAACCCAGACCAGATTTCACCTGGAATTAGGACTGAAGAAAACCAGACCAGATTTCACCCGGAATTAGGATTAAAGAAAAACCAGACTGGATTTCACCTGGAACCAACACTGAAGGAAAACCGGACTGGATTTCACCTGGAATTAGGACTGAAGGAAAACCGGACCAGATTCTTCCTGGGAAGTGGCTCAGGGAAAAACCTGGACAGGATTTCACAGAAAAATCTGGACTGGGGGGGAAGATGGACTGGATTCTCCCTGGAAACTGGATCGGGGAATAACCGCGACCTGATTTCACCCTGAATCCAGACTGGGGAGAAAACCCGGACTGGATTCAGGCCTGAAATTAGAACAGGGGAAAACCTGGACTGGATATCATTCAGAAACCATGGATATTTCCTTGGAATAAAACGATTTTCCGGCAATCTAACGGTGAACTAAATCAAAATCATAAATTATCATCAATTTGCTGTCCCTATTATTAGTTCCTGACACAGCTGTTTCGCAGCACTGACCTTCATGCCTTGACCTGTGATCAGATTGAGCCTTCAACACCCTGATAGGAAGAAGAGAAAATCATTTGAATTTTATCACAGAACATAACAGATTATCACTCAGAAATATAAGTATACACAAGGCACAACACAGTTACTCTTAAGTAACCACTTGGAAAATCATTCATCTTAAAAGGACTTCAGTATTCAAAATTAGCAACAATAACAAAATTATGCAAACCTTCAAGTCACCCCCACAAAGCCTTACTGACTACAAGATTAAAAGTCAAGGAGTACCCATAGTCCCTTTATTTTATCCAAAACAGAGATGTCAGAGCTAAGAACTGACCCATATAGAAGAAATCTAGTTTTCTTCAGAAAGAAACCACACTGCATAAACTTTTATAAACTTCAAATGTTTATATATATTTGCTTCCATTTTTATTAATTACAATAAAAGGTTATGAAACCAAAAATATAGCATATATACTTAAAAATTATTCCTGCAACTCAACTAGAGGCCAAAGTTAAGCACGCCTGCAGACTGGACTGTCCTTAACAATCTTTTAAAAATATGGTAAAATAACTATCCACCACTTGGAATCAATTCCACAACACCAATGTAGCAAAAACCTGACCTCCCCAGCATCAGCCTGACTGCCACAATGCAGCCTTACACAGAATTGCTTTTCTCAGGACAAAAATGCAATGGGACCAAAATCTCCAATAGGTCAGATTTTGCCTTCGATATCAGCAGGATGGAAAAAATAAGTCAAAACTGGCAGACGACTAAGCAACATGAAAGTGAATTTATTTTAGTTTCTCCTTTACGCTGCCTTGAAATTGAGAACGCTCTGGAGAAAATGAAGAAGGGATTTAGGCATGAGGATTTATGTCATATATCATTTATACATCCATGCCTTACACGCTGACCACAGAGTTCTCACCCCTCTCCTCTCTGCCACTGCAGGAGGTGACTAAGAAAAGCAAGTCTACAGCCTCTGGAGCTCAGTGTCTGATGTGGCTGTCAATGGGGACCACAGCTGGAAGAGCCCTGGAGTCGTGAACTAAAGCAGCGATGAAAATGAGCAACACTCGATCAGCTTTATCACAAAAATAAAAAGATATTGTACCTAGGTGCCAAGTTGTCATATGTATAAGCAACTGACATAAGTCGCTGAATCAAACTGGTTCCCTGGACAAGTACAAGAAACACCTTTAAAAATTGAAGTCGAAAGAAAAAAAAAACAAAAAAACAAGTTAATATAACAACAAGCTTTTTGATCTGTTTTTCAATTATACACACTGTGTGAATCTAAATAAACCCACCTGTCAGAGGAGGAAGCGCCAAAGGCAAATCACAGCATCTTCACAGTTAACAATTTACTGGTTTTATTAAAGTACAGCTAAAATGCCATGTTTCACTGACTAGGTCTAGAAGCTAAAATTTCATTCTCTAAGGAAGACAATTCAACCAAATAGGAAAATCAACCATTTACTCAATCCTTTTTGTAAAAACATGGGCTTTTTAAACATAAACTACTCACAGCCTTTTAAAAACCTTAGGTATGAGGAGACAGGGCTGAGCAGGAGGTTGGACACTTAAATTTTACTTATCTCTGTGATCAACACATTTTATTGATTAAACGGTCTCTTAAAATATTCAACTTTAGCAAACCTGACAGACTACACGGAGTTTTAAAATCCAAATCTAAAGAACATCTTAAAATATTTAAATATCAAATTCATGGCAATCAAAAATATTAATCAACTGACAACTAAAAATTTAAAACCAGTTAGAGGAAGCGACAACAGCACTTTACATCTTAAAAAATGTAATACATTTGGTAAGTTCCCTGTAGCCCTGGTGATTTAGGGATTTGTTTTGTCAAAAAAGGCTGGTATTTATAGAACAGTTAAGGTCTTTCCAGGTATAACAAAGGAAACTTTGGCTCCAGCTCAGAGTTCAGACCTGCACTTTTTGGCAGTCACAGCTGGTCCCATGCCCAAGAAAGTCAATTTACAGTGAACATCCCCCTGATGCCAAAATATTCCATGTGCTTGGCCTGCTTTAGGAAATCAGCATGCAGGAATCTGGCAGGAAGGTTTACAGCTGCAGGTAAGTTCCCACTCACTCAAATGTCCCTAATAAAGTTATTTTAGCGTTTACTAAAGAAATCCAAAATACATTTAGCAAGGACAAGGGCAGCTCATGCTATAAACATAGGTTAATAATAATATGCTACTGTAAAAAAGGAACGATCAATTCAGGAAACAACATCTAAGAAACAGAGACAAAGCACTGGAATTATGAATTCCCAGTTAATGTGTTCACCAATCACCAAAACACCTTTTGGCTGCCAGGTTTAAAGCTATTCAATTCCTTTTGTAGAGAACAAGTAAGAGATCACTTATATTACTGATATCAATCAGTACTACTAATTTCTCCACTACATGATTTTATTACAGAAAAAAGGACTTTACATTTACTCTTTAAGAAAAGGAGTCATTTTCTAAAGCTCACAGAACCTCTGTGTGTCTCCTACCTCTGTCAGCCGAGGGATATGAAGGCCCTTCACGTGGTCACTTGTTGTCTTCCTGGATTTGCCCGGCCACGTCCTTTTCCTGTGGCTCTCTGCTACCCCAGACCAGGCAAAGACATCGTGATAAGCCAAATCCAGATCTGAGGGATCCACTGCAAACTGGCAGATCAGCTTCAGCAAGCAAGCAAGACAGTCCAGCTGCCACTGGAAAGCGGAAGGAAAAGAAATCTTCAATTTTGAGTGATTTAGTTTTACACATAATTCAACGCCTGCTATGGAATTTGCAACTGAAAACCTCAGAAAGGTACAAAGGATAAAAAACTAGAAGTAACTTGAATTTAGCTCAAAATAATGATAGAATAATAATGAAAAATATTATTACTAGTCATTCTTATATAACATGTTCATTATTGAAAAGCATCTTTATTAACACCACAGCCACTATGCTAATTGTCTCATTGACAGCAAGGGAAAATGGTATTTCTTGGCCTCTTAGACAAGGGAAAGATAATTAAGAGTTTACTGCTTTTAACAGACTATAATAAATAATTTTCCAAAAAACAACCTTCCCTAAAATAGTCAGAAAAAAGAGCAAAATAAATACTCCATTCTTGTTTGGCTATTTTTGACTTCTTTAAAGAAGTATGATATGTCATAGTAATATCAATGCAGCTGCAATCATTCCTGAGGAAGGAACCAAGGTTTTTTTCCCTCAGAGGTTCCACAAGCTACAATTTTAAGAATGGATAACCCTCCCCAAAATCCATAGAAAAACAGGAAGGATGGTTTTAAAACAAAAAAGCAACAGTATATATATACACTCTCTTTTTTAATTTAACTCTTCCAGGAATATAAAATATTCCAATAAAAGATGACACTACATAGACTTCGGTGGTTTCAATCAGAGAATGAATCTATTTCACAACAAAAAGATAACTGCAACAAGGCTCAAAGTATTAAAAGTCTTTACAAGTAACAGCAACAGTTCTTCTGGAGAGAAAGATGGAATGGACTTACCACAGTCCATGATTCCTGTTCCTTAGGCTCTAGGATTCCAGAATTGAAAATTTCCAGTAACTGTTGGAGCCCTCCAGCAGCAACAAACTGTAAGTATATTATGAAACCAATGTGAGAAAAAGCAGATACAGAAATACCATTAAGATCAGTTAGATACCAACCTAAGCTTTATAAATTAATAAAAAAATTATAAACTGTTCAGCTGGATATTTTAGGAAAACAAATGAAATAATTGTACATGGCTACGACAAATTTACAAGCCTGAAAACACAGAAAAACTTCCAAATGTTATCCCTAAATTTGAGATAAAAGATTATAGGATAGATGTTCTACATGGGTTTTTATTCTATATCTCTCTTGAAAAACTGTCTTAGGTATCACATAATTCTGCAGGAAAAACAAACCTTGCAGCTCCACGTGTTTTTACTGTTTTCTATTTGATCTTCACTTGAATCATCTGAGTCAGGGTAAAGATCACTGTAACTTCCCTAAAAATAAACAAGAGTAACTGTAAAAACAGCTCAAGAATGGTAATATTATCAAATAAATCATCAATATGTGCTTTGGTTCAGAGAAACACACATATCCAGAGCAAGAAAATTACCGTAGATTCACGTCTTATCCTCCTGTTGGGCTTCCCCAAAGCTTCAATAATTTCCAGGGCATACAAAAGTTTATGGGCACTTTTTATTCGCAGAAGGTCCTTCCAGCTAAAGCCATCATTACCCTTAAAAGATGAAAAATAGACAGAAAACAATTAATACAATTATCTGCAACGTTCATCTATTTAAAAATTCAGAGAGAGGATTTTTCAAGTGGCACAGACACATTATTTGGGATTGAATCTCATCTATTACCTGAAATTAGACAATTTCAAACACATTTCTGTACATGACTAACAATCTGAATAACAAAAAGGCAACATTATTATATGCTAAAATACACACAATTTTTAATTACAGGAAAGCAAATTTCACACTTTAACTCCCACCAAAATTTTGATGCATGTGTGCATAAGGAGCTGTAACAGCTAAAATCTGCCAGAATGTAATTTCAATCACTTTTTATTAAAGAGGTTAAATAATATTTTCATCTGTAGGACAAGAAAATCAACTCTGCTTCCAAGCAACCCATGCTGCGAGCTGAGGAAAGAGAGTACAAAAGTATCACTATCACAACAGCCACAGTGTTAAAGCCAGGCTGCAGCTGAAGAAAATCTCTTTCAATCCAAATAAGATTCATTAGTACTGACTCTTTTATTAATTCATAAAATAAATTTTGAAAATAAATGATAAAAACAAACTCTGGGAGCTAAGCTGACATCTCTGTTTAGTTTTAGATTTATTAGGTTTACTCTTGTCTCAGCACATGTAACATGCTTACTATGTAACATTCCTATTTGGGGAAAATTCAACTAAAACAATGGATGCTAAAAAACTGAAGTATAATAAAGATAAACACGTAAAACTTTGTTCACCTGCTCATCAGAAATATTCTGGAATGCCTGCAGCATATTAGGGCACGTAGGTAGGAGCATTAACAGTTCCCAGACACGCCTGGATAAGTTTTCTGCATGGAGATGGAGCTCTTCACACCTTGCACTCTGACAAACCAAACCACAACCATCCTTACTGTGAATTTCTTTGAGAAAATGACATTTCAAAACCCCAAAATAGATTTATTTGTAATTAAGAAGCTGTTTCCTATCTAATAACTTAATCCATACTTAGGATGTGAAGTCTCAACTTGCAAGAAACTAAGTTACATCATCTTTAAATCATACCACATATTTTGAAATATTTAAATGGAGATAAAATTTATAAATAAATTACAGGTTCAAATCTACTATATATGATTTAATTTCCCTCAAGCTAATGATGGCGTACAAAGCTTGGGGTTTTGCAATAAAACTTTACAAACCCTTCTTCAAGCCAATTCCCATTATGAGTCACCATGTCTACTTAAATGATCAATATTGTTTCTTACGAATTGTTTTTACAGTTTCTACAACATTTAGAACATTAAAATGTATCAGAACAATATTGCTAAGTAAAAAGGAAAATTATAAAGGTTTTACCACATGTGAATAAGCAGGCAATGAACATCTCTAGCAACTGAACAGAGCAGACAAAAAGAAGACTTCACAGGAAAACCAAATCAAATTAAATAAGACTTAAATGTAATTGTTCTAATAAAATTACTCTAAATTACCTCACTATCTTCCATAGCCACTTCTCCAGAAGGAGGCTTAAAAGAGGCCAGCATCTCTAATAGATCAAACAGGGTGGTAAGATGAGGTTCTTGCAGGAGTAAAAGCATTGGAATGTTGTCCTTCTGAGGAGGAGGTAGGCAGGAAGCTGGGAGCTGGACACCTTCACCTTTCCGCTCCCTCCTGGGGGCACCCAGGGACACAAACACCATCTGCAACACACAGACACAAGGAGCACAGAGACAGCTTTATGACAAGCCATGGAATGCTCTCACAAGGATCAGAATTAAACAACTTAAAGACAATTTTTTGGTTTGTAGTCAAATCTTTACTTTGCAGTATTTTCAGCAACTGCCATAAATGAAGTTTGGATTTGCTCTCCCTTCAGGCATTCATGGTGTAGCTGCACCCCTGATTCTGCCCCGAGGCTGGGGAGACTTGCAGTCCTGAGCTGGTATCACCCCACACTGATCACAGCCAGCCCCACGTACAGCAATCACTGCAGAACACGAAAGCAAAGTCCTGGCCACTGTTTCCAGTGACTGCTCTCATCTTGCAGTACCTGCATATCTTTAAACCCCAACTCATGGAGCGTTTTCTCATCGTAGTCAGTTGTCAGCTCGTGCCCAGATGAAATCATTCTCACAGGTCCCATGAGGCCACCTAGGATAAAAGCCTGTTTCAGCAAAATTCTGGAATCATAGTTCCAGTTTCACAGTTTTCAAAGTACACCCCTCAGCAGAGGCAAAAACTTGATGTCGTTTCCTTAAGGGAAAGTGGTTATTACAATCAACTAAATTTACTTGCCTATATTCACAAATAACCTTTTCAATACCAGGTCACCCAACTCTGTAGTGAAAAGTGTTTATAACACAAATTTAATCACGCCTTCCATATTTTGTAGTAAATGACACTATGGGACAGAAGGATAATGGAAAATGATTGTGATCATCAACAAAAATCCCCTTGTACCACGCACTTGTGGTCAAGTCAAAGAAGCAATGATTAACCTTACTTAAATATAAGTTAGAACCAAAGAAGTCACACCCATTTCGTAAGGGGAAAACTGAGAATACCCTGCAAAGAACTCAACACTGAACAAGAAACCTGAACAATTAGAAGATTAAGAATTAAATTCCATTTGGTGCAGACAAGCAAGCCTCTCTTCTTACAAGCACACTTTGCCCAACACAACCACACGTTTCTAAAAATGCCAGTTACAACAAAAATAAATATTTTCTGCTATGTGGTGGAAAACAAGACAGTTCCTTTACTAAAACTGCTTCTGATGAGTGGCTTGAAAAGGATTTTACAAAGAAGGCAATTAATGGGTCCAAAATTCAGTCTGGCTTATTTACATTGTGTCTCATTAAAACATGTTTTTTAGAAGTTGTTAAATTGTGAAAAGCAAGTCTGAATCATGTTTAAACATATACTAATGGTATATGGAAAGAGCTGTTCATGGACAGAATTTATTCAGGTAATTATTCATTACATGCTAACTCCTGCTTATAATGAGAAAGAAAAACTGAGAAATCAAAGATAATTCAGAAAACATTTTGAACAGCAATAACTGATAAGAATTGTGTAATATATAACATCAGGAGGATTTAGAAAACATCCTCCTGAAGGATAAAGCAGGAATTTTCATTCTCTCACAAACACAGTAAGAGGGAGCAACAATGATGCACATTCACTATACAAAGCAAGGTGACATTCCAAATTAGGAGCCTCAAAGCAGGATGAAGAATCATTTCTGTTACCATAAATGATGACCGTATGGATGACCATAAATTAAAAAGCAATTGCAGGAGTAAGGAAGATCATCCACCTGACTGGAATACATGTATACAGAGCATAAATTATGAATTTGAATTGTGGCTTCAAACTCTGAATCAATGGCAGAGCCAGAAGTGTATCAATCAGGTGAAACACACAGAAATGCAGAATTTCATCAATTTATGTGCAGTAGAATCTCCATTTTACAGAAAATAACATAATTCAAATTCTATTGGAACATGAAATTTGGACAGATTTAAGGATTTACAGGATTTACATTTTCTTTGCTATTTCAATGAAATGGTAGAGCTGAAGAAACAATTCTTAATTAGAAGTGAGGGTGATACTAATTAGAGCTAAAGCTAAAGAAAATAAATCAAAATGCTCGCTTAGCTGGGTTATCTGGGGGAAAAAAACCCACAGTCATTTAAGCTGTAAAGGCAAAATCTCCAGGTAGGAACAGCTCACCAGGGAAATCCCCTTTGCGACTGCTTTGGCCAAACTCCTGAAGCTGTGCTTGCTGATTTATCTGCTCCTTCTGCAAATTTTCATACCAATGTGTGACTTCTGCTCTGAGATCAGCCACCTGATCGCTAGGGTACATTTCTATGGTCATCTGAAAGAAAACAGGTGTTTTATTTTTCCTAAGAGAGCTATGGAATTACCAGCATTTAACAGGGCAGGGTGTGCCTGGAAAGGAATTTCACTCACCTTGTCAGGAAGTCCAGCTGGCTGACAGACAATCCTTAGAGGTAGAGATTGTTTGTCACTCAGGGCTTTCAAGTGACTGCTGATGCCAGTGCCTTCAATCTGCCACTGTCTCAGGTGATAAGCAAACCTTAGGAAACCGGGGAAAACATGGAAAAAGTGGTTTTGTCAAAGCCTATTTAACACGAATGTTTGCTGAACAATGAAAGACAAAACCTACTAATAGTTGTTTTGAGTTTTTTTCAATAAGAGGAAGTTATTGACAGCCTCACTATTCTTCTAATAAAATTAAAATAACTTTTAAGAAGTTTCTTTGGTGAGGGATGGGGAAACACAAACACATCCACACACATTTATACAAGAACAAGGGCCAACTCTGGGAACTGTTTAAACTTTATTTATTACCTTCCACAATTATTCTCTACTGTCTTTCCTTTACACAAAGAAACCATTCCTTAAATCAATAATCATTCTTAACACACTCATTAATATGGTAAGAGGAATAGAAATAAATTCTGCATCCAAATGTATCAATAGGGTTTTTTACCTTCTCCTAAAAGCCTCCAGGTGTGTTTTCAGCATTAAGAGCCCTCTTTCAATAATGGTCAGACTTGAATGAGAGTCTTGCTCCAGGTTACTCGAAGCTATCATCAGACTCTCCATACACTTGCTAATAAATTCCTGTTCTTTTTCCAGACCAGTTTTACCTGTAATACCAGTTCAAGTAAATTTATAGGCACAGCTTTGGAACAACACATGTTAATACTAAGAATAATAAAAGGATAGTGCTGGGTATTCTTTAAAGGACTTTAAACCGAAAAAAATAAATAAAGTTGATACCGTTGATGTAGTAAGAGTTGATGTACTGGATGGCTGCTCGACTGACATCACCAGACTGTGCCCTTAAAGCAATGCCCCAGAACTGGTCCATGCCACACAACTGTGACAACAGGAAAACAACAACAGAAACAAAACATTGCCTCATTATTTTACTGGGAGTGAGGGTTTTCTGATATGAGACATTCTTTTTGCCTCTCGACTCAATCACTAACAATATCATTTTTTCCACTGCTTGCACTGTCATCACTGCAGACATCAATTACTAAAAAACTCTCAATTTCTCAGAAACATTTTCAAAGTCTAAAACATGAGGAGAACTAGTTGAAATTCAAAATAGTGAATTTTCATTTCTGACTAACAGGAATACTTTCAAATGAAGCCAAGAAATCACAACTATAATCAGTATTCTTTGCAAGAAAAAAAAAGTCTCAAATCAATTCAGAGAATATATTCTAAACATAATTTTATTGATGAGGTAAATGCTCTGGATCGAAAACTTCTAAAGCACATAATACATAAATTGAGACACATTTTACAACAGATTTCTAGTCAGAGTTAAGTATGACTAACAGAATGTCATTTGAGTCTTCTTCATTAGGTAAGTAAATGTTATAAACCTATTTTTAAACTCAACAGTGGATACAGTGCAGTTATGATAAAGTATGATAAGCTGCACACAGAGATGCAGGCAACAGGTAGCACTTCTTTGTGGTTTCCTACCTTTGCCTTGAGAGACAAAATCCACCTGTGTCAGAGAGAAGAAAAGCAAGATACAGAACCCAGGCTCACCTCAGAGTTGGAGCCACCATCATAAGCACTCGTAGCCAGCCGGGCCAAATTACACAAATGCTGGAAGAGGTTTAGGCCAGTCATACTGATAGTTTCAGGTTTTAGCTGTGGCATCTGAACAAATGCAAAACAATGTCACCAGTGGAACAGAGAGCAATTACAGGGCATTTATTGCACTGTTATTACTGATCACTGTTATTATTATTCACATTTAAATGCAGCAGACCAAAGAATTGTTTTTGAAAAAGATCATACCCCGAGTTCTAGATACAATTAAAAAATCAACTATAACTGGCATAAACACTTCACTTCACCACTGATTGGAACTGTAACAAGGCAGAGAGGAAAAAAGTTACTTTATTTTAACATCAGCTGCTTAACAACAGCAGGAGAATTTGTTAGTATATGTGACACCTATGCAAAAAAACTTATACATGTCCAAAACTAGATAAAAGCCTGTGTAACCTTGGGAAAGAACTAGACTACATTAATTATTGCACAATCTATCCATTTTGTAATGTCATCTGTCAAAATAGATGGATGGAACCCCTTGGAGAAAGCTCTGCATGTTTGTCTTTTCAGTGGCTGTACAGCTGAGATTTATAGGCCCCTCCCAGAAGGAAAAGTTAATTTTTCAGTCAGGTTGAGCTGTACAGCATAAAGCAAACTATAGTTTTGTGCAGTTTTTTTTCCCAAATTTAAATAGAGTTCTACACAGCTGCAGATAGAACACAGGGGCTATTTGTAAAGAAGCACTCAGGTAAATTGTAGTGTGAAAAGAATTCCCACTAATCCATTTCCAAGCAGAGAAAAACCTTTGCATGACAAGCAGGGCCCTCCTGGACTACTGAAGAGATGATTTCCATAGAAACAATTTTAAATACACTAAACAGTGTTGGTATGGAATGAAACATTCTGATTGGAATTATAAGGTTGCAATTAACTCTGCACATACCTTTTCCAAAAAAAGATGCTTGTAAGTCTCCATACCCATGGCATGCTGGTCTTTACTCCGTACTTGATTCAAGAACCAGTGTAGTGCATCATCATAACATTCAGAATCTTCTACCAAGCAGTGCCACAGGATGTCCACTTGCTCTAAACTCAACCCTACAATTAGGGAAGTATTTTTAACTACTCCTTTATAACACCAAATATTCCACAGAACCCAAGAATACACAGAAAAATCAGAGTATTTCTGTCAGGTCACAGCATATGGATGTATTGTATGACAATTTGACTCCTTACAGTGAGACCACCCAAATATCAATTGTGCAAAGTGTAATTTCTTTCTTCATATGGAAAATTAATTTCTGACAGTATTAACATATAAAGGATTATTTATTTTTGGAATATAGTACTCCAGTAAAATATCTCTGGGAACATTAGGGACACAAACCAAAGCCCATAAGTACATAATGTATTATCTTCCTTCAGTAATTACCACAATCCTATTATTTAGAAAAACTGCAGCATAGAGAACATGAAAATTTGTTCTCACAGAACTGCAACTGAATTTGAACTCCAATGCTGGTTCTTTACTTCTGCCAGAAAATCTTCCTTCTTTCCAAACTGCCTCAGAGATTATTTTAAATTGTATGTTTAAAATAACATATTAAGCTGACATGGATTACTAAGAAGTATTTTTGCCTTACTCTGGGGTAAAATAACCTCAAATACTCACTGAAATGATCTGGAGATCCCAGAGTTGAAAACACACATGTCAGGAATTGAAGACGAACCTGAACCTCTGCACTGTGGCTGTATCTAAATAAAAATTTGGACAAAAAACAGAAGCTTGTTTTGTTGATTATTGCCATAACTTCTTTCCTACTCATCCATGTGCCTCTTAAAAGCATAAAGAACTGTTTCTTACAAGTTTCCTTCTGAATTTCTAGTTCAGTACATGGCCCAAAGCCCAGCTTAAAATGTTTGCAGAACCACCTCAAAGAGCAGAATGACACAATAGTTGTCACTAGATAAAGTCCTTTTTTGGTTGGGAATAGAGGAGGACAGGAGTGAGTTTTCTGTCTTACAGTTCAATTCAAGTGCATCATTTAGTCACCTTGCAGGATCTACCTCATTTTTTCCCTTAGTTGTAAAATGCCGATATTTCTACTCTGCATTTCCAATTCCAAATGATACTTATTCTTTATAAAAATATTTTCATAACTTATCTAAAAATATCGACTTTGTTTCTATTTATACAGTAAAAGCCTGATGGCAAAAGGAGCAGAACAACTTCTCATTTTACCCGAATTTAAAGGATCCCACCTTCCTAAGTAATTCCTTGCTAAAAGAACATCTAATATAAAGGGTGAAGTTAGATTTGAACAAGTTAAATTGGACACATAAATAGCAACATTTTTCAGATGTGGGTGCTCATATTGACTTTGACATCTGTCAAAACGTGAACAGTCTCTTCCTCTGGGATTGGGGAACTGGAAATTGTATTGCTTGTTTATATACACCTGATTTTAATCACACAGATTAGAAAGTGCAGATGGATGTATCCAAACAAGAGAAGTATGCAAAGGCTAATAACAAATTTTAAAACTAAAACATTTGAATACTCCTAGTATATGAAATCACTTTAAATTACCTTGAATATCAAAACCTTCATGTTTTACTTGCACACAAATATTCAATATGACGTCTAACAAAAAATGACATGAGAGTTGGGGTTTTTTTAAGAAAATGGAGCTATTTAAAATGTTTTTGCAGACTTTTGTCTCCCTAAGCAGGCAATGTCCCTACAGAAAGTATTTACTCACAAGAACACAGCAGCAGCAACAGAAGAAAGCAGAAATGGTTAAAACCATAAAACATCAAACACTCCAAGTCAGCTGTGTACTTACAGTGCGTGTTTGTGTCGTCCCTCCCTCACTGCCTGGATGTAGTGTACCAAATTATCAAAGAAAAGTTTCATCATATTTAGTTCTTTTTCTGCCCACCTGTGGCAATTTAAAGGACAGAAAGTATTATGGTTTGCTTAAAAAGATCAGAAAAGCCACAGAAAGCAGACAGCTGTTACAGGAAAATGGCACACACAGAACCCCAAAGTAAACATTCAGTTTTTAATCTACCATGAATTCAGGAGTTGTACTGTACTCTCTTCTTCCTTGCAATCCTTAAGGTTTCCCAATGTTATTTTCAGGCATAGGACTGACAGAACACTCCCTTTTGAGCCCATGAAAACTGTTCCTACAGGCCCTAATTCAGAGAAAGTCTAACTCTGAACTGGGCATATATTTAAATGTCATGTCAAAAAGGCCAAGAAAAACTGCTGATAATCACTGCCATCTTTCCTAGAAGTTCTGTCAGTTGGATCAGGCAGTTACATGGTTTCTTCTGCTAAGAAATGCTGTACTCTGTATTATCTTCAACTTTCAAAGCTTTTTATATGCCAAAGAACCCCTTAAATGCCATTTGTTGCATTGCTGGGACAGGGGCCCACTTACATTGTTATCCAATGTGTATCATAGCTGCTCCCAAACTGCTGAAACGTTCCAAACAGCTTGGGAAGAAGACGAAGGGAAACTACTACAGATCTGAGGGAGAAAGAAACAATGACAACACGTGACTGTTATGAAACTGAAATAATTGATTTCAAAATTCCTTTGAGAAGCTCAGGTTCTGTGAGCAAACCAAAGGAAGGCACAAAAGAAAAGCACTGTAAATCATAAATCATAGAGCGATCTGGGTTGGAAGGGACTTAAAAGTCACCTCCTTTCATCCCCTGCCATGGGCGGGGATACCTTCCACTGTCCCAGGTTGCTCCAAGACCCATCCAACCTGGCCTTGGATGTATCCAGGGATGGGGCACGCACAGCTTTTCTGGGTAACCTATACCAGGGCCTCACTGCCCTCACAATCAAAATTTTTTTCCTCATATCTAATCTAAACCTACTTTCTTTCAGTTTGAAGCCATTCCCCCTTGTCTGATCACTCCAGGCCCTTGGAAATAGCCTCTCTCCACGTTCAGATACTGGAAGGCTGCAATCAGGTGACTCCAAAAGCCTTCTCTTTTCCAGGCTGGACACTCCCAATTGTCTCAGCCTTTCCTCATAGGAGAGGGGCTCCAGCCCTCTCATCAACTTCTCTGGATGTACTCCAACAGGCCTGTGTCCTTCCTGTGCTTGTGACATCTCCCATCAAGTCAACCAAGAAGTTCTCTGAACCTGAACTACACTTACTTCTTTCCATGTAACTCCTTGGACACACAGCTGAGATAAATCTCTAAGCATACTTGTAAGCTCTTCTCACAAATGCAGTTCTCAGCAAAAAACTAACACCAGAACACAGCAGGTGATGTCCAGCAGTCATTTGTATCATGAAAACAAATTCCACTTTCACCAGTACAATCTCACAGCTTTGGCTGGTACTAAAACGAGTTATCTAAGGTCAAGGTGTTCCTTCCTCACAGAAATTAGACCTCAAAACAGACTTGGTGGGAAAGAACTTGTCTATCCCTCAGACATCTGTGTGCACAATCTGACTACTCAGTATAAATTCTTAGGCCAAGGCACCTGACCTTGCCCTCGACTGACTGAGGGGCAGACCTGATTTTACCAAAGGCAGAAAGCAATAAACTCTGGAACAAGGGAAAACAGACAAATACAACAAAATGAGAAATTAGGACACCAAGGCAAAAAGAAATGGAGCATCAGAAACATTCACAATACTTTGGAAACTATTTTTATTCTTATGCTTTTGCCTAGTTCAAGTTGTCCTCCTGTAAAATGAAATAACTATTACAGCCAACTTGGATTTCTGGTATGTTGCAAAAATAAGATACTTATAAAACAGATAATTTATGATTGAAGTTACCTGTTGTTTGCTAAATTTTCTAAGCAGCCTTCAATAAACCTCATTCGAATCTGTCTGTCAGTGAACCAGCACACTAAAGAACAGAGCAGCTTCTCTGCTTCATTTATTAACCCTTCAGAGAGATGAATCTACAGCAAGTAGAAAGAAAAGTCAATGAATGTTATGTAGTTATTTGATTTTTAAAAATAGCGTTTTCTGGTACTCGACTCACTGCATCTTCATCCTGGACCAGATCCCAGAGGAGGGTATTTCCTTTCTTACAAACATTATCCAAATTAATGTCTGTCACTGCATTGCTGTTGTACTGATGTTTGTGAACTGCTGGTCCTGCACAAAACATAAAGGCCATTAGTGAGTAAACAGAAGGAACCATCTGAATTGAACATTATTCCCTAAGTGCACAAACAACAACACATTTTATTTGTTAACTTGGCAATTTCAAAGTGAAACGACCCTGTAATTGCAGCCTTTTTTCACATATGGGTTCTTAAAAGACCATACCAGAAGCCAACAGGGCAGTTGGGCCAATATTTGCACTGCTTTTGGCTAATGGCAGAGTGCAATTAAAAACAGCACTGGAGAACTGCAGATGCAATTGCTTGGTAATTTAATTCATAGTTTAATTAAAAGATTTCTTCAGCCTTTCTGTGGTGCTGTGGTCCAAAGGGAGTTATCTCCATAACCACCACGGCTGGAACGCAGGGAAGGAGCACATTACAATAAATTCCCCTCCTACTGCGATTCCCTCCATCCAACTCAAAACCAGCAAAAACAAACACCATTTTTCCATGGGCTAAAGCATCCAAGTGCAGGGTTTTAGAAACTCATCATGTTTTCATAAACACTGATAGACATTTTCCTTCCTCTCTGTCCCCACAGCTGGCACCATTCATTGATCTACGATTTAATACTATTTTCACAGAACAGCAATGTCAAGTAGAAAATCCAGACTGCACACAGAACACTGTAATTATCTGCACATGCAAAACTAGGGGTGTCAAAAATAAACTGCACTGAAGGCCTCATACTCAACCAATAATTTGAATCTTCAGTTACACAAGTAATATCTACGGAAAATATTGAAAAAATATGCTGATTTATAGATTTATGAAGTTTATTCAACTCTGCAGTGTAGAAAAAGATCCAGAATTTCAATGTCAGGCTAAAATTATTACCATAAAAACTTCTTATTCAATTACTTCAGGGAAATATATAAACAGCACTGGGTTTGCTGTCTGATGGATGACAGCAAACTTGGTTCTTTCAGTCCAGTGAAGAAAAGCATGAACACTTCACCAACCCTGTTCTCTATTATGTTTACAAAGAGGGTAAAAGAGAAAATAAAGCTGCCAAAATAGCATATGGAAAGATGGTATAATCCTTGAGAAGTGTTTTAGGAGTATTTTAAATTGTACCCTGAAGTAAACCAGAAGATTTGGCAGTGTAAGGTGAAATACCATACAATAGCCTTTACAGCAAACTCCCAAAAGTATCAAGTCATATTTTAAGTAATTTTTCCAGAATTATCTTCTCTAGAGCCCATTATGGTTAGTTCATTTATAGGTTAATTTATGATGTCAAATGCACAAAATCACAGTCATGTGGACCCACCAGCACCAGAATTCAGAAGGTTTCAGAGAGGAAAATAAAGAGAATCTTGCATTTCAGTACCACCTTTCTTTACACTTGAATAACTTACTAGAAAAAACACTTCCTAGGTTCTTTTGTGCCTTTATTTGTTTTAACTTGCCTTCACAGCTCCTGACGAAATGGGAAGGTGGGGAATTTAAAAAGATAAATACAGCTAAACACAAATGAACCTTTCTGTGTATAAATGAACACAGTTACAAAAATTAATCTCCTGGAGAAACATTAAGTTCCCAGCAGTCATCTTGGTTTTCTTTGGACAAATACAATTAAATGGTTAAAATGATTTCATTACTTTAATTACGGGAGATTAATTCAAAATGACAAACTGAATTTTTCAGTTTTTCTTTTATCACTCTTACCTTGACTCAGATGTTCATGATAGATAGAGGCCAGGTTCGGGAGGTGCTGCTGAAGATGAGATGTTAGCTCAGCATGGGAATTAATCTGTACAAGCTCTTCTTCACAGCCAGACTCTTCCCCATCAAAATCTGCCATATTTTTCTCTGACTTTGCACTGACTTGAGAACTACTGCAGCTGACATCATCTGCACTAAGCATATCATCAACCATATGCCTGTAAAAGAAGAATATCAGAATGGACAATATCAAAGAGGAAGTTGTTTATAGCAGACTACAAGTGAGCAGATATCTCCCTAAAGCTAAAGTCAGGATGAATCATCTGTTTGAACAGCAGCCCTTGTAGGAATTGGAAAAACAATTACAGATAAGTAAACTGATGGTCTCACTAGCATAATGTTTGATTTGGCTTCTTAATGTTAAATAAATGCAGCATTTTCAAAAGTATTTTTAACGTTTTCTTCAACGCCGTCTTATTTATTCAATACCAAAACTTAAGAGAAACCTTTAATCAGATGTTAACAAATCAGATATCTGTGTAACTGTCTGTGATAACAATCATCACTGTAAGATAAAATTATCCTGAGCTACAGCAAAATGTCCACACACCAATTTCTGCCCAAATGGAGGATTTTGCTACCACTTTTATTTCTCTTATGGAAGGAGTCAGAAGAAATGCCAAGCCGCTTACCCGTCGTGGTGATGGTGGTGGTGGTGATGGTGGTGGTGGTGCTGGGGCCCAATGAACTGTCGACAGTTAAATAATTCATTCCCAATAGTTTCCCCAAGGAAGTCCCCCGTGTGAGTTATACAAGAATCTTGAGAGCCTTGTGAAATGTGAGCAGTGCTCATTTCCCCTGCCATGTCGTGCTCTGCATCCTCAGCGTGGGCACAAGCATCAAGCATGCGGATGCGGTTATCCACGGGCGGCACGGCGTCCGTGTTAAAAACATGGTCCTTGCCCGCCCCGTTACTGGCGCCGCTCCTCTCCGACGGCCCCTGGGCATCTCCCAGGCAGATGCCCGTCTGTGATTCCAGTTTTCTGCCCCGTAGATCTGTGCTCCTACTGCTTTTCTGGGGATTGTGACTCCTGTCTTCTTCCTCTTCGTCCTCCTCCTCTTTGAGAGCCTCGATATCGGCGATGTCTTCCGACTGCACCTCGCTGCCGGGGCTGCCGGCTGACTGGCTGGCGTGACTGGAGTTGGCCTCGTTGCTGGACCCATCGCTGTGGCCACTGCTGCTCCCAGGCCCACTGCTGCCATCCTCACCACTGTTGGCTGTCTCATCAGAGCTTCCTTGCATGGATTCCTGAAGTTATTTAGGTTTTTTTAATAAGGTTCGTGGAAAAATAACGCGCCGCAGGAAATACATAATTAATACCATCATCATCATCATTCAAACATCCTTCTTCCTTTAGAAGGAAATGTGTCACATCTACAAGTTTCCATTCATTCTTTCTCAACTTGGTTGCTGATGACAAAATGCTCCAAGCAAGTTTCAGATTTAATAATTGATTTTGTGCATTACCTTGCTGCTAACAGGGTGTACGTGCAGACTTTGCATGTGCACAGAGCCCCAGTGTGACACAAAAACAATGTCTTGCTGTCCATTACTAAGAGATTAACCTAACTGAAGCAATTTAAATGCAGGACTACATTTGTCTGAGGTGGTTTTGAAGCAAGTACAGATAAAAATCATTTTTATACCTAATAACAAGGCAACTCAGTAACAAAATTCCCAGAGTCAGAGTCGCACTCTTACCTCGGTGTCCGAAAGTCGCTGCTGGACGTGTTTTGTTCTGTTAATCAGCTGTTCCTCCATTTCAATGTCACTGCCTCCGCTCTGATGGGTGTCACTGTTGTCACTACTTTGAGGGCTTGCTGCTGGTGACCCTAATTCAAAACCACATTTCCCAGTTACTCTGTGACAGGTAATTACTAGAATGTAACAGCATTGCATAAATCTGCCTCAAATATTGAGCGTTCTTCCAGCAAGCAGGATGTAACTTAAACGATGTGTACCTAAACATTACAATTTTGTTCAGAGCCCTGAGCATTTTACGTTTGGATTTTGATGTCTCTTCTTGCCATACTTATACAAATTCCCTAGATTCTACACAAAGTATCCTTTCATTTGATTTCTCTTAAAAACAGTATTTCAAATTTAATTCTGCTCCAAATTCAAAAGCACTGTAGAATCAAATGAGCCAGATGGTGGTGTACAACTAAAACTATACTTACAAGGGGAAGGGGCTGCTCTTCTGAGCTCCTCTTCTTCTGAAGGAAAAAAGCAGGATGGAAAAAATAAGTGACTAAAAATCGTTTTGTCAGCATAACATTGTCCATGATTCATAAAAACCAGCAGTATGAAGGGAAACTACAGTGAAATGGCTTGGCAGCACCTTTAGTAATGACTGTGGGGAAATACACAGTCCAGTAAAAAACAAAACCACCAAATAAGAAACAGCATGTAATAATAAAAAAATAGGTACAAAGTAAGTAAGCTTTTGTAAGATTTTGTGCAGCTTTAAGTTATAGAAGTGCAGTAGAACAAGAACAGTTATGGATCATTTTCTGAATTAAAAAGAAAAAAAGAAAAATACAGACTACTGTAGCCATACAAACAGAATGGACCTGAAACACAAAGCTTTCCACAAGCATTCACAGACTTTTCATGCTTTCATCTACAGCCTTAAGTTCTGCTGGAAAAATATACCAGCATGACTCTTTTAAAATATACTTAAAGGAGAAAGTTCTATACCTGCTCTTTGTCCAAACTCACATGGAGACTATGAAAATTGCAAATTTAACTCCCAGATCTACTGGAAAACCACACACCTTTTTTGTTTCCCATGGGCAGGTTGGTACTCAGTAAAGATGCAAAGGAGCTTTGTTTTGACAGCTGAGCCTTAGCTGCCAGTGCATTATTCCACAGGGCTTTGATCAGCATGGATGCCAAATACAAGGTCTGGAAAGAAAACCAAGGAAAAGTCCCATTAAGCAGCAGGTTTTTGATATAAAGATCCACTGTTCATTTTTCTCTATGCCAATACTACAGCTCACCAAAATAAACTTGTCAAAATAAACTAATCAACTAAATAATGTTGTGTGAAACACATTCTAACGTCAGACAGGAAGCTAAAATCTTCCATCAGTGGTTATGCAGTCCTTGAAAATCTCAAAAAATATCCTCCAAAAGCCAGGAAAGGTGTAATTGAAGACACATGATAACTTTACCCATAGAGATCCCCCTTTGTGCATTAGTGAATACTCCTTTAGGAAGACAAATCCATCATAGTTGTTTAACACCCTCATTTAATTGCTTTTCCCGTGCCAGTGATGTTGCTGGCCTTGTGTCTTTACCTGCTCAGTGTGAGCACTGGGATGAAGAGTTGAGACAAGGTTAAGAAGGTGTCTGAGTGGGACAGGGTCCAAGTTTTTGATCAAAGAAGGAAACAAGTCGTGTATGTATCGACTGCAATGCTTCAGCTACGAGGTACAAACAGAGAAGGTAACAGGAACAGCAAAATAAACAAATCAAATATTGCAGCAAATAAATGTATTTGTACACATTCTCAGGAAGCAGTTGTTGAATCATTTCAAACTCCAGCAGACTTGCAATTTTGACTAAAGTAATTTTGACACTGTAAAGCCTGCAAACATACTAATCAAATGTAACAGTTCCTTCCTTAGTCCTAGTTCTGAGAGATCAGGTGAAAAAAAGAACTGGAAGTTTGTTTTGTATTTGAACTTAAATAAAACTTCTAAAGCATTGGTTTATATTCGACATCTTGAGGGAAGCAGTATTGGCAATGATTACCTTATTAGCAACAGTAAATACAAATAAACACTACTCAAGAATAGATTGTGTGAGGATTATAAAGAATTCTTTTGTCTCTCCAGTGATGGATGTCAAAAAATATGACAATGTGTTTGGTTAACTACTCCATTTCCACATGAAAGTGACAGTGCTCCTGGATGATTCCTCTTTGGTTAAATGCTGCTTTTCACAGTCAGTAAAAGAGTTTCATTACATTTGTAAGGATGTTGTTTTTCAAAAAATAAAATAATGGTTACAGGAAACTTCTAGAAAAAAAAATCTGGTTACCACGCTTGCACATCAAAAGGGTTTTTTTCATGATTTATTTTATTTTGTCTTCCTGGCACTAAAATATCCGTGTCAGCAATTTACTGTGTACAGGCCAACTTTCACAGGATTCACACTGCAATGAAATCATGGGGGTTCTACACAAAGATGCATTTAAGCATCTTGAGATAACTTCAATTTAGGGAAGATGAATTTTTGTCTAAAAGCTAATTTAAAAAGTGGAAAATACACTTTAAGTCCTATTCTTTCAGTCTAAAGGTGTCAGCCTTTTAAACAACAGACGTTTAAAGCCTTTACAGGAAGTAATCAGGACATACTTAATTCTAATATCAAACATATTGTGAAAATATCACTATGTGTAAATGAACACTTAAACTGCAAAAAGCATAGTCAAAATTAGGTAATTATATTATTCCTAAAGCAGTATAAAAAATATTTTAAAAATCCAGAGGTCTAACAGTGTGTGAAGTACTGTGTGGAAACATCAAGGAAGTGAAAATACAGTTTTAAAATGTAGTGTAAAAATGTAAATTTTTAAATGTAGTTAAAATGTAAATGTAAATTTTAAAATGTAGTTAAAATGTGAAATAAATAATTATTAATTTCTCTGACACAGAAAAATGTTGGAGCAAATGCTGTTCCAATGAACATTTTTAATTAACATTCCAGCTGCATGTTTTAATGACAATGGACCACACTGGTTTCAGAATGTGTGTTCAGTACTATTTGATTGAAATAAATGACCAAGAAATATTGAACACATAAAAACCCCTCTTTAAATTCTAACCTGTTATAACACAGTGTTCCCTAGGCCTGCTCATACCTATTGTATTCAAATCCCCTAAATAAAAAATGTCACAATCTAAAATAACAACCACAGTGACCCATTAAAAGTAGCACACGAATAAATCTTTCTGAAGGCAAAAAGCCTATCAGAGTTTCCAGCTTTAGCAAGCAAAAAATAAAATTTCAGTGCCTTCTATAGATTTTAACACCAGCAGAGGAGCACAGCTGTAAACTTCACTGCCACAATTTTCACCTGATTGTTCCCACCAGGAGTACCAGAAATGGAAGGTACAATACACAGGAGCAAGGCAATTTAGCACAGTAGTAAAAATGTTGCAACCACCCTACAACCTTTATCCCCATTCTCTGTGAAAACACTCTGTCCTTGCTATATAACTTCATTTTTTCTTTGTATAAAAGTAGCCAGGGTGGTTTTTTGCATCTAATAAATAACCCAGTAACTGTGGCAGTTACCTAACTTGACATTTTGGTCAGCAAAATGCTCAGACAGTCAAGAAAAAGCAAAAAATTCAACTTAAAGAGTGTGAAAAAAATCAACTTATTTTCTATTTTGTCTTTCATCACTCCTGCAATTATAAAAATTCAATATATACCTGTGCAGCAGCCCAAATACAGTCTATATGTTGAGTACTAAGTCTCCCTTCAGCTGCAAGAAAATTCAGAATAACTTGGCACTGTTTGATGATCTGCAAAGAGAGAACATTGCGAGTAAAGATTTACTAGAGCATGGCAACGCCCCATGTTTATACCAAATTAATAATAATGGAATACAAACCTCAATATGTAAATTTGGTCCAAAAATGTGCTCAACTACATTGTTGCTGATAAGCCAGTCTGCAAGTTCTTTTGCAATTGACCTGGAGATGAAAAAAGAGTGGAAACATAAAATGATCTGCCCGTAATAGATGCTCTTCTCCAGCAGAGCACATCCTGCAAGTTGGTATCTGCAGCTGTCGTGAGGGCACAAAAACCTTCTGAGCACAAACCATAGTCAATGTTCATTTTTTCAAGCAGGAAGCAAATTATTTTCATTTTTTTTTTCTTTAGCGGAAAGACTAATGCCAAATATCAACATTTTCCCTCTGGATCATCAGCAAACATAACCAATAATTCTACTAATTTTATTAGTTAATGTTCAACAGACCACATGCAAACAAATCCAAAGACCTCACAGGTAAGATTTTGACTCTGCTATTCAATCCAAATTTATCATGAAATTCCACAAATATTGAAATGTAGCTGAAGGTGGGAGTGACAGAAAATATTTTCTTAAGGAAGCCATGAATATATTTTTAGATTCTATTTCACAAATAGCAACTCTCCCAAACTATGTCCACCACGGTCATATTTACACACATGCAGCGCACAGATACTCCCAAATTCTCCTTCAGCTCATCCATCCCAACAGGGAACTCTGCCCACTGCCATTCCTTAAGCAAATATTCAAACTGACCAGGACACGGAAAAGGAGTTCTCCAGAACAAAAGCTGAACTTCCAGAAAGCACTGCCCTGTCTGGAAAGCAGAGCATAAGCTCCTTTTTATTCCTTCTCTTCAAGCAAATGTTTGTTTACCCTGATTTTGGCACCAGAAGCAATTAAAGGACACCAGAGTCTTTAAAGCCCAGCTTTTGGTTTAAATGGCCCTGGAATAACAGTGCTCTGTTCCACAGGGAGCAGAGGATGGAGGGAGGGGGTGCCTGAGAGGACCTGAGGAAGAGTTATTTTTACCACTTCTCCCCATGTCACATTTATGGTCACTATGAAATCCAGGACTGCCAATATTTATCATCTTCAAGAAGGAAACAGGACTCTTTAGGTAAAAAGAGATTGCCTTTGTAAGTTTTCCAAACAGGATTCACTATTCAGGGGCACACTGCCAGGGCTTCAATTGTTTTGAACTGCCTGATCCTCAGGGTTGAACTCAAGGAGCAAAGTTCCTTTTACTCCACATCATTTCTAGAGTGTTCTCTTCTAATTCCAGGACATAGGGGATCAAATATTCTCACATTGTTCAAAGATAATGTCCCATAACATTTAACTAATGACTGGCCTGCAAGGTACAAGTTTGCCAACACTTATCATTTACGGCTTATCAATAAATGAGTATTGTAAAGTCAGTTTGTCAGAGGATCTGCTCAAACAGGGATTGAAAAGATAAGCTGCATCTGTTCCATGAATCCAAGATGTCCTTAACTTCCCACAGTCTCATTTCAATACCAAACCCCACTATCCCCAACACCCCAAAGATGCCAAACCAAACCCAACTTTGGCACATGCACATTTCTGACTCAGCCAGGGCTTGGATTTCTGTCTAATCAAGTCTGAAGAAAGACCCTTCCTTTCTTCTCACATTTGAATTTTTCAACCTGTAGCTTTGAGAAAGAATCCCAGATAAATAAGCACTGCTAGGCTCACTGGGCATGGGCCCTCTTGATCCAAACCCTCCTGCTCATGGCACAATATCCATTAGGCTTTGTATCCAGTCATATGTTGCATTTTAACCACTCCAAAGGAAAGAACAAAAGCTCCCCTCTAGAGTGAGTTCCTTCACATTTTATTAAATTACCATGGTAGTCCTCTGTCTCTAATTCACACCATGTTTATTCTGAAAAACCACAGATAATTCTTTTGAAGGAATGCCTTTTTTAATGGATGTATTCTCAGCAGTAACAAGCTCTTTATCCTTCTGGTGAGCTCAACTCTGGTAAAACAACATCTCAGATTTCTGAAGGTAAATGTGCATTTGATATGGATTTGTTAGGGTGACCAAAAACAAGAGGATCCTTGTGCAAGGCAGAATGAAGCCCTTGTGCTTCCCAGAGAGAACTGTTCCTCCCAGAAAAATTGGCTGAAGGCACAGCAATCAGTAGCTTTTAAAATGATCAAGTTATTACTCCCACAAAGTGTTTTGTTCTCTGATTTACCAAGGAATATATTTACAGTATCAGATTCAAGGATTCACCAAAAAGCTATTTTCAGTGTAAATGAAGGGTGTCTGTCTTCTTTCCTGAACACTTCCATTTCAGCAAAGGTTTTCCTGAAAAAATTTACTCTTTTGTATTAAAGGAAGCGGTGAGAGTGAAAATCATGCATTATGATCAAAGCATAGATGTGCTTTTCCCTCTCACATGAAAGCAGCAGCACAAGGAATGGTTTTACATATTAGATATCCAAATCAGACAGACTTAAGAAGTAAGAACATTCACCTTTAGAGTAACACATATTAGCCATTTCTCATGGATCTAATAATTGGATAGCAATAGGACATGTCATTTAAAGAACTTGATACTCTCTATGGCTCTTTGCTGTGGTTGAGGGAGGAAAAGAGAATAAAAAGCAAAGGTAGCAGCTGCTCTGTTTTACTTGTCTCTAAGAAATGTACATAACACTTAATCTACTTCTCCCTAGAATTTTTAATGCGAGTTCACTGGTAATTCATGTCTGTCAAAAATAACTGGTTTACTTCCAAGAAATGAAATTCAAGCACTTCTGACATGTGTTTCCTCAGGCATTCCATGAGACTGCAAGGAAGAGAGGGGGAACTGTGCGGTTGGTGATATAACCTGATGTCCAGAACTGCACTGAATTGTGTTCATTCTTATCCTCCAGCTTCTGCATTTTCCTGGTAGGTCAAAGAACATCTCTCTATGAAAGGACTGGGTTAAAGTCCTGGAAACATTTTAATCTAAGGCTGTGGTGCAATACTTGGTACCCACATGACGACCCAAATCCAGGAACAAATCCCACAGCAAAGTAACCCCCATCAAAGAAAACTTTATTTATTCAAACAGTCAATTCCCCACGAAGCTACAAAAACACATCAGCTCAGAGCTGGATGAAAGACAACAGCAAGTCCTCAACGTCACTGAAAACCGGAATATAAAAGCTCCAAGGAAAAAATGCAGCTCTGGAACTGGCAGCCTGCAAGGGAGGAACACTAACACCTCTTGACAACATCACTGAAATAGGATCTACAACACAACAACAGATGTGAAACCCTGATCTCAACTACTTAGGATCAGAAATGCAAAGAGGATACAGAAGGCACCTTCCCAACACACATTCAAGCACATGTTTTTGCTTCTGAGCACAAATTTTCCTCTTTGATGCTCTGCAGGCTCTGAAACCACCACTCTGACATCATCTGGAATATTTGTTTAACTGCTGTGTGGGCCACAAGAAAGAAACATTAGTGACCTGAGTGAAAAAAATCACTTTTTTTTTTCCCCCAAGAAAATCTGAAAAGATCCCTGGAATTTGGTAGAGAGAGAAGAGGTGTTTAAACAATGCTGCCAGAAACTCAAGTCAGTAAGCTTAGATAAAAACTGAGAAAGCAAGGGTTAATGTAAGGTAAGAAACTGCAGTGAAGGAAAAAAAGCAACACAGAACTTGCAGTTCACTATCTCAATAAATAAGGACACAGAGGGAAAGAAAGGAGAATAATAATCCAGCTCTTTCTGTTCACAGGTGAAAGGAATTTTGGACACCTGAAATTGCTCTGTAGGGAGCTTTTTAAGTGAGGGTAATCAAGGTTTTTAAACGACTCCGGAAGTTGCCTCAGCGTCAACCTGGAACCTGAAACCCGAATACTTGGCTGCCTGCCAAGTGAAGAGCAAAACAAAATCTCTCTTTACACATGTTATTTCCAGAAGCTGACAGTGTTCTTACTAAAGAAAAGACCAACACTTTTTCCTCTCGTGGTCCAAGTAACACCAAAAAAAGGCTCTCTTTCACTTCCTGAAAAGCAGCATCATTTTTCACTAAGTGACATCAGTGAAACAGTTGCAGGAATCACTTATTCAAAGACTCTGAGACTCCTCTGTTCAGGCTTGTTATTTTTAGCTTCAGTAGATTTCACACTCCTCAGTACCTCAGATTGCAAAGAATTTGGTTCTATCTTTAGAGCCAGGAACAGCTAAATTAAAAGTCCATCTCTGAGGGGTATGATGAAGTTGAGTGGCTGAGACATTGCCCACACCTGGACTGTGCACAAAGCCTCAACCCTTGAGAAGACAGGGAAATGAAATCTCCAAAGCCACACAATTACCTACAGCTACAAAACAGATCCCTCTGTCTCAGCTTTCTGCTGCTTCCAAGTGCAATTGGTGAAATCCAGTGTTCTCATAGACAGAAGATGCTTTAGCTTGTCTTACCATGGAAAAACTGCAATGCTGAGGATAAAGGTGGGAAGCTACTGTTGCAAAATACTTGCTAAAAATTTTTGATATTAATTCTGAACAAGGAAGAGCCAGGGCTAACTAAAAGCTGATTTTTTTTTCTTTTTTAAAGGTACCTCCCGCAAACCCACCTTATCAAGATACAGAAGGAGAAATCCCAAAGGTTGACAGTTCCAAACGCGTCTGGAAAAGTCAAAACATATAATGGGGATGACCAGACATAATGCAGAACCATCTTCTTTTGGCAAATCTGCAGAGACTACAAAGGTACAAAATACAACTTAAGACTTCCTTTCTCCACTAAGGAAAGAACACAGGAATGAGAAGCTTTCCTTTTGCTGCTCATTCAGTCACTGCCAACTCCCTAAGTGCCTTTTCATCCAAAAATTTCTCATGAGCAGAGTCTGTAATGAGAGGGAAGCTTTGTACTGAACAAACTGGAGAAGTGAGACATTTTCCCCATCCTTCTGCTCCAGCCCTTTCTGATTATTTGGCTGGAAGAAGCCAGTGATTCCACAAGATATCTCAAGATGAGCAGCAATGCTTGATACTGATTTGCAACCAACCTTTCAGGTAAAACAACAGAACAACAGGAATTCTGATTTATTTAAAAATCTCACACTACAAAAGTGGAAAAGAAGGTTTTCTCTTCGTGCTGCATTCCTTTCAAATGACAGCCTGTTTACAGATGCCTCTGCCAAGAAAGTAATATCCCAAAGGAGAATTTGACAATTTCCTTCAGCTTTAAAATAATTCTGATGCTCTTGCAGAGTACATCTGCTCTTCTGCAGAGAAATTCAACCACTCTTCTCTTTTTCCATGTTTATGACTTCTCTTTTTTACATTTGACACAGAAAATCAAAGAGCTTTATATTAGGTTTAACTGACACAGACACTTGTTAATGTTACTACAACCTAAAAACAACCTCTGTTTCACATTTTCAGTGTGAGGGAAGGAGAAGAACTGGATAAATCTGAGGTTTGTCAGACCCAGTGTAACAACACACCATGAACTGGGAGCACAGTGTAGGAAACACCCCAGCTGACCTCACATTCCCAACATGTTCCCCTCCTGCAGTGTTTGCTATTCATTTCTTATTCCCAAGGTATTTCCACATCTCCACGGAAGCAAAAGTGCCTTAAATTCTGGTTCTTTATGTTTAGAATAGCAACACATTCCCAGAAATTTCTCTTCAAACATCTAAGATACTTTTTACATGAAATCTCCAGAATTCTGGTCATGACTGAAGCCAGATTTCAAAAAGTGTTAAAATGAAATTTGTAATAAAAGTATCCAGACAAAAGAAAGACACTGCAGCTGTGAGAGACTTCCCATTCCTAAAGAACTGGAGAGTGTGTGTCTGTGGCCCCCAACATAAACAGAATACATCACCCCCCAAGAAAAACTTAAAAAGTATGAGTGAAATTCTAGAATTTACACATTCTGCCTGTTAACAAGAACACTTATTTCAACTATTAAAATATGTATTTTTAATTTAAATTCTTGACAGTTCTACTGTTTGGAGTTACTACAGAAGTGAATAAATACATTTCCTGGCTGGAATACAATCCCACAGGTGAATCTGCTTGAAGATTTATGTGAGTCCCCTTAAAATTGTTCAACACACCTGAGCTACACAAATAAGGACTCTGAAGAAAAAAAGCAACAACAGCATTGCCTCACAAACTGGGTGGAAAACTTAACAAGGTTGAGAGCCAGTGATGGCAAGACTTTGTTAAATCATCCAGAGACATGAGAAGATGGCAAAAATGATACGAATTGGATATGAAGTAGCTGGTTCTTATTTACATATCACCATGGAAATAATGGGCCATTAGAGGTATTTATTATTTCAGTATCTACATTTTTCTAAAGCTTACCTTGATTCTAGATTTTAATACAGAAAAAAAAAATCCAGAAACACTTAGAAATATTTTAGTTACCATTTATAACCATTTATTAACCCCCAATTAGAATATTTCTAATAAATGTCTCAGATTATCACTGCTCCCCCACTGTGGATAATCCATAGCAACAACAGAGAAGAACTGCAGTCATATAAAACACTTCAAGTATTCAGAATAAGGTTCCTACTTACGTTTCTGTGTCTGAAACTAATGACTCATTATTACACACATCATTGAAGGTATGAAGTTGATTCTATAGTTAGAAAAAGGAAGAAAAAAAATTACCATTTTATCCAAATACTTGGTGAGGCAGTTTTCTTATATTTCAAAATAATATTAGTGACATTAAATGATTTTTTTAGGATTTTATATGTTTTTAAGTAAGTTGTTTACGAAAATATGAAAACCACGTGTTTTTACAGGAAACGAAGATTTCAAACATGTCCGAGCTCATAAATTAAAGACATTACAGAGGAAAAAAAATGCCTGTTCCAAGTTTTACATCTCTTTTCCACTTCTTCCCTCACCATTAATGGCTCTGTATCCAATTCTGTACATGCACATAACATTTAAAAAAATATTTTAAACTACCTAATACAACTTTTTTGGCATCTTATTTTCAAAAATATTAAAGGCATAGTAATTAAATTTTTGAAGTTAAAACTCATTGCATAGCTTTGTCAAAATATTTACTCACTTGAAACAAGTCTAGTACATACACTATATAATTCAGGTGAATTTCCTAATCTTCTCAAATCTTTACACACAGTTATTTGTGTCCAATCTCAACAATTCTCAGGAGGAAAAAACAGTTTTCAAAAAACAAAATGGGAAACATGAAATTGGTGAGACATGAAAGGCTGACTACACAATCATTAATAGATTGGTTACTAACACAAAATTTCAAATGAAACATATTTCAGAGTGGAAATTAGAGCTGGGTCAGACAACACAATGGAATCTCACTGATTTTTCTTAAGATTCACCTCCAAATGAAAATATTTTGAAAGGGCTCAAAGAGTGACTGAGTCTCGAGCTGTTTCTATCACCTATTTTAAATCCAGGGTCACCATTGATCAATACTTCCCATACCAAATCCTCCTCCAAAGCAATTCCAACAAAGACTGTTTTTTCATACTGGGATTTACAATAACTTCAGCCAAACTCAGAATTCTGCCACAGCAGCACAAGACAAAGCACACATGGAACAGCGCTGCAACACCTTGCTCTGCCTCACCTCCTAACAGGTTTTTCACTTCAAGTTTGGTTTCCTTGAATTCCAGAGGGAATAAAATCCTTCCTAATTTTTTACCATCTATGAAACACGGTCAGAAACCAAAGGCACCGGTGCCCAGACACTCAATTGATGCAACACAAAAGTGGCATTTATGTAGGACATAAAGGTAGAAAGGCTTCAGCAAAGAAAGCTGAGCACTAAAAGCATCTCCCTGGGCTCATCTCCTGACCCAGGCACCAAAGGACAGGAAAATAAAATTCTATTTGTGAGGGGTAGGAGATAGAGAAGGTATTTTGGAGCTGTACCACCTCAACAGGTGACTGAGAGATGAAATGGAAGAGAAACAAAGTAACAACAAAAACAAAACTATTCTTGAATAGTTTAATAAAACTATTTTTGAATCGTTTAGATATGATTTGAATGAGAAAGAAGAAATTGTCTCTGTTCCAGAGCAGTTTTTTAAAGACTATTCATATAAAAAAAGACAGACTCAGTAACTTATTAGCATACAATTAGCTTACAATATTCCATTTTTAAGATGAAAACTATTGGCTTTAGTCTAAAAAATACTGTAAAATTTTTCATCTGGTATTACAAGTCTGTTGTTTATAAACTCTTTTTTACAGCAATATTTATCAATCACAACAGGTGAAAACATACAACTACTTAACACAACTTCACACTCCCTTAAATGAGCTAGATGCCTGAAAAAATAAAGCAGCTGATTAATTCTGATTTTCAGACTTTGTTTTGGCAAGGATACACAAAAAACCACACACTGGTAGTCGAACAAGAAGAATTGTATAAAGCAAAGGAAAGGATTTATAGGAACTGCAATCTAATGGAATTGGAACTATGCAAAAGTGGAAATAGATTTTAAGATCAATTATACTGTGTGGATGTAGTTCCCAGCCTGTTTTTACAATCTAGTAAGTCAACCTGTATGTAAATAAATATTTACTTTGATTAAGAGCCAGCGATAATCTGATTAAAAGTACTTACAGATCTCTTTAAATTGCCATTTATTAAACTGCAAATACTTCTATCTAGAACTAGAGTGAGAAGCCAAATCAAGTTTAAGTAAACTTGTACTTAGTGACATCACATCATCAGAAGAGAGAAGGCCAAATATGTTTAGAAAGCACAAAACTGACAAGGCTCAGATGGATAAAAAACTTCACTTTTGCCCTCTCGTAGGAAGGTTTCTCTATTGAAGGCAGCAATGACAAATCAAGAATGGCCAATGTATCTTGCCTGGTGCAACATGGAGCATTTCCATGGGAAAGGGAAAGATGGGGATTCTTTTAGTTTTAATTGTTTTCTGTTTGATGCTGTATGCATTCAGCTCTTCAATTCAGCCTTCTGCTAATTAACGCAGAAATGCTCTCTCTCTCCACTGACTGTACAAACAAACAGAAAACGAGGTTTGTGCAATACAAAGCAGCAGCTAATTGCAGCAGGGTCAAGATGCTGCAAAGGTAAAAATGCAAACAGATTGAAAGCCTTTCTCAACAACAAATACCGCTGTGGCAAGGGGCTCCATTTCAACACAGCTGTCACAAAACACAGTTCTAAGGGGGAATTGTTCAGGTAACGTGAGCCAGTTCCATATGGTGCAGAACACAGCCACCACTTGGACTCGGCTCCCAGCAAACCCTACCCTCACCATCATGCCTCTTATTTCCTAAGGCTGCATGTAAGAGGATCCTGCTGCTTTCACACATTAAAGCCCCCCAAACAAGCCTGTGAATCATAAAGCACAACAACAAAACGTTTTTCTTGCGAACATAATTGATATTTTCAAAAAGTTCTTACTGTTATTTGGCTCAGCCCAGCCAATCTCATGGTCAGAGTTGGTGACATGAAGTATTTGAATGCAAGATCAAGACTTTCTTTATCAAAACACAAGGCTGTATCCAGGGGTTCTTTCACTGTGCTCCACATTAAATCTGCCATGTTCCGGGCCGCGCTCTGCCGCAACTCCTGGTCTGACAGTTTACATAAATACCTGGGAGAAATTACAAATGGAAGAAAAACAAAAAGGGTAGGATTCAAAGTAAAATATTCCTGAAACCACCTTGATTATAGCCAAGATGTATTTCCAGTGACTCTAAGATCGCCACTATTAAAAGTTGGCAACAATTAATAAAAAACACCAAGGAAAACCAGAAATATGTGTAATATTTTTAAAAGTAAATAAATTGCTAAAGAATTATTGAACAGCTTAAGTCCTTTCTCTTGCAGCCATCTAATCCAGCACAATGATTGCAACACAAATATTCTCTGCAAATAGAAGGCCTAAGAATTACTTACAAAAACTAATGTCCTCAGTCTTACCTAAGCAAGACCAATACATAGAAAATATGCAGTGAAATATCTGGAAAGTTCACATACAAAACACCAACACAACTGAGATTTTCTTCTAACTAAATGTGTAAGAGAAAAATGTTTAGAAACGAGCTTTCCTGAGCTTATTTTGATGCCATTAAAGATGGCACAGTGAAAGGCACATGCATACAAAGTTAGCATAATTAATTTTTTCTGCTGTACTTTAGCGTTTTGAAGTTTCAGCTACATCCAAACTAGATTTAACTACACAGAAATGCGTTAAAAATCCATTTGTTTGACAGCCTAAGCCTGGATCTGTCCTTGGAGACCAGCCAAATAGATGCATGAATGTTTTAAAAAACACATGAGATATTAAACTACACTTAACCAGATTTATGCACCATTCCTTTGCATTTACATCATATAAACATCAGTACGTTTTTTTCCAAAAGCAAAACTACAGGCCCTGATTCTTATTTAGATGATGGCTCTTTTTCACAGCTCTTGTGTAGAGGCCTTAAAATAAACACACTTAAATGATACTTAACACTGTCAAACAGAGAAAAGAGACTTTAGTGCAAATAGTCCCAGAGACTGGAGATGTATGACAGGAATCACAGCTCAGTAACAGCGGGACAAAAGAAGGACCATTCCAGGCCAAGGCAACCAGATCCTTCCCTGATCTTTGTTGTGAAATTTGTCTTCTTGTGTGGAGCTCTGGAAATCAAATCCTGGCAAGAAAATTCTCCTTCTGCACTATGAGCTCTAACCAGAAGTAAAGTGGGGATGGAAAGGGAACATTTATTTAACAAGTTCAGCAGCAAAGCAGACGCAGTGACCTGCCTTTAACCTGCAGGCAGGTGAGAGCAGTTACACTCAGAGGGAAAATGTCCAGGCCTGTGTTACCAAACAATCATTTGTGATTAGCAAATGAGGTGATTTGTCATCAGCAAAAAGTGATGACAACGCTTGTGTTCCAGCCAGCAGCCATGTATGTCCTCCCCAGTGACAAAGGGACATCCAGCATCTCTGTCCAGCTGTGCCAACAGCAAGTGAAATATGGAGGATTTATTTTATGGGAGAGGCAGTGAATGAAAGAATGGAGGCCATCATTAAGCTCCCACACCCAATCACAAAAATTTCAGAGTTGCCATCCTTGGAAGTATTCAAAGAAAGGGCAGAAGTGGCACTTGGGGGGAGACATGGCTTAGTGGTGAACATGGCAGTGCCGGGTTAAAGGCTGGACTCCATCTTAGGGGTGTTTTCCAACCTTAAAGATTCGATGATTCTCAGCAATATCAGACCAATTTTCATTTCCTCATTTTTATATGCAAACTCTCATCAGGCCTGGTTTCCAGAGCTTTTCTGTGTCCATAATTGCCATCAAGTCAGACTCAACAGTCTGGCGAAGCATTTCTAGAAATTTCAGACATGTCCAAACACATCACATGAACTCTCTCATTTTATAAAGAACAGATGAGTGTTTGCACGCACTGAGGAGAGGGATGGACACACCTATCTATACAAAGGAAGAGTGCTTTGGTGGCCTCACTCTGTTCCTGTAACACGACTCAGACCTGCAATCTTCCTCACATTACAAAGTTTGGTGAAGTAACTATATTAATAAAGTTTATAAAATAGAACATTTCTTATTTTACTGCAACATTATCAGTCTAAACCTACTTTCATTTATACAATTCACATTACATCCACATTTTGAACCTGATCAGACTTGTGTCATATTTACTGTATTATAATATTGAGTGTGTTTTTTTAAAAAAAAAAATCTGTGCTTTATAATAAGTGAAACTATGCTGTAGGTGCATTTTCACAGCTACAGAAGTACTTGAACAGTGTCTTCTGTTTTGTCCTAAAGAAAGCTACAGAGCACTTGTTACCACACAGTTTTTAACACAACGGGGTTTTCTAACCTAAGAAGCAGAAGATGGCAAACTTCTCTTCAGAAGTACAACTGCAGCCAACACTAGAAAAATTATTGGCACTACTACCCTGGTCATAAATCAAACATGATCATATCTTTACTACAAAGATTAAAACCATAGAAACTTGCAGAGTAGGCCACACCTCCTTTTTTATTGTGGAAAGATGGAATGGCCTAAACCTGTCTGAATCAGTAACATTTTATGTTTTTAGAGGTATAAAATTACTATTAATAAAAAAGAGATCTTTACCTAGCACTGGTAATTAACTCACATCTTCCCCTACACTGACTACCTGTAAATTTGCTGCATTGCCTCACCTAAGAACAGTGGAGCATGGGAAAGTTCTATTTAACCCAAAATAGCCACTCTAAGAGCGGATTAAAGATTTATCCCATGTATAAAAAAATGGATGAACCTATCTACTACTGTGAATTCATTTACCTCTTTCTATTTATACTTTTGGCTTTCTCATTAACCTGTGCCAGTCAGTTTGTCAATTATGCTTGAGTGAAAAACAAACTCCTTTCACTACTTCCATCTGCAACCTGACAACTGGGTGGCACGTTCTTCATTCCTTGTTTTTAAATACCTATGAATTACCATTTCCTATTTGTTATCTTCATATCATTCACACATGATATGAATTGCCCTGTCAAAAAAAAAAACCCACCTAGACTCTCTTCCTCTCAATGTAAATTTTTTATTGCCACCTTCTTTGCCACCCTTCCTACCACCGAGGTAGTTCTGTTATTATCTGCAAGATGGAAGGATCAGAACTGTATAGACAGTATAGAAATGTGAATGTGTGACTGACTCATATAATGGCTTAATAATAGCTTCCATTCTGTCCTTCATTATTTTTTTAATTCCTACATTTTTATCTTTTTGAGTCTGATGAGCATTAAGTCTTCCAGGAAGAGATGAATGATATGCCAGGACCTGTGTAATCTGGAGTTTTTGGCTAAATGAGACTTTCAGAATAAAAAAATAACTTTTTTATACATCTGCAGAAAGGATATTCCACATATTATAGGACCTGTCCTGCCAGCCTGGCATACTTAAAACAAGCAATTAATATATAGTATCTACATTTAATTTTCTTAAGTATCGGTTTTAACCTACTTAAATTATTTCACTTTGCTGTATTTGGGGACAGAGAGAGTTCAGTTTTAAACATGCAGTTCCATGCTAATGTAATGCTTACAATCACATCTTATGCTTCAGGACTTCAGCTACTCAGCTGTGAAATCATCTTTTTTTCCCTTAATCTGACTCCTTTGGACCACAGCTGCAAAAGGGCGTCCAGCAGAATGAGTCAGTTCTTCTGAAGTGTCTGGTTATTGTCTTCTGACTTATCTATTCTTTTTACTTTAAATTTTCAGATTTTTTGGAGGAGGCAAGTATTTTTTGTGATTAAAACCTTCAAAGGTCATTACAAGAAGTTTTCATGACATGTAGTAGCAAGAAGTGGTTTTGGGTTCTCCCATAAACCCCATCTTAAGATGAATATTTTTAACAGGAGAGTGATTTGAATTCCTGCAGCTGCATTTTCTATGGGAAACATCATGGATCAGAATTGTTAGAAGCTTCCACTTCCTCTGCATACACCAGTGCAGTGTGTGCCCCGTGCCTCAGCCACCCAGGAGCCACTGCCACTTGGAATTTCCTCTCAGTGTGCTCCAGCACAGACTGTTCTGTCTTCTGCCTAACTGGGGCAGAGACAGGAATCCTTCACAAAAAAAAGTCTCCAGATTCATCTTCCAACAGGAAACAGGGAGAAGGGAGAAGGGGATGGGAGCAGAAAAGGGGTGGAACAAAATATGCTCCTGGTCAGTGCTACTGCTACGCTTTCTACAGCACAGAACTCCCCATGGCACTTCCAATCAACAGTCTCACCCCTGAAAAAACACTGTCCTCAAGACACCACTGCTGAGAGCTCCTGCACCCCAGAGACACTCAGGATCTAGAACCCTACAGAGCATCTCTCATCTCTCACCTTGAGGCAGAAGACAGACTGAACCAATGTCTTTGTCTCATGAAGAGACATCATCAACTCACCCTCTTCTATAACTGCAGTAAGTCAGGACTTGTTTTCTTGAGTCACTTTGGAAGTCTCATTTATTGAGAATTTTGCAATTTTAAATGCAGAATTCTAAGGTATTAGCATCAGTAAGAGCTTCCTCCAGAGGAGGTCAAAATCACTTTGCTTCTTCACTGAAAGATGTAAATTTTATTTCATGTATTTTTTGATTTAATCCTTTATTGCTTTCCTAAACTTCTTAAAAACACAGGCCCTTCAGAGGCAAGATGTGAATGCCCGTGCTCCATGGGCCAGGCACAAAACAACATTTATTCCTCTTTTTCTAGGAGAAGCAATGATGACAGAATTGTATCCATGATCTCTGGGAACTCCAGCAGTGGTCTCCTCTCTACAAATACACACTTTGCTGTTTCCTTCATCCACTCCCTGTAGAAATAACCATAACACAAAGGGCAACCACAGCTGATAAAAAGTGCTGCTGAGATGACAGTCAGGTGATCTCTCTTGCTGGTCAGCCCTGCAAAATCCACTCCCTGCAAGGAATCTACAGAAGCAGCAATTGCAACTAAATCAGAGCCCCAGGAGCTCCTTCTAGACTCCAGCCCTCTCCAAATCCTCGTAGTTTGCAGGGCAGCAGCAGCTCTGCAGCATTTCTTTAAAAGGTGCTGTGCTGCTGTGCACAGGATTGTGTCCCTTTATGTCTTTTTCTTGAAGTAAAACCAGATGGAGACCCAGAGACCCAAGCTGCTGAGCCAAGAACTGTAAGTCTGACAGCCACGTGGGGTGAGCTGCGTCTATCCAGAAAGTCATCCTTCCCTGAAGGCATCTGTGTTCACTTCTGTCCCACATAAAGGTACAGCACTTGAGGTTATTTTTGTTACAAGGCCTCCAAGCTTCAGCCCCACTCATAAGCGAATCTTCACTAAAAAAACTCTGGATTTCCTACATTGAGAAACCTCAAATCCCAACAGGATTCAGCTGTGAAAAATAAAAACTGGGAGAACATCACCTTTCTGCCCTAAGCTGGCTTTTCTATAGATGTATCCTGTGTCAATGTTACGTTTCTGATTGACGTGAGCCTACTGTAAATTCTACAAACAGACATCAAGGGCATTATTTATGGCAAGAAGTTGCTGACAAATCACATTTCAAATCAAATATTCTAATAGATGAAGAGGAAGACAGGAGAAAGCAAAAAAAAAAAACTTCTATACATTCCAGTGATCCCAGCTGCACCTATAGTTATAAAACAGAAATGTTTTAAGCATTACATGATGACATGCAAGGATTAGCAGCAAAAACTACAGGATGTGTTATTCTGTCTTCCTCAAGTAGCTCCTTATTATCAGCCTAACTTTCATGGCTGATCCCTCGACGCTCTTTTTTATTTCCATACATTGCAAGGAGACAGGGAAGGCTCATGACCGAATTCCCAGGTACACCAACAACCATTAATGGAATATGTACAGAGACAAGCACATGAAAATCCTCTGCCTGCCCTCTCTTGACTGTCTCATGATTAATAATTACCTTTGGAAGATTTCAAAGATAGTACATCAGCATTAAAGGAGTGCACATGGCTGGACTGTAACTCAAGAGTGATGTATTTTAATAAAAGATCAAAATGCTCTTCTCTCTGCTGCTATCATTTTAGTAGAAACCACAGCACAGCAAAACAGATCGACAGCCAAGTCAGTACTTACGTTTTTACAGTCAACAGAAAACCAGACCATTTTAAAACACAAAACAATTCCCAGTCTCATTGTTCAGGGAACCTGCTCGTTGCCAATGAAATTATTTTTGATGAGTGTTATTTTATACTGGCATAGTTAAGACAGAATAATGTGTAAATGCCCATTTTCTGCTATGAGCAGTACAAGCACATCTCTAATACTACAGTTAGAGGAAATGCAGAGCCTTGGAGGAGTTGTGGGTCTATGCAAAAGCAGTGGCCTGCACCAGGCAAATTTAATGTTGGGCCACTGGAAGGGGAAATCGCTGTGACCACACCCCTCCACCTCCAGGCAGATACACACACAGAGATAATTTCATCAGCAGCTCACTGAAATGTTTCTATTGTCCTGAGAAAGCCAATAAAAACAAAGTGCTTGTATGATTAAATACCCTTACAAGTACTTCAATTTGAAAGTGTTATTTTCACTGTATGATAGACAGCTTGATATAAAGAAAATCTTTGGGACTGGATATATTTAGCTACATAAAAGTGCGAGTAGACTTTTGATCACACTTCAGTTCCTGCCAGCTGGAAATACAGAACATCAGAATGTGAAGCTGTGTTCAAACTCAGGCTCTGAAATCCCAGTGACTGCACATTGCTCCTCCACTTACAGCACCTCACTGCAAGCTTGATGTACAGCCCTATGAAGGTATCACAGTGAGGGAGACTGGAGTACAACTGGACCGGACCCAACATGTCAGAACGGGATGTCACACTCACCGTGCTCTGAACAAGACTGATCTGATTGATACTGAAATCAGATGCAAGGAGCTGCCCAAACTAACTCTAAACATTACCTTCACCCTCCTTGTTGAAATGATAGTCAGAGCAACAACCTGTACAATTAAAAGTATCAGCTGCAATTAGAAATAGGTGCTGTCAAAAAGTCCCACAAGAAAAAGTCTTAAAATAGTAATTTACCTGATAACATAAGTCCTAAAGGGTATAATGTGCTGCATGACAGCAGGGATGTGTAGCCATATTCTGATCTACAATGCAAAAACACAAATAGATAAAGATTTCATTAATGACATTAAAAGAGAATGGTAAAAACTGAAATACTGTTGGTACATTTGCACGTGCAACTCCACTCTAAAAAAAGGTTTTCTTGGTGGTTTTTGTTCAACTTCTTAACTTTCTAATTTCCAAACTGTTATCTGAGGAATGCTTTGCTGACTTATAAAGAGGATTTGCATCTTCCCTGCTAGTCAGCTGGAAAATATAGACTTTGTACAAATAGTATCATACTGCCCAGGTGTATCATTTTTGTATTTTCTGTAATTTCTTCAGCAGGAAAGCTGCTACTCAGCCTTGTGTAGTTTTTTTCCCTTTTTCTTTAAAATTTACATGAAAATTATTCCATTCTTTCAGCTCCTTGCAAACCACTCCTAAATCAAGTAACATTGACTTGTGTTGTTTTGCCTCTTAGAGCTCACACATCCTGTAAAATAAGATGTTTTACATGCAGTGATTAAGCAGAGTTTTTTATTACCATATTTGCATTTCTCATATTTACCATTCTGCCTTTACCACCTTTGCAAAGCCGAATGCAGGAAGAAAATATATGCAGAGGGGGGAAAAAAAAATTCAACCCTGAAACAGCTACTTAGCACTGCTGGGAGGAAAAGCACCAACCAAACGACTTCCAGAGGCAAAGTCAGAAGTGGCATCTGCATTTCAAACAGGAATTGGGAGCCTGTTAAACCTGTTACTCCATGCCAGGTAAGGGATGGAGCACAGAGGAAGCAGCAGCAGCTGCTGCTCCTGCCCACGTAAATTCAATCATGTGCATGCACAGCCCTTGTGAAAAGCAACCTCGTCACTCACTCAGGGCCCTCTGCATCCCCAGCTCTGCTCTCAAAAAAATTTCAGCTTTGCAGCTGATGCAAGAAATTCTGCCTAAGGACTCAATTCCACATGCAGAAAATGTATATATTCCTTCTTGACAGGAGAGAAAAATATTAGGCTGCAGTCAAACTTCTCACCAGTTTCTTTTCAACATTTCCAGCATCTGCTAAGGAACTTTTTCAGTCACTTCTGACAAAAGTATTTGCAGGCTTACTTTTTACAAGGCAACAAGCACTGCACAGTAATAATATAACCTACTTTACAAGACAAACCAGCCAAATCTTCCCTTTGCAAAAAAAGACCACTCTTGGAAGAAGCTTCTGATCCAACTGGCAGCCTCAAGAAGGAAAAAATGCTAACATCCCAAAGATACAAAGTGTCACCAGAAGATGCTTGTTCTAGAAACAGGAATTAAATAACATTTTGACAAGGAATTGCAGGGATGACAAAGATATTATTGTGATTACACAATTTGATTTTTAACACCATGTACTCTGCTTCAAATACAGTATGAAACACCAAAGAAAATACATTTCTTGGTGAAATAAAAGTATGAAATGTTTTTATCATTTTGTTTTTCTAGCTTTCACTGTTCACAGTAATCTTCACTCTGTATTAATTCAAACTCCTCAGCTGAAATCATCCATCTGTAAACTTGCATTACACACAACCTTCAGCCTCAGAATTCAATTAAAGCATAATTTCATATCTTACAAATGAAACTGTTTTTGAATGTGGACTCACATTTGCATATTAAATTGTTTAAATGATATAAAATAACAGATAAAATGACATCAACTAGCATCTGTAGAATGGCAGAAAATAAAATTTTATCACTTTTTGCTTCCACCTGCTTTTAAAACAAAGTATTCACTGCATCTGTTCTGTTCTCAAGTTTCAGAGAGGTTTTTTCCTATTATTTGCTCTTTACCAGTGGTAATTAATTTCTGCAAGGGAGTGGCTAAAGAACTTCTTTATCTTACAGACCTGAGAAACAATTCCAGCATGGATATTACAAGGAATCTTTACAAGAATGGCTACTTAACTGCCATTCTCAAGAGCTCCTGTAGCTGTGAAAATATCTTGAAGGGTTACTACACACTGTGGGCTGGCTTTGCACATTGGGAACAAGTTACCAATTGACACTGCGGAGCTATTATTGGAACACATATCTCTACATCCTATAAAATCAGATGCGTTGGGATAAAACCAAGCCAGATTAGCAGAGTTCTTGCTGAGACCACCAATATCTTGTTCAGTTTTGTGAATGATTCTTTTCGTTTTAGTGGAGTTTCGTGCATTGGTTCACAACCAGAAAGATTTGTTAATAATTACCTAAGTCCTATGAATTATACAGTAAATGAGATAAAAAGCAAACAGGAAAGAGAAATATTACATTAAAATTTAATATTACATTATATTAAAAATCCTAAGTTCATGCATATTATAGAGGTGGAGAATTTTTTTTTTTAATTGGCAAGGTAAAATGTATATTGTCCAAAAAATTAGCTGCCTCATTTGGCTGTAATAAATCTATTGCATTTGAAAGACAGCAGCAGTGCTTCCACGTACACTGAGTGATACCAAAATGCAGCAAGTGGATGAATAAGGCACATTACACGCAGAACATTTTCTTATACTTTCTGTAGGGAACTGAGACATAAAAATAAAATCTAAATATAATTTTTAAAACAGCTTTCCTCACACAGATTTGTCAGCAAAGCCAGACAGAGTTCAAAAGAAAGATGCTTGTTGAATGGGAAAAGCTGCAATGCTGGAAGAGGCTGAAGAAACAGTATTTTTGGTTATGGTTTGGGTTCAATTTCATTTCATCTGCTAGGTTAAGCCACAAAACTCATCTAAAACCGCTGCAAGAGACAGTTTAATGGGTTACCTACTGGAATCAAAGAGAAATGCAAAGCTGCCAAGTAGCTAAAAGGAGAAACTTTGCTGAGAAGTATTTTGGAATAGGGCACACCACTAAGAAGAAAGAAAATAAACGATTTATGTGCAGAAAAATAAAGACTTCCAAAAAGGACAAAGAAGAAAGGCAGTTGCACTGATATAGGATATCCAGGAAATGGGATTTGCAGTTAGAATGCTGGTCTAGAAACATGCTGGTGTGATAGGGAGCTGACACTCACGGTTCAAGCAGTTTTGCCCCTTCTCACAAAAAAATCAAACAAAAGCAAAACAAAACCGCAGAAATGTTTGGTTCCATAACCAAATTTTCCTTCTGAACCAGAGTAAGCTCCAAGAACACACGTTTTCAGCAGATGGTTTGATGAGGACTGCACTGACAGCAGCTGGAGGTGAGGAACTCAGCAGGTCACACAAAAAGGGCCAGCAGAGAACACATCTCCCAGATGGAGGGCATCTCACACAACCAAACATGGAGAGGTGCTGCACCAGCCCTCCTGGGCAGGCTGGAAAGAATGGAGCAGATCATGGCCTTGCCCATTTGTCCTCTGGCCTGCAAGTCAGGAATTACCACACTAAAGGATCAGGAGAGTGGGATCCAAACCCCCAACACCAGCTGGATTTCAATCACTGGTTCCCTCAGAACATCCTCCTGCCTGGGCAGTAACAGCAGCAAGGAAGGAGGGAAAGTGTGTGGGAGGAAGGATCCGATTTTAAGTTTTTCAAATTGTAATCAGTGTCAAAATCATGTCAAACTCACTTCGTACAAGGTATAACAAACTTCTGGTTTTCTTTTTGCCCATCCACAAGACAGGTCACAACTTCTATCCCAACATTACATGAAGTCTTCATATGTCCTTCTTCAAGGACTGGGTTTTATTTTTATCACCAATCTCCTTCAAATCTGCACTAAAATCAATTCATAACTGCCAGTCAAAAATCCCTGCGATTTCAAAATGCAGAAATGATGGAGGATATGAATTCTAAAGCTAAGTGGGGAAAAAAAATTATTACCTCTATGCTGCAAATGTGTATAATGGTATAAAATCACAAAAAATTGAAGAGAAAAGAAATCATCCACATGCTTTTCCTTTGTGCCTCATAGGGAAAAGCTAAGAAGGTAAAATACCCTGAAGAAAATAAAACCACTTCCATGGCACAATTTCAGGGACAGAAATGGCCTCTGACAACATTCTTGGAAGTATCTTTGGGGACTGTTACAATCTTCCTATCTAGGTACAACTTGGAAAACTGCTCGGTGCTGCCAAGAGAAACAGAGGGTTTGGATAACGCAATGCTCTGCATGAATAAACCTCATGCCCAACACGGAGAATTTACAGCTTTTTTATCCCTCCCCAGTCCCACAGAGGTCTTGCAGACTTCAGATTCCTTTTATTTTTTGGTCTTCAAGTGGAAGAGTTGAAAGGGAATACTCACATTAGACACCACTGTGATAAATGCGTGTGCTATAAGGAACGGCAGCGTCTCAGGGGTTCCGTACTCAAAACAATCCTTCATGAGGGAAAGGCCATTTTTTCCACAAAACAGACAAACATAACGAAGCAAGTGCAATGGTACTTCTACATCCTAGAAAGGTTCAAAACACAGGAGAAGAATCAAGACTAGATCATTCAGACGTACAGGAAATTCAAAAGCTACATGAGTGTAACACAAATCCATATAGAGGAATGAACATGGTTGTTTTAAGTTTCTAGGAAATGTGCACTTATTTAAAAGTGGACACTTACATTCATATCACAGAACGCCCCTAATATATTGCTTTCTTGAGCAGAAATATCCTGTTTGAAGAAAAAAAGTTAAAATTAACTCAAGCAATAAAAACACATTTATAGAACAAAAAAACAACTGCCATTTACCCAGGTATCACAGTCAACAATAAAACCCCCCAAACTCCTCATTCAGAGGAAGATGGAAGCTCAAGCTTTGCACCATTTTTCCACTGCAAAACAGACTTTTCCATACTTTTTACCTCTGTTAATATATATGAATACACAAGTATGTTTAAGAGAACATTTCAGCAGTGTCTCACAAAGGCTGGATTAAGAGATTATTCTTCAATCCCACCCATGTTCAGACCACCATTTTTTTTCAACAGGAATATGGCAAAGGGCATAATCTGTCACACCAGTCTGAGAAATACAGAACAGAACCAATCCAGGGACTTTGGAATGCAATTTCTAATAAAGATGAGGCATATTTGCAAACATCTGAATTCACATGAACTGCAGGACATCCTACAATCCTACACTTGATGATTTAAAGGGTTAAATATCAAAATATTCATTGCTATGGAAACACTAAAAATCTTTAATTTCAACTATTTTATTTTTTATATATAGCAAAACACATTGTAAAAAATAAGTATCAAACTTTTACAGGAGTGAGTTAAGTAAAGAAGGGGAAAGAATAGTATCACCCTATCACACTGTTAGCTACTTGCTGCAACAAGAAATCTATTTTCTAGAAGCACTAAACTTAAAATGGTTTAGAAAAATAGCTTTTCTTTTTAATGTCCACAACATCCACTTGTTGGGCAGTACAGAGTGGAAGTTTCTTTATCAGGGCTGTAACATATTGTGGGTTTCATGCACACTGCTGGGGGCAAAAGGGCACTGAAGGTATAAAAAGTGGCTGTAAAACTCAACATTGCCATGGATACCTGTAGGTAAAGCCACACATTCCTCTTCTTCTCATCCCTCCATGCCACACACCCAGTATTGACAGTCACACATCAAATGCAAGTTTAACACAAAGTTAAGTTTTTAAATGAAATTTCCTGAATATATTTTAAATAGCTGTGTAGGAGTAAGCTTCTTAGAACTGTACCAGAGGATGCTGGAGGCAAGAAATTTTGGATGGATTAAGTGTGATACAAACATTTTGAATTATTCAATATGCTCATATTATAGCTAAGCATTTATTTTCTTTTTTTCTTCTGCTGAACTCTAAGTCATGCCTGAACTCGTGATACTCTACCAGTTATTTTTAAAACAGCTTTGAAGGCAGTAGGTGGTATGTTTTTAACCAGCAAGAAAAGGTGTTCAGTGCTCTGCTCATGGAAACCGCAGAAATGGTGTGAGAAATTTCATTAGTTTTCTTGAAAAAAACCAAAGACTTGTTGTCAAGTGAACTGCAGTTCTTCGAATGCAGAAATCCCAAACTCACAGAGGGCTGTTGCACGTGTCCTGCAAAGCTTGCAAAAGGCTGCAGTCGAGAGACTGAGTCTGGAAATGTGACCTCTGTTCTTGCAGATGGGAAATTGAACAGTCTGAGTGTTCCTTAAGCTTAAATTTATGAAGAAATAAGAGAATTCCTCATGGGAATCTAATATGGCATTAAAACCCATCATCACTTCAGAAGAAGCTAGAGCAGCTTTCCAGAACCTTTACCTGGAGAAAAGCAGGACAGGGACTTTTGAGAAAGGCAGACAGGAATGGCGTTGTCCCGAAGCCACACAGCAAAAACAAAAGGAGGAATGGCTTCAAGCTGCCAGAGGGCAGGGCTACATTTGGGATTAGCAAGAAATTCTTCCCTGTGAAGGTGGTGAGGCCCTGGCACAGGTTGCCCAGAGAAGCTGTGGCTGCCCCATCCCTGAAAGTGCCCAGGCTGGAGGGGCCTGGAGCAACCTGGGATAGTGGAAGGTGTCCCCCTGGCAGATTTGGAATGTCCAATCCCCCTGGGGATTGGAATGAGATGAGCTTTAAGGTGCCTTCCAAACATACCACAATAAAATGTACTGGCTGGGGTCTGATCTGGACACAACCTTGGCAAAAATCACATGAATCTTCCAAAAAAATATTTACTGGAAAAGAAGAATCAGAGAGCACAAGACCCCAGACAGTCGGGGACGGCAGCTACAGACACCTCAACAACTGACTTTGTCTCCTCTTTCATTTCATCTTCTGTCAAGATCTGTTAAATGGTCAGGTAACTCCCTTCAGATACATTGTTCAGTCTGAGAGAGTGCAAAGTTCAGGAGTGCACTTCACATTGTTGCTTCCTTCTCTACAGGATTTTAAGAGTTTCCTTCTATGAATTCTTTTTTCCCCTCCTGTGAAGTGCCCATTCCAGGCATTTCACTTGCTGGACCAAGTATGAAAAGGATAGGGCATACAGTCATAAACCACCCTGTATGCAAGGGATAAAGATACCCCATAAAGAAAAAAATATTCATTTCAAAGTATGAACATTTCTCAAAAACCCCAACCATATTTTAAAAAATACTTTGAGTTAATTTTGTTTAGGATGAAAAAGAGACACAAATAACCCCTCTGGACACCAAAAATATTGATAAATTTCAAGAGAGGTGTGTACATGGCTCTTCTGGACACCAATCAGGCTGCTGTGGCCTTCACTCTCACTTCAGAGATGGTGTAAGGGACACAGACAATTCTTAGCCCATATCATTTAAGGAGACATGGGTATGATCCTACAGGTAGAGACACCTTTCTGACTACCAACAAATCGTGTTCTGCTGCTCATTTTCATCCAACTTCAAGAACTCCTGAACAAGGGAAAACCTCCTACTTCCACATGAATGTTTTCCTTCTCCACCAGATAGTCTGGTGTAAAATGGCTTTGGCAGGCAGCTGAGAAGAGGATTAGACTTCAAGACTTGTCTGCTGCCATTAAGAACAAAGCCCTTGGAGGCATCTGCAGAGCAAAGGACAAGGGAAATATTGACTGCTAATTGTTACCGTGGGAAAGCCTCACGCTGGAAATGCTTAAATGGCAGCCTAAGACGCCATTTCTAGGCACAGCAAAACCTTAAGGATCTGATAACTCCACGAAATTGTGGAAGTTCACCTCAAGAATCTAAACCAAGGAATTTCTGAAGTCAGTCACAGTGGAGATCGGAGTCTCTTCTGGATCAGAAAATTTCTCGTTTTCCAGGCAAAGGAAATGTTTAGTGGGAGAGGGAGAGCTACATCAGCTTCTCCCAACAAATTTTTGGCAGATTTAGGCTGCTCAGGGATCTGTTTAACTTACAAGTATAGCTAATGCACTTAAAGCAGAGATTTTTTATTTTAGGATCTCTTGAGAACTGAAACCAAGCCTGATTTACAGCAACAAGTACTCTTATTACTGGGACTAGTAAATTGTCTCAGTTCAGCTAAGATGTGCTCTAGACTTGAAATCCAAAATTAAATGCTAAACCTCAGCAAGTCACTCATGGGAGCAGAAAGTTTTGACATTAAAACAGTAGAATAACAGAATCGTAGTGCTTCCCAGATACAGAAAACATCAGTTTGTAAGAAAAATTATTGACGCTGGGACCTTTTAAAAGCAAAATAAAAAACCTCCCCCCCCAAAAAGGTACACAAATATGGCAGGCTGGCACACCTCAACAATCCTCACCTGGAAACACACGAAGTCTAGCAGAAAGGAAAAAAAATTCCCTTACCTGCCTGTACCTCAGGAAAGTGACTTTCTTTTTCAGCTTCCCCTTATGTTTTTAAGATAGCTAATCAATGTATTTGATAATTTAAGTGATGTATAGGAGATGAAACATATATTTGTATATACATTAGTATGTCTGGAGTGATGGGCATTGTCACAGTACAGCAACCTACAACACATCTGGGTCTAAATCACTCCAAGGCTGCACACCAAGGGGAAAAGAAACCCCATCAGACACCTGGAGATTTTCTTTTGATCGTTTGGAAGTGAAATTCAAAGAGAGAAAAAAATACATGAAATAGTAATTTAAAAGAAGCAAGTGTGATAGTCCACAGAAAAGCTGTTCCAGAACTGCTCATTCCACATTCCTCTGAAGCCAGTCTTAGTACATGTCCCATAGGAGTACCGAAGATAAATCAATTCACTTTATATCTATACAGACATACTTGAAACTACCTCTGTTAACTTTTGCCCATATGGTTTGGAGAAGAACAAGAGCCAAAATCCAGCCCATCTAAAAATCATGCTAGGGGGTGTAGGGGGTTTTAACTCCATTTCTTGTCAGTAGGGCAGCATTCATTCAAAAAGGACTGATCAGATGTCGTGACCACCTTAACTTACATAATAGATCTGATTCGGCATCTTCTTTTTTTGGACTCAAGTTTTACAAAGCAAATTTCAACCCAAGCTCCAGTAAGCTCCCACAACCCTCTAAATATAAAATAAAAGGAGTGGGTTATCTGCACTTTAATTCTCCACTCTGACTTTCTCACAAGTTGGGTGGATAGAAGCTTTTCCTATATAGTGAAATGTACATCTAATTTGCATACAAATATTGTAAAATAACTCCTTACTTGTTATTAGACTACCACAAGTTGGATCCAAAGCCAACCATTCCAAAAACTTTTCTTTCCCACTAGGAAATGCTACCACCATCATATTTATTTCGGAAACTGTGAATTAAACACGGCAGGATTTTGGAATTGATTTGTTTTTAAAGAGGAAAACAGGGAAAATATGAATAGAAGCCATAATAAATATCAGTGAGAAAAATCAGCACCCTGGAACAAAGCAACAGTGTAGACCTCAGTTATTCCAGTCGATTAATCAGCTGTTCTAACAAGCTTGGTCTTGCACAAAGTTTAGTTCATGAGGCTTTGCTTCTAGAACCACACACTGCAACGAAAAGGAACTGGTAAACTATTAATGGATTACCTTCTTGAAGAAAGGCTTCACTACAGTCCCCTTTTTGCCTACCTGTTATTTTAACAGCACCATGATTCAGTGTACAGTTCCAGCCAACACTTACCAATATATTTCCTCTAACAATTAAGCATATTTTAAAGAAAGTGGAAGAGTATGTGCCATTTAAAAAGTTTCTCTGAAAAGCTCTACTGAAGTCAACAGAGAGCTGAATGTGCCCATCCTGAGTGAAAGCAACAGACACCAGTCTGCTCATTAATGAGAACAATTAACCTTTCACCAAATAACTCAAGACATACACAAAGAGAAGATGTACCTCTATTGTGGGGTGAGTATTATGCTTATAAGCTGTGTACAGAGGAAACTGAATCTGAAAGATTTTTGCCACACACAGCAGCAGCTTCTCCTTCTCATCAGTATTCCATAAACTAAAAGCATCCGTGCTCTTTGCAGGCTCCTCCTCGCTCAGGACACAAGTTCTCGCAGAATCAAACGTTTTCTCTAGAGGTTTTTGTCGTTCTCCATTTTCTTCTTCGTGAGACTCTCTCTCTACATTCAGGGGCTCATCAGCATGATTACTCTGCTCTGGCCATGTTGAATCTATATTAATAGTGCAATGTTTACAGAGCTGGTCCCGCAGAGCTTGGACTTGGGCAATCACTAAGTTAATAAGCGCACAAACTACTTGGTTAAAGATCTCCAGATGTTTATACTCCTTGAAACAGCACAAACATTGTCTGTAAGAAAACAGAAAAAAATAAAAATAAAAATTCCTACAGTTAAAGTCAGGCAGGTACTTAACCAAGAAAACTCTTCACATTAAAACATTTTAAACAAGTTATTGACAGAATAATAAAGAAAATCCAAACGAAACAGACTCTACCCAGCAGCAAGTGGGAGTCACAGAACCCTCCTTAAGCCTTGAGAACATCCCATTATTTCCAAATGCTAACCAAAACTATGAAGTCCCTGTTATCATTTAGCAGCTGCTACAGCTAGTAGAATACAGAAAAAAAAGTCTTGTGGGCAAGGTCACTGTGCTACCGAAGAAGTCACATTTTTCAGTACGTTTCTGACTCCATTTCCCCATCTGGTTTTCTCTATTGCTCTTTACTGCAATAAATCATCCTGACATTCTTGTCAGCTGTGTAAGAACTCGTTATTGCTATTTTCAAATCAACAGGGCTGCAAAGTAATTTTATTTTTAATGGACTATTTAAGTTCGCTTCCTTTATCTGCATTTAGATGGTGATCCCATGCACATTGATATCCTTTATCCATCTAGGAAAAAGCAGCTCAAGTATCTCCAGCACTTTCTTCACTTGGCAGGCTCAGAGATTATTCCCCTGCTTATCTACCAACACACTGTATACTGCAAAGAACAAGAGGGGAAAACTCTACACCATTCCTTTGACAATATCACTTAAAAAATCAAATAAATCATCAAGTTCAAAAGCTCCAATGTAACTCTAATTGAGGGCAAGGATAACTATGGATGCCAAAGAGATTCTGGGTGCATAAATCCCTGAGGTAGGTACCCTAAACCCGCTGTCTGGGAACAGCTGCTTCTTCCATCAAAACAAGCACCTCCCTCATTCTGACAAAAAAGGTGGAGGATATTCCTGCAGAAGGATTTAAATCCTGGAGAACACAGGAAAGAAAGCCATCATTGCAGTGTCCTTACTTAGGGGAGAACAAAATTAAGGCTGCATGCTTGTGACAGACTCTGGAGATGCAGTCTGCTCTTTCCACCTCAAACTCTACTACACAACAGAACTGCTGCATGAACTGGGAGCTGCCTGCAGCAGAGACGTTCTCCATCTCCTGTTAGATGGAGAACAATGGACTGGAGCCCACAACCAGAGTCCTCAGATATTAAAATAATACAAAAATGACATGTACCACTTCGAAAAGAAATCAGTAGACAAAAGACGGGACAAGAAATCATCACTAAGCAGTTGTTTTTTTTCTGCAAACACAGCATTTAGTGACTAGGATTAATAAATTGTAATTTTTAGGGGAAAAAAACATCAAGAGAACCCAGAGCTATGACAGGTAGAGGGTGCTGCCTCTCCTGATGGAACACAAACATGCCCTTGAGCTACAGCTCTTAAAGCACATATTTTCTGAATACAGATGGGGGGTTTTTTCCAGTGGGTTAGACAAAAGGGTAACATTCAGGATTCCCTAATTCCAGCAACAGGCGACTGAACCTTCTAAACCCCTTTGCTCCATTTGTGCAGGAAGAAAAAACCCTTTAATATTGTGTAAATGGAGTGTGCCTTTATCCATGTGAAAAACATTCTTGTCATTTACTTGTAAATGTATTTTCATGTTAACAAATGATAACAAGGGACTGCAGGCAAAACCCAGTGCATCCTCAAGCATTTCTCCTGGGGGAAAATTATGTTCAAACGGTCCATCATTTATGTTTAAAAATTACTGCCCCACTTGAGAGCAACAAATCATCCTCAATAACAATGAAAACAGTCTGGTGACAGATAACTTCTCACACACTGGAGAATTTTTTTCCAAGACAGAGGTATGTGCAAAACTTTCAAGTCTTCCTCTGTTGGAATGTGGAGCTCACAGGAAGAAGAGCTCCACCAAAAACTGAGGAGATCAATAAAAAAGGAGCATGCTACTTCTTTGAACATAATAATTTCCAGAAGAAAACTAAAATGGAAACACTACATGCAGATGGAAGAAAAAGGTGCTCTTCAGGAGAAGTCACCAAGTGATCTTCTGAGGGAAAGCAGAGATTTAAACTGCAGGCAACAAAGTGAAAAGTTCTTAAGGAAGGCCTCAAACCCAAAAGGAGCAGAACTCTCAAAAGCCCACTCGGCAGAGCAGAGACAGGACATGAAATCAAAATGTCAAGTAAAACTCCTTCCTGTGGCCTCTTTGTTAGATTCTACTTCAACCAGCTTAAGGACTATTCTCCAGGCTCTCCCAGTATGAAACCACTACATATGGAGGGGAACAAGGAAATGAGAAGAACATAAAGAGTTAAAGATTATCCAATCTTTATTTTTTTCTTCAGGTTGCATTTGTCAAGCTGTAGAACAGAACAAAACTCTGAACAGATGATGACCTGGAAAACTGGGTTGCAATTGTTCTCTGACAAATTTGGCATCTAGGACCTGTCAAGAAACGTCAGGAGTCTGGTTTCTGTGCCTGCTGTGTATTTTGATTTAAAAATTCTTTCTGTGTGTCTAAAAGCACATGGCATAAGAAAATGAATTTGGCTTATAATTTTTGGGCAATATGAGGAAGAGGAGGTTTCCTACTTTCACAGGTATCCAAAATGTGACATTCCACCTTTTTTTTTCTTTTGGAGTCCTCTAAATACCCGACTAACGTTTTCCAATTTATTCTCTATGCTTTTGCCAATATTACTTATGATTCAGTGGGTTCAGGTTGGTCTTAAAACTACTGCTGAGCGCTAAATTCCAAACAACTTCACTGTAGATTCTTTCTAAAAAGTAATATCCATACATTTTCTTGTGCTGGAACAAAATAAGTAGCTGTGAAGTAATATATCATTATATCATAATGTAATGACAACATTACTTTAAAGAAACAAACTCAATACAACAGTAATTTAAATACTAGATTAAAAGGAATAATGTAGTTGATTTAAGACAAAAACACAAAAGCATTTTCTTTATCAGTTTAGTAGCTATGGGCTGCAATCCTTCGTCACCTTGACTCAGAGTATTAGAACATGCAGAAAAATCGAACATGATGGTTCCATCCAGTTGCCTTTTCTTAAACTCTCCTTACCCTACCCTGCCTTTGCAGAAGATGGTCACAAAATTTCATGTTAAAGCAGCAAGACACATTGTTTCACCACAATAGAGCTGTTTGTTTTGCTACACAATTATTACAGCACCCAGAATGCCAAATGCATTCAAAATATGCTTTGCCCAAAATGCAAGTTTATTTTCTAAGTAGTAAAACAGTCTTTATTCTCCAGGTATCACTCAGCTACATATTAATAATTTGCTAATTCTAATCACTCTACTGTATTTTAAACAGAGAAAACTGCTGTTGAGATCCAGCATCCTCAGCACTCAAACTCAATCCAAAATTACCTTTGCGTCCATGAATTGATGTAAGCAAATATCTTGAGGGCATGTTCCTTTCTGAGCTGCAAAGTATCACCACCTTCAACATCTGATACTAAAGAAAACAAAAACATAAACACATTAGGAGGAAAAAACCCCAACGTGCAATTGTTCTGTTTTTATTAGAAATTACCTTTGATAGCATGAAAAATAAATACTTTAATGAAGCAAAACCATGTAGATTTGGTTAACAAAGGTTTAGACAGATGTGACTTGAAAACTCAGAAGTGCACAATGTTCTTGAATACTGCTGCAAGAGTTTGTGACTGAGAACACAGCCTTCTCGTAATCCTGCTTTTATGAAATATTCCTCATAAGCTTTACTGGGAACTCCTGATTGATGTGCACTTTCAAGTATGAGCTTTCAACAACTTTACTTATTAACCAAATGCCTCGGGTTTGGTTTTTTGTTTTGCTGGTTTGCTTTTTTTTTTCCCAGGTTTTTAAATGTCTGCATTTTGAGATGACCCTGAGACCTCAACTTCCTTTTCCTGATCAGATAAAGACTGGGAAAAACAAGCAAACAAACAAAACCCATCCCACAACAAAACTATCAAACTAAGAACAATGTGCTGTGTACATATAAGGTTATTTCAGACTGAGCTGATGATTATTGCTTTCAAATAGAGACACATCTATCATGACATTTAACCATAATGAATCACTAATTGGCAAAATGATAAAGGCTTACACATTTATTACAGAGGAAACCAGAACAGTTCTGCGCTGAGTTCAAACCCCAAACGCTTCACTGAGGGATTATCAAATGTCCCACTTCCTTCCAAAAACGCTTCTACACTCAAAGGAGGCCAACATCAGCAGGTCCACAGCTCCCCTCACACAGCACTTGGTTAGGTCCCAGGGCACTGGATTCTGCCTCTTGCCCACACACCTTTCCCCAACTACCAGCACACAATTCTTGCTTCCTCCCTGTCCTAAATTTCCAAACATTTGTACAATTACCTAATTGCCACACAAATCAGGGCCAGCCTTCCTTTAAAGTGGATCTTTGCATTTATAACACATCCAAGTTTTCATCTCCACACTTCACATGTAATTTCAAATATTACACGCTCACAAATCCACTCCACAAGCAAACTTTGTGGGAAAGGTTCTTGAACAGCAGTGAGCTTTTCAGCATCCCTGCCTCAACCTCCTCTCCAACCTCAGCCTCGCAAGGCCCCGTGTGATCCATCCAGACAGGTTTCCAAAACCTAAAACTAATGAAGGGCTGTGGGCATGGATCAGAAAACAAAGTTCAGAAGAAAACCACTTCACAGAATAATCACACCAAACAAATACTTACGACTTCTTTGAAATAAGGACATCACTTATGCACAAATATCCACATTTTCATACATATGCACACATACAAATATAAAAACACCCCAAAAGCAGCCTCTGAACAGGATACCACTTTTAAAACTTTAAAAACCACTTTTCTGTCTCACTCCTATAAGGCTTTAAAGATTCTACACAACACTGGACAAAGCTCAAGATGGAGAAGCAGACCAGAAGATGGGTATCACTCAATATCTCCTTTTATTTTAAACACCACAAATTACCATGACAGTTGACTTTCTGAAAGCCAAAGCACAGTGCTGAAGAAACCAAGAACTCCATCACACAATTTAGGTCAAGCTTACCACAAAAGACAGATCCCCAGCTATACACAGTACCCCAAAAAACCAACAACAACAACAACAAAACAACAACAACAACAAAAAAACCCACCCAAAAAACAAAAAAACAACAAAACCACCAAAAACAAATAAAAAACCCCACCCTGCCCAGCATCAAAGGTTCATAAAATCTCTGTTTTCCCAATTTTGTGAGCATTGTTTCACTAAGATGAATTCCTTCTAACTTGGCAGAAAAAAAAAAGTTAACAATTTAGTAGCAACAAAGCTGATTTTACCTTGTAGGATCTTACACATACACTTCTAACACTCTCCTCATCCCCACGTCACCCAGCTCTAACAAGCAAGACAGTAACTCCAGCTGCCAGAGCAGCTTTTTCATTGCAAAAGTTTCAATCACTCCTAAATTTCGCTCTTTGAGATTATAAAGAACTAAAAGTTAAGCAAACTGGCTCCTTAAAAGCTACAATTGCCATGCAAAGAAGACAGAATAGAGAAGTTATGGAAAATACTGAAACTAATGCCCCAGGTCAAAAAATAGGGAGGTATTTGCACAGGTTGGAGAACCTGTTATTTTCCTGTTTATGTATTCTGCATCTCACACACTGACCAACTTCTACTGGTCCTCTTTATTAATCACTGCTAATTAATACAGTGGCTACAGATGTGATTTCCCTTCAGGTTTCTTTACCTAGAAATAATGTTGGGTTTATTCCTGAAAAGACAGGAGGCTCCAAACAGGAGGAACCACACTGAGGCTACACTTTTCCATGGAGCTAAGTCTGTGCCACTACCAAAAGGGGCAGTGGCACACGTGGCTTCTCGTCCTGGACCTCAAGAGAACCTCCAGTTCTCTTTTGCTCCTTATCAGAAATTATCTTGTTCAGTTAATTTGTGTCCTCACAACCAAAATTTCAACCTTAGACATTTGAGTTCCTCTGAGTATTAGTTCTGTGGATGCTCCTGATTTACAGCACCTCTCCACAGGGGCACCTGCAGCTCAAAATACAGACACAATTGGTTCTGAAGCAATTCGAAGTTTTTTTTTTTAATTGAAAAACGTACAGATGGAAAAGCAACAGGAACAAACACATTCACTGTCATTGCTGGGCATTTTCTGATTTCTGCCAGTTCTGTAAGAAAATTAACTTCCTTGCTGCACGATTTCACTTCCAAATGATGAAGTCTGCCTCTCCTTTTAAATTAGTTCTCTTCTACCTGGAAGAGGCCAGTAGTTAAACCAGACTCATTCACTCAAGAATAAAGCCTGTCCTTTATTCTCTCCCATACTCCAGCATCCTGCCATGCCTCAGAACCTCCTCCTACTTTCTCACACTTTCACTGTTTCAAATCCAACAGTAAAAATCATGTCAAACTTTTCAAAAAATTTATACTGCACCAAGCCTCCTTCCTACAAATTGATTAGGTTAGACAAGACTTCTCCCCTAGTTTCACACCTAAAACAGTGATTCCCAGAGGATGCACTAAGTTATCCTTGTGTCCTCTAAAAGCCTCTGAATGCCATCAAAGTGGCAGCCTGAGTGCTCTCCTGAATTAGAATTGATAGTATGTGCTCCAGAGCTTTCCAGCCCGGCATTCCAGGATCTCTTAGTTTCTGTCTCAGCAGTGTCACTCCAGTCCTAGGCTCAGCTCCTTCATGTCTGCAGTGGCTGCCTCCTTCTCCAGGCACAGGCAAGGCAGCAATGTTAGAGATGCTCTCCTTCCCTATCCCTGAGCTCAACTTTCTCCTTCCTGAAATTTGCTCTACCAACTCTTTCTTCTCAGTTAATGCCTCTTAGCCTTTTCCACCCCCCAGTCCTTCCTTTTCCCTCTTACATTCCACGCACACAAACACCTTCACCCTGCACTAGATCCAATTTCACAATCAATCTATCCCAGTTCAAGCCCACACTACAATGGCATCCATAGCCATGCATTTCAAACAGCACCAGCATTCCCACAGGAACCCCGGGAGCCAGAGTGGGAACGGCACAAATCCAACTGGCCAATCCAGCTGAAAACTACCCACATTCCTGCTGCCTTTGTAAGCCATGGAATACTCAGCTGGCACTTAGTGAGCAGGGGAAGCTGGGAAGGGAAGTGTGAGGAATGTGGAGCTGGGAAGAGTAAACACCTTTAGAGTAACCAGAGTTGTAAAATTGCTCCGCCCCACGTGGAGCAAGTTCACCCCAATATTGCTCATCTGTGGGCAAAGATGTGGTTACTATTAATGTCTCAAAAAAACAGAATATTGAAAGCTTTAAACACACAGAACTGATCAGCAGAAAGAAGGAAAACTAGGATGCAGGTAAATTCCAGCTAAATATATTCTCCCAATATAATGCAGGAAATGGGGTCTTTCCACATACTTGCAAGGGCTCATCTCACTGAGTAGACACAAGATGGTTTAGAGATCTTTTTACCACACTAAAACCATAGAACAAAAAGCTGAGCTCATAACTAACCTGATTCAACAACTTCTAGTGTATAAGTTTTTAGATATTCCTAAAAAAAAAAAAAATCAGACTGACTTAAAGTGTAATTGTTTATTCAAGTAGCTGATGAGAAGCCAAAACATACTATGGTCAAGGTAAAAATTCAAAACATTTCATATAAAAAAAATTAAAAAGATAATTTCTTTGCTGTTTCCCCAGTCTCCTGTTTTACTTGGCTAGCTCTAAATGAAAACTTGGGTGATTTACCTAATCTTTCACAGAAGGGTGATTTGCTAGAAGTGTGTTACAGTACTACAAACACGAGCTCCCCAACTCAGAAAAACTCCTATAAATAAATTGACTAAACTAAAAAAATGGCAAAAGATGAGAAAAATCAAATAAACTGCAAAGAATGGGGCAATACAATTTCAAAATACAACTGTGGCCAAAGGAAGCCAAGCTCCTAAGTGCATTTTTAGCAAGAAGTTGGGAGCTAGAGGAACACTCTGTAATTAGACCTCAAGGACAACCATCATGCGGGGAATATCTTATATCCAAAGGTCACTCATCATACCAAGTACAAAATCAAATGGCAAGCAAAAATAATCATTTTTAAAGGGTACTTTCTCTACTTCCAGCAACATAAAGAGTGAAAAGTAAACAATGCAATATTCTTTAAGATCTGTAAGTCTAATTTCTCCATATTCCAAACTGTGCTGAGGTCCAGTTGCATATGGATTGTGCTCCCTCCCCCTCCTCCCCCAAGCCTCATCTGATATCAGCTTCTCATGGGAAAGACCAGATCACTTGCAGAATGAACATTATTCTCAGAAATTGGTCACTGATACAGAATAAACAGAGGAAATGAGCCATACACTAAACAAAACAGCATTAGGAGCAATAATAGTAATCTTGAAAGAAACCTATATGTATATATATAAAAATGTGTAACTTTTTGTGTGAGTACCATTGTTCACACAGAGAGCCAGCACATATGTGTATATATATATAAATGTATAACTTTTTGTGTACCATTGCTCACACAGACAATCAGCACACATGTGTATATACATATAAAAAAGTATAATTTTTTGTGTACCATTGTTCACACAGAGAGCCAGCACATATGTATACATATACATAAAAATGTATAACTTTTTGTGTGTGTGCCATTGCTCACACAGAGAACCAGCCCATTTTTTTCAATGCATTGAGATGTCTCCAGTGATTAGTAGAGGTTCTCTCTTGCTTAAGATCAACAACATTTAAGATGATTTCCACTGAATTCAGCATCTCTCATTCCCTTTCTACTTTCACCTATTAGAATTACTTTTTATTATAAAGAATTCATGACAGCCTTAGATTGATTCACCAGAGTTCTTCCCAACCTTTATGGAGCCATCCTTGACAAGTCTTTAATAGGACAGTGTCAGCTTGAAGTTCAACTGTCCAAACTTCCCTACAAATTTTCAGTGAGGAAAGAGTCTTCTTTCTACCTCTTAGTCTCCACAACACAAAAGCATCCCAGATTACTCACTAGATACACATAATCAAAGAGAAATATAACTGCAAAAGAAAATACAAAAAAATTAATTCTTCAGAATTAGAAACACTTGTTCAAATGCCAGGAACAACCAGATCTGTAACGTCAAACCCTACTGCAATAAAATTCTATAATGGCCTGGTGAAGGTGCTTGAGTGCCTGTAATGGTACCTTGATGATTACACTCATCACACCTCTAGAGCATTACAGAAAACTGCAACCATCTCCATCCCATAACACACCTCAATTCATTTCAAGTCTACATCAAACTCTAAACTTCTTGTATTTAAAAATATTACAGCTTGGTAAATACATTGCTTTCCTGCAACTTTTTGACTATGAAGTATACAAATATTTTGAAGACAACATATTGGCTCAAACACAGGAATTAGCAACTTTAGGAGTCTCATTTCCTTGCAAAAAAACAAACTGTGATCCTGTCAGACACAAACTTTTGAACAAAGGCAATTTCAACACAACTGGCCAAGGTTTGCAAGCCTAAGCAATACTGTGTTCTCAGGAATGGAAATACAGGAGCTACTCAAAAGAGCAAGGAAAAAGCAGTTGCAACTGGTGTCCCAGCTGGTTATTTATTTAGCACCTGAGTAATTCCTCACAGCCACCCTGAGATCAGAAGGGCCTGAGGAGTTTTAATTCAGTATTCCTGCGCACAGCACAGTTACACAAAGAGCAGAACCAGCCTTGGTATGTTCATCAACCAGACAACATTTCTAAGATACAACTTCACCAGAACAGGGCAAATCAGCTGACCTCAGGTAACTGCTGCCTTTTTCTTCTGCAAACACCAACAAGTTCTCTCTTTCAATCTCTACATTTCCCTTCTCATCCCACCTCCCTATCTTCTCCAGCAAACACCTCTTCTCCTTTAATCATAATAAGTTAATGCAGTCTGGAGCAAAACAGCAGCAGCTGGCTCTGGGCAGCTGTGTGCAATTTAAGAATTGGCACCTTGCAGGAGTGATGCCACCCTGAAGTTTTCATCCTGCTAGGCCACATTTGATTCAGGCTAAAATGCCCCCTTTAGAATGGCTGCAGATGTCCACCTAAACAAAAAAAAAAACTCCTTCTTGAGAGCATCTCAAGACCTCCACCTTCTCAAAGAGAACTTGTCCCAGCCACTGCTTCCAGGAACAGTTCCACACTGCTTTAAATGCAGCCAAATCCAATTATCAGATGATACCCAAATCTACCCAGCACACTGGAACTGGTTCTACCCAGAACTACTCCAGTGAACCTCAATCTAAACAAAGTCTCAGACACAGCATCTCAAGTGTAGAACAGCTGTGCTGCAGCATGAGCCAGGCCAGGTCTAGCAGCAGCACTGCACCTTGCACTCAAAGCCAAGCCTAAGTTACTATACCACGGAAACTCACTTCTCCCAGCCAGTGAGCCACAGCTCAAAGTTCACCAGTACTAAATCCACAGACACCTAACAGTGGAAATCCAGCCAGAATAAGATGGGAATGTGAAATGCACAATTCAGGCTGGGTTATGCCAATGACTGAGGAACAGGCAGTACCCCATTGCAGCACTGAGTGGCATGGATACAGAGACTCCCATCACAGGTTCAAGGAGCAGAATGAGCTTCCATCAGTGAAACACTGTGCAATGCACATCTGGCCTTTCTGATCAAACAGCAGCAGGAAATGGGTAAGACCAGCTTGTGAGATATCTGGCTGGGAATGGAATAAACTGGGCCAAACTGCATCTAACTCTGGCTCTGCTGGCCCGAGGAGATTGACCAGGAGTCTCCACATTGTCCTTTTCACACCCCCAGCTTCTGAGAGGGCTCCCTGGGCCCAGTATGGCACAGCAGGAACGCACAAAGCTGTTTCTGCCCAGTGGGATGCCCAGGCTACTGCATTTCCATGGAAGCCTGGCAGGACAGCAGGGCTGAGCCTGGCCCCAGCAGTGTTCACCAGCACTGGTTCCATGTCAGTCATGTCAGACAGAAGGAGCCTGTGAAAGAGCTGTGGCATCTCTGCACTGCACCTCCTAATGCTTCTGTTATCTTGGGATTCTCAGCAGCCAAAATATTGCAGTCCTCCCTCTCCAGGGAAAGGCAAGTTACATATTACTAAGGAAAAAAAACCCACAAAGCAATTTCAAAGCATCTGTGCCACTCACTAGAGTAAAAAAAAAAAAAATTAAAAAAAAAAAGTAGCAGTCTTATTTCAGAGTCCTATTTTAACTCAGTATTGTGAATTGTCTTTGACTCCAAGACAAGATGTTACAGTTCTGGGAAGACTGTGTTTTTTTCTTTGTATTGAAGTTGTCACAGTTCCTCTTTTAATTAAAAAAAACCCCAACAAAACAAAACAAAAAAACCCAGCTCAATTTAGGCAGTATTTCCACAATCAAGTCTGCCTGACATCACCAAAACACATACTAGATGTGGAAAGTCAGGCTGCCCATCATAATATTTTGACAACATCCACTGCAAGTTTCTTAAGGAATCAATGCAGGATTGGACAAGCGCTGCATAATTTGAGCATTTCGTAGCATATCACTAATTATCCCAAGGTAAATTTCAAAGCTAGGGCTGACAGTGTCAATGCCAGAACTACTGCTCACATAAAGGACTGCTCGCCTTCAGTTTACAAGAGAGTACTTGCATTCTTTCCTTTCAATAACTTAATGTATTGGTACTTGAATGACTCTGGGTTTGAATAATTTTTCTCTAATACTCCAGCTCTGAACTTCTTTTAAAACACTATAAGGTAAAGGCACAAAACTCAGTCTATCAAACGACTTTGTAAGTAGAACAAAGATTTAATTGCATAAACAAGGTTCCAAAAACTAAAGAGGTTTTCTATTAGTTTTAATTAAAAGTAGCAAGGAATGCAAAAATTAAAATACCTATTCCAGGAAGCATTCTATTTTCAAGAGAGAACTTTGCAAATTAGTTCAGCTGTACTACTTGGCACGCTGTGAATCAGTTTCAGACAACAAGAGCAGCTTTCCCCACAACCAGAAAGAAAAGACTGAGCCACCCTGCCCAGTAAGAAGCAACAGATTACCAGTAGATGTAAAACAAAAGCATGTAATGACTGTGCTCCAGGTTTCAGGGACAAAATCTGTGAGAGCCAAAAATGATTAATTCATTTCTTACAGAGTATATTTAAGCCTGCTTAAACAAGGAGATGAGAGGTAAATGGGCAATGGGTCATTATCCTCAATGGAGCTTCGGGCAGTCCATTGAAAGCCCAGGAAGAGCTTGCTCAGCATTTGAACTCCAAGGCTTTATTTGTTTCCACCAGCACAGGTGCAAGCAACACTCATTCAGAAAGGACAATAAAATTCTCAGAAAGGGCAGGCTAGCAATGAAGCCACTGTCTCTCTCAACTTCCAGTTCTACACTCAAATTTTGCATTCCTTTGTGTCAGATAATCTGCATTTAGTAATTCTCTCAAACACATGGTGTACTAGGTAATTTATTGGCTAAAGCACTTACATAATTTTTAAAAGCTAATCAGTTGAAAGAAGTAAGAGATGACTGAAGGCCCACACAAGTATATCCAAGAGAGCAGTTAGGTTTCATGACGAGCACCCCTCATGACCAGAAAATGCATTTACAGATGCCACTTTGATATAAACAAACGTTTTTACAGGTCTCATCTCAGCAAGTACTCATGGGGCAGTATCTGTAGCTATGGCTACACAGAGCTCAAGGCCAAGTCACTCTGGAAAGACTCAAACTGGCACTGCTGCTCAGACCCACCAAGGTTCCAAGACACTGATGGGAACTGATTGCAGTTTCTGATCAGCTTGATCAGACTGCATCTACTCTAAATATTACACCAGCACATCAAGCACTGACACTCAGGACTTGAAATACTCTGGCACAAGTTTCACTTCAAATATTAAGGAAAAAAGGTAGTTCAGAGGCAAAAACAGTTCAACCCTAAGAAAACCAGCAAGAGTTTGTTGTTAGCTGTGAGAGGTGTCAGAGACCAGCCAATACAGACAAGGATTTACTGCACTGACCGTCCTTCAACTACACAGGAGAATTTACCTTTACCAAGCTTTTGAGCTCACACTCCCCAGTGTTATCCCATAACAGTTCCAAGAAGGAAAAAATAAAGTTTTCAGCCTCTTGTATCAGCTGCTGTCTGTGAGCCCAGAGTGCAATCCCACCACACCCCTCCTGTCCAGGACACAGGTGTCTGACAAGGGTGGGTAAGCTGTGCTACACGAGCCTTCCACAGGCAGCCCATTCCCCAAATTCCCAAGCAGATATGGATTCTCTGGCCCCTCTACAGCTTCTCTGGAGCTGCCCTCCCTTGCAAAAAGACCTCACTGTCCATTTCCAGCAGTGTTCACAGCTTCTCCAAGCAGCCAGAGCACAGATGTGAAAGCACTGTCAGTTTTGTTGATGCCCACAGAGTTTAGAATGAAATCTGATGACGAGATTTGCAAAGAACAGAGACTACAGGCAGAAAATGACTCTGAAAAGTGCCAGGTTTTCAGTTCACACCCACTTAAAAGTAATTTCACTGCTGGTGAAAACCATGGGGTTTGTATCGAAACCTAAATTATAAAGAATTTAATAATTACGTGTTACAGAATAATAAATAGGCAACTGAGCACTTCCTGAAGATGAAATTAAACTCTTGCTAGAAATTATCAAATCCCCCCAAAATGAGCCAAGAAGCACAACAGAAAGATAAAGACAATGAGTGTTGAACTACACAGCATAAAGCATGTTTCTACACACAATTACAAAGATGGAAAATTCTCAAGTGGAAGTCAGTGCCATGAACTGGAGGCTTCTTCAATGCGTGCAAAGTGCGGGAAAAGGCAAAAAGTTTTGCCACTCACCTCCTTGATGGGAACCAACGATCTGCAGGGATGCTGATCTAGAAACGAGCCTCAACTCAAACTCACAGGTTTCTTATTCACAGCCCTTCTACAAATTAGCTGAAGAAACGTCAACTCCCAAAGGTATATTTTCCACAAGGATTTTTTCTGACAAGTTTCAACTTCTTCCACCAGTTGTTCCAGCACTAAATCTCATGAGTAGCTCTATACAAATGCACAGAACTGCAATGCATTTGCACCAGAGTTCCCTTGAGAAGCTCACTGTCCACCAGATGTGCGGGATCCAAACAACTCCAGAAATAAAACTTTGAAAATCTACAACAAGTTGGATATTTTTACTAAGTGTTAAGAGCACCACCAAAATCCTCACAGTTACATGTCCACGCTTAGCATTCAGATTGCAAACCAATTCCCATACAAGGAAAGGAACAAAGTGGTAAGAATGGCTTCTCACCTCTTCACATTTTTGAGAAATTGACAATTTGCTGCACAAAATGAAAGAAGAAATCACCTCAATATAAGCTTAAACGACAGAAATTAAATGGCCACAGTTCTGTTTAATTGCAGCATGCTGTTACTACAAGCAGCACTGAGTAATCAGCACAACCACTTGCTCCTGAGGACGGTAAGAATCTTTTTCACATTGTCTCAGCATCCAGAAAACTACAAAGGTGTAGCTCGGGCTGAGAAATCCCTATTAGCTACCTGAAAAAAACTGAGAGAAGAAAACAGATGAAATAAAAGGAACCAAGAAGTAAACATTGATCTTCCCTCCCAATCACTAAAATGCCAAATCACAGCCTGCTCATCACTTGGACACAGAACACGATTCCAGGATGTGCTTTTCTGACTCAATGTTAGCTGAACACAGAAACATGGAAGCAAACTGCAGTGACATGGAGAAATCAAGCAGCAAGGAATTAAAACCTCTAACACAGGAAGTCTGTATTACCAACAGCACAGAAGAAAAGGAAGCAGAAAGGAATTCTATGAATTAAAGGCATGGGCGAGGCTCACAATGGCCTGAAGTGTCTCCATGGCAGACAAAACCATCAATCTCCCAAAGCCAAGGCATCATCTCCAAGGCAGGCCAAGGGAAATGGAGCCGGGTCTGCTCCCCAAGGTACTGAGCCCCAGAGTGACACAGCCCGAGCAGCAGCGCCCCACAACACTCTGCACACTCTGCATCCAAGGACAGCTCCAAGAACTGCTCTGGGAGAAGAGCCAACACCAACAGCGTATCCCACATAGCCTAAAGCACATTGTCTGGGATTTGCCTCAGGAATCGCTTGGGACCTGGGTGACTTGAAAACTACCCTTATAGAGGGAAAGCAATATAGCAAACTCAGCAAAAGAATCCTCAAACAGGAAGATTGCCTACACGGGAAACGTGATGACTTCGAGCTCTACACTGATCAAGTATCTTTTGAACATGAAGCAAGGGATGCTTTTCTTTTCCTTTCTTCATTTTCCTTGAAGTTATCCACTGACTAATCCACTCTACAATGCTAGAGTAGAGCCTCATGGCTTTAAGGATATGATTCCAAGTACTTATCCAACAGCAAATTTCCCTATATACAAAGAGAAGCATCTGGGTAATTACACGTCAGTAGCCTGTAAGTCACAACAAAACTCAGCAGAATGGGATTTATGTAACTCATCTTCAGCATCACTGATCAAGTGGCTTCAGCAATGAGAAGGAACCAGTTTGCAGCAGCCTGAACAGGAAAAGTCTCAGGACAAAATCATTTCTGATCACATCAAACAACATGAACCAAAATAGTTGTACAGAACAAAAGCTGAAACATCTTTCCAAAACTAGAAGCCTTTTAGCTATTAAAGTCACAAAGTTTTTTCTTCAATTGCATTACAATTATAAACAAACCAACTCTGTCTTAGTGTCACCTTCCCTTTCACTTTAGAAAGTTCACAACTCATGAGGATACAAATTCCTGCTTCCATTTTTTCCCCTCTGTTTACTCCAGTTGATTTGGAATAGTACTTCACAGTCCATAACTGCAATTTGGCAATGCTGCCACAAAGAAAAGGTTATTTTCATTTTCCTTTAAGCCTGGTTGCTCTTTGCCTTAAAAAGGGTCAAAGACGAAAGTAAACATGAAAAAATTACTGGATTTCAGTGTTACAAACAAGTGACTTTCTTTTCTTCAGTAGGAGACAGCAAAGATCCAAAAAGTTGGGCAGTTACCTCAATAAATCCTCCATAGCATCTCTGCAGAGGTTCTGAACAGGGGAATATTATTTAAGGGGGAAAAAAGATGACTTTTAAAAAAGGAAAAAGAAAGAAAAAAACCATGCAAGAGACAAGTTCTAAAATTTTGCACAAGAGGAATCATCAGACAGCCAAATGAAACTTTAGATCTGCACAAAACACCAGAAGTCAAGTAATCAATCCTGGAGTTTACACATAACCACTGAACAAGTGAGAGCAGCTCTTGGAGACCAAGTGATGTTAATGATGCAATATTTGTAATAATTTTACAACCCATCCTCAATATCTGAGTTATCACAGCATAAAATATTGATCCTCTCCAGATCCCAAAGAGGAAACTGAATGCTGCAATGCTTTGGAACACAATTTCTCACCTACCTGAAGGTAAACATACCCTCACCCAACCGCCAAGGCTACTCTCTGTACTCCCTACGTGCCAGAAAAACATGACAAGGAGTCAAGCCAAGAATCGCCAGCATCCAAATTCAGGGCTATCCTGAAACTACACAAACAGTGAAGCACTCCAGCAGCTCAAGTGTTTTATGGACCCGATCATTCTGGGAGCAGTTCTGCAGGCCAGCTGACAGTGATAACACACAGAAAAACAACAGTGTGAGTCTACATTCATCTCCTGTGCTTTGGTAAACCAGAGGGGGTTGTTTTGGGTTGGTCATTCAGGTTTTTTATTTTTCTGGTTTACTAAAGGGAAAAGATAAGGAGAAAAATAGCCTGCAAGCAGGTGTAGTAGAATAACGTCTAGAAGGCTCTAATCATCAGTGTGAACTGATTTTATAATAGTTCAGAGCCGACTGGGAAAAAAATGGGCTAAAGAGGTAATAATTGAGAAAAGTGAAGCAGAATGTTGGGAAGAAAACAAACTTTGTTCCAGAAACCAAGAACTGGGAATAACCGAGGCCTACCAAGGTAACCTAAAACCACAGCTGCCACTACATAACAAAACCTATTTTTCCATGTTGTAATCTTCACTTCTTACTTTTATAAAACCCAAACCAAACAAGAAGAACAAACCAAGCCTAAACCAAAATCATCTACGGGGTTTTAAGTCAACACACATCACGATCAGGTGCAGCCCCAAAGGGAAGCCTGGTGGCAGCCGAGCTGAGCTGGGCTCCGTGGAGCTGAGCTGGGCTCGGCGGGACACGCCAGGGCTGTGAGGACGCTGACTCAGGACGGCTCCGGGAAGCAGCCCGGCACTCTCAGCCCAGGAGCGGCACTCCCAGGACAGCCTGCCCTCAACACACACTCAGCACGGAGCACCACATCCTCACGGCTTGGCAGCGAAGCCTCAACAGGGACGGCACGGATCGACAGGCAGCTCAAACTACGCCCCTGGCTCCAGGGGGGACACAGCAACCTGCAGAACTCCTGGAAGACACCTGAGACAGTCAAAGCCACCTCTGATGTGACATTTCTGTGTTTTCTGGCTTACTTTAGGGTTGAGATTATCTGGGTATCCACGCAGCGCCTAGCTAAACAGAGCTGTCCTGATCAGGGCCTCTGGACAGCACAGAAATGTAAATATTACTCAAGAACAAATGAAACTCAATATAAACCCTCCTAGACTGACAAGACCTGGCATCCAAAGAAACCAAGGAATGCAAAGTATATCAAGGTTCATTTTGGGATACAGAATGCTGTTGATTAACATAAAAGCACAGGATGTCCTCAGTGCACCTTTCCTGTACAATTTGTGCACATTTAAATGAGCCCCTATAATTAATGCCACGAGAATCTGTTCTTAAGCTCATTGTAAATAAGTGGCCTTATCTTAAAAAGCAGCCCACAGTGTCGTCCCCCCCTTTTTTTTTCTATTGAAGGCTACTAAAAATGTTTATATTGTGGAAGATTAATTAAAGAAAAATCAGACTCCTTACAGACAATACTCCTATTAAACCCTGCCTGGGATAAGGTAAATGATGCTAAGAAAGCTACAGTGAGAAATTAAGACTGTTTGCTCTGATTGAACAGATTGTCTTATAGTGCAAAAACTCCTCTGAAGTCTGGGCATTTCATAGGGGAATTTACATTTTACTGAGTTCCTGGATCAAATCATAACTTGAAATTGCTACTTCTTAGGAAACAATTTTAAGACCAGGGAATTTACTGGGTTGAACATGCAGATCAAATGCTGAAAATCAAGATGCTGCGAGAGAAAAAGAAGAAATACATACCAAAAGCCACAACACTGCTGATTCCACCCACAGAATATTGCCTGCTTCTCACGCTTAAGCACAGCAATGCATGTTAAATACATCCATGCACACTTACACACCTTTGGCCAGAAAAATGAGCTTATCAATCCACAGGTGTCCAGTCCAGCACCTCAGGCAGCCCCTGAGTGTCACAGAGCCAGGATCATTGACTGCCTGTGACAAAACCAGGACATAGGACCTGGAGTCTTCCCAGGATATAACCCTGGGCCTACACAAAGGTCACTGCTGGACAAAATCCCCAGCTCTGCACAGTTATGAGGTACTGGAGCCATTTGCAGTGGGACTAATATGCTTCTAATAAAAACCTGCCTGTTTGATGGCAGAGCTGGTCAGTCCCTCAGTCTGTAACTTCTTAGGAAGAAAACAGGAGCTTCCCACCTGTTCCTTCCCAAACACCACGCTGAGAGCTGCTGTCACTCCCCCTTCCAAGTCAACTGTAATGCAATTGATACCGAATCATATTTTGTAAACATTAGAGCAAATGGAGACAAAGGGCAGCGCGTGGCCATGTAAAAATGGTTTAGCAAGAAAATTCCAAAAGAAAGGAGATGCTGTTTCCTGGACCTCTCTGAAAAGCCTTCTTGGGGAGCTCCAGTGCAGAGCTGATCCCAAAAGCTCCGTGGGCAGCAAAGGCAGCTGCTGGCAGCCTGTGGCTCACACATTTCGGCCATGACCCCATTCTTTACTACCACTTTTCATTTCTGCTGCAGTGCTTTAAAAACCAAAGCTTGGCATCCTTTTTGTACTATGTACCTTTCATTATTACTTAAGGAACACCAATAACTCAACTGGAAGTTATAGAAGAAACCATGGCTTTCTCACAGCTCAGCCTCATCCAGTGAGAAGAGAGCACCATCACACATCTTTGTATCCAAACACACACACCAAACAGCCCTGGGGATTTACAGGGGGCTTCTTTCTCTGAAGGGAAGGCCAAACCTAATGTCAGTTAAGCAGCATTTTTTTAAATTAACTACACAGCAGCAGTACTTCAGTATTTTCCTAAAGAATTTTGACTTTTGAAGATGTATTTCCTTCTATTTAATGGCAGAGATAAATCTTGTGTAATGCAGCATCATTAAATTATCCATACCCCAGCTATATATATATACACACATTAAATAAGAATTGTTAAAGTGACTGAAGACATTGCTTTATCTATAGAGAAATATCCATCTCCATCAATCCCAATTCCCTTAAAACACCTGTAAAAATCAACTCATACTGGAATCTCAGGGATTCCTTGAAATATCACATTTAGTGTTACAACTTTTTTCTACTTGATCATACCAATTCAAATCAAGTTTAAGCAACGATTACTTATCAATCCATCCAAAGTAAGTGAAGTTTTCTCTTCCAACAAGCAACTGTCATCATATACAATTGATAATTTAGTCTTATTTTGAACCTACTGTTTAAAAAACCATTTGGTGTGTAATACTGACATAATCTGATTTATTCCAGCCTTCTGAACTCTCCTAGAAGTTACTTTCACACCCACACTTTTACTTCTCAAATGAGAAGGCCATCACTGAATACCCTATTTCCCCAGCAAGAAAGAGGCCAACATTCAACTCCTGTAGGATCCTAGGGCAGAACAAACAGCACATGTGTGGAAGTGGGCCTCAGTGGAGTGAAGACAACTCTACCCAAACCCTGTCCTAGGCAGCATTCTGCTGGAGCAGGATTTGCAGAGTGTAACCAGGAAAAATGTCATGTTTAACATCCGAGATAATTAAAACTTCCCTCTAATCACAAACTTCAGCTGGTAAGTTGTTTCAATTCCTCAGCATCCATAGAAATGGTGGGTTTTTGGTCTTTGTTCGTGAGAGCTCCTGAGAAGCAGGGAAGGTACCTTGGCCGGCACGGAGCGCAGGTTCCAAGGGATACACGAGGCCTACAGGGAATTTCGTGCCCCAAACGCTGCTGATTCCAGCGGCAGCGGGGGGAACACCTGCTGTATCACCCCTCCGACCCTGCCGGTAACACTCGTAGAGAGGAAATTTCGGGAGGGAGCCAGAGACCACCCCCGAAGCCAAACAGCCGGCAGCACCTTCCCAACCTCGCCAAGCCGAGCCAGGCTTCTCCAGGCGCCGCTTCCCTCACAGCTTCGGGAGAATCGGTGCCCGAAAAGCACCTGCACCGCGAACCGAGGCCGGCCACAGGGAGGGGGAGACAGGATCACTCCGAGCCGCCTTTGCTGCTGCTGCTCCCGGTTAAAAAGGACCCAGCCCAGGCCCGGCTGCCCCGGAGCGGCTCCCGGGCAGCTCCTCAGCCCGGCCAGGCCCCGCCGCGGCTGCCGGGGATGCGGATCCCCAGGGAAAGGGGGGATGGAGCGGGGACACGGCGGCGGCGGGCCCGCCCCAGGCCGCGGGGAGCGGGGAAGGAAGAGGGAAGGAAGCGCCCAGCAGTGCATGGAGGGAGCTCCTCCATGGCAGGGGAGAGAGGGAACCCCGCGCCCGGGAGGCCCAAGGCGGGCGGGGAGAGGCGAGGAAGGAGGCGAAGCGGGGCTGTAACCCGGTGCAGAGGAGGGTCCGCGGGGTCCCGGCCCGGGGGGAGGGAAGCGGGGGAGGGCGGCCGCACTTACTCTCATTTAACACCTCCAGCAGCTCGGCGCAGCTCTCACACATTGTTCATTAACAGCAGCAGCCGCCGCCGCCGCCTCCTCCCGACCATTGATTGATCCGCTCGGTGCTGCTGATTGATGATTGATGGGGGCCGGGGCGGGGGTCACCGGGGGGGNAAGAGGCAGGGGCCGGTCTGGGATCCGGGGCGGCTGATCAATGCAAATGAGCCTGTGGCGGCGGCGGCAGCGGCGGGGAGGAGGAGGAGGAGGAGAAGCCGAGTCACTCACTCACTGGCTCCCAGGGACTCCACGCGCCGCCATTTTGCTGAGGGGGAAGGAGGAGGAGGAGGAGGGGACGGGAGCGAAGGGGGGGACAGGGCGCTCGGGCGCCGCTCGGCAGTTTCCGACCAGGCAGGAGGAGGCGAAGGTGCCGAGTCCCTCCTCCTCCCTTTTCCCTGTCGCCCCGCCTTCCCACCACGGTTCCGAGCGGCGGGATGGCGAGCGGGGAGGAGGAGGCAAGGGGGCGGGAGGGTAAAATGGCGGCGGCGGCGGTTGGGCGCGCGCCCGGGGAAGGGCGGGAAGCGCCTCTCCCTGCCCTCTCCCCTTCCCCCTGCCCTCTTCCCGCCTCCCGCGGCCGGGAATCTCCGCCAGGAACGCGCGCACGCCGCCGCTGTCACAGCGGCGGGGGAGCGGCTTCTCCTGGCCACCCCTTCCCTGGGTGCCTGGAGCCGCGCTCCCGCCGCGCTCGCCGGCCTGCCTCGGGGACCTCCCGCCTGAAGGGAGCGCTTAGCACGCTAAGCCGAGCTCCGTAGCGAGGAAGCTCCCAGCTTCCAGGCGGGTTTCCAGGTCTTTCGGGTGGTTTATTGGCGTTTTCCGCCGTCGAGGCGCGGGACGGAAGAGCCGCCGCCATCTCCTTCCCGCCCAGCGCGGCTGAGGGGAGCCGGGGGCACCTGTGGGCGCCGCCGACCCGGACCCCCACAATGGGGATATGGAGGGCTACGGTAGTGTTTTCTACTAATAACTAATTCAGTTTTACCTCGTAGTTTTCCGCCCTGTTTTGTTGGGTTTTATTGTTTTGGGTTTGTTTTTTTTGTTGGTTTTTTTTTTTGATTGGCTGGTTTTTTGTTTTTTGGGTTTTTTTGTTTGATTTGGTTTTGCTTTTTGGGGTTTTTTTTTGGTTCCCCTTCTTGCACCGTGATTTATTCTGTGCCATGAGTAATGGCATCTGTGACTGGCTGGAAATAGCCTTTTGTAAATAAACGACGCAGTCAAAATAAACGAAAAACTTAAATTGAGGATACATAATTTATGCTGTTACAACTACCAGTTAGTTCACTCTCTCTTGGGTACGTTTTGAACGAGGTTTCAAACCCGTGGATGACAAATGTTCCGGCAAACATGTGTTTTCCATTAAAAAAAAAGAGAAACAAATAAGCCCAACCCCCCCCNTTTTTTTTTTTTTTGCCATCTCTCAATCTTGCTCTCTTTCCCAGGTACATGTAACTGGAATATGGATCACATGATGGATCTTGGCTGGTTTTTCTCCCCCAAGTAGGCACTTCCCGAGTATTAAGCGCTATTTTTTATTTCTGTAGTACCACCCAGTGGTGAGTCCGTGTGTTACTCTGAACGCTTCGAGTTTATCGACCTGTACACAGGATTAAACCCCCAAATCTATTAATAGCCGCAATGCAGATGCAGTATAGTTTAGTAGAAAGTCAAATAGAGTCACCAAATCAGGGAGGGGGCGAAAAAAAAAAAAGTTGTCTTGAATTCCTCAGTGGCTGTCTCATATTTCTTCCACTGGAAATAAATCTGATGGCATTGTGGAGATGCAGTTCTGGTTTTTTTTTTACATTCCATGTGCATATTTATCCAGGCTGATAACACCGCGGTGGTTGTGTGTGTAACCTCCCACTCCAGGGCACAGAACGCTCACCTCCAAACAATCCTCGAGGCATTGCTTTGTTAAACTGAGACAAAAAAATCCACCACTGTTTAAAAGAGACAACTTACTGTAAACACCAGGTAGGAAACAACTACAGTACTAGTGAGAAAAATACTAGAGTGATGTTTTACCCAGAGCTTTTCTCACTGCTTGGTTTTTAAATACTTTGTGAGTTAGGCTTATCAACGAAGATTCCTAAATATTCCCTGCTGAAATTTCCTTTTACTAATTTAAACTAAGAAAATTGAGAGTCTACAGGAGACATTTGTTTGTCACTTTAATTCACATAGATGTTAATGGAAATATATTTCAATTGGGAATAACAAAGGGTAATAATGCAAGAGAGAGGACAAAGGCTGTGAGTAAAAAGCTAAAAATTTCCCTGAAACTTTTTACTGATCTTAAAGATGTTTTAATTCCCGACAATGTCTTTTCTAAATTATGTATTTTCTATTGATGGAAATCTGACCACCACAAGCTAGTTAGCTATTAAACCAACTGGTCACATCACTAAACCTCCATAATAATAACTATTTAATAGCTAACTGGTTTAGTTATTAAAATGACACAGATGTACTGGACCCTGTAAAGCCTTTCCTGGTTGCTTCATCTCTTCCAGCTAGCCTGAGAATTCATAATGGAAGAATAAAAGGAGTTCAGAACATTGCAATAATGCTCTGTTCCTGCCTGAATTAATGTAGTGGCCACCTTTCTCTTCTGCAGCACTGAGTTCAAAGCTTGAGTCCATCAAAGGTAGATCAGAGAATTTTATGTTGTGCATCTATGTTAGTTTTCATTTGATGTTGTGCTGCCTTACCTTCTGTGTGTCCAAGATTATTTCAGTTACTGTAGAACACTTTCTACAATGTGCACCTCACTTGAATTTGCACTTTTCTCTCTGCTCTTTCTTCCTTATACAGGCCTTGCAGTAACTTTAGTAACAGACTCAAAAGGAAACTGCCAGAGCATCTTCCAGGATGGTTTTCCTGAGCAATCAGCTCTGATCTGCGTGCAGCACCACACGAACACCAGAGTCAGCACAAGGGACCTTCTGGAGCATGGTGGCACATGCCAAGCTTAAGGAATACAGCACAAGAGCATGGGTGACCTTGAGCAGAATATTGAAAACCTGATCCCTTTTACTGCGCACATTTTTATTTATTTTTTTAACTGGAGACTAAATTGAATTATTTCAAATTAAACATTAGCTTCCAAGCTGAAGATCTGCCAGTGGCCTGGTTACAGAAATCAGCCTCCTGCTCTTGCATGCTTTGTTTTTCCTCTTAACCTTCATTCTCTCTGTGTGCCATCTCAGCAAAGTTGTTTTATCCCTAGGAGGCCTCTTCCCTTCCCCTGGCTGCCGTGCTCCTCATCTGGGAATATTTGCTCTGGCTAAGTGCCAGCACAGTTCTTCTAGAGGAGTAACTTAGATAAATGCAAGACTTGGGTACAACTAAAATTCTTATTCAAAGTTTGGGACTGGATTAAGAGCGAGAACATGAATTTCCAAAATTCACATCCCAAAACTGAGGGAGTAGTTTAACTGGAATCCATTTAAATCTGTGACCTCGTGTCTGGAATGCTGCTGGAAACCACTGGAGGCCAAGAAAATCAGTTTAAATTTACCCACATTTAAGTTTCAGCACTTGACTTTCATTGCTCTTTTAGCATTCTAAATTTTTTAACAGGGTTCCTGTCTAACTAGACTTTGGTGTCACATCACCCTGAGAAGACAAATGCAAATTGATCTACCCCAAATAGTACAGAATACTCAAAATTTGGCAACAAATATCATGTAGGTACAGACAAGGCATTTCTGAGCATGAGAGACTGCCACCTGAAATGGAACCACTACCAAAGTGGTCCAGGCAGCTTCTGTTGTACTTTTGGACCTTTTTTTGACTTTTTAAAGGTGAAGCACACGCTTGCAATGTTCCTTTGGAGAACTTTTCATGTCTGGTTAGCAATGCCCCTGTAAATAACCAGCACTAGGGTAGAAGTGGGCTGGAGCCTGCTCTCCAGCACAGGAGGGAAAATTTTAACTCTCCTCCCCATTCCAGTTGTTAAATTGGCCCATTCTTCCTGATAATCTTTGCTGAAATCACAAGACCATGAAAGACTGCAGACTTCAAGACTGAGGGAAAGCTGAGACTATTGGAAAGTACTTAAGATCTAAAGGATGTTCACAACCAAAAAACAGCTCCCCCCCCCAGATATTGACATGAGAGTGGGGAGAGATTATCCAAGAGATTGCCCAGGAAAAAGTGCTGGGTGACTTTTACCTACAAGGAGTAAATAAAAGTGAAAATCTGAGTGTCTCGTTTTCTTCCATTCTCTTAACCTCCAAAATATTCTTCCTCAATCCCATCCTTCCTGGGACGGACTTAAAACACGAAAGTGCTCACAGGTTTGTAGGTGTGAAATCTGGGACTTTTAGGTAGTTGAGGTGCATTGTACATGGGTAATGACCTGAAAAATGACTCCCTCAACAGGAATGGCTGAGCCTTTTCCCAAGGGAACCCTGCTGACAGGGACAGCCTTGGACAATGCAGACAGAGAGGATGTCCTGAAGCTGAAAGCCTAAAAATAAATTCAGTCTCCAGGACTGAAGTGCAGAGGTGCATTCCTGATGGACAGGTGGACAGGATTATTCTTTCCCTGATGGTTTTTAAAGAGCTATCTCCAACATTTCAGTTTTGCTCCAGAACACCTGAAGACAAACCTTGTAAGGGAAGAAGGAAGTTTAGCCACACCTTCCAGCACCCCAGGAGTTTGGGATCAGTAATTATCATTCACCCAGTGAAAAATGGACTCTGGGACAGTCTGGTCCCTCACCACAGCACCAAGGCGAATTCCTCACCTCAGGCAGTCTCCACATTTTAATGCATCCTTTCAGCATCTTTCCTTCTTTTTTTTCCCCTTTAAGCTGCAGTTTTATTGCTTTTCAGTGCTAAAAACTATCAGCAATAACACTTAAAGCTTCCTAGAGAGATGAGCATTTCTAAAGCTTTTTTTGCATAAATATTAGCTTTATTGGAAAATAGTTCACTTAAACCAATCAGATCAACACACACCAAATTATTCTAGTTTAAAAAAACCAAAACCAACTAACCTAAAATGCTTTGGAAGATAATCTGCTTCAGTTACAGTAGCAAACACATCATGGCAGCCTGAAACAAGTACTTGGGGTGTCATCAGCTGACAATCAATTCATGTAAACACAGAAAACACCCCGAAATATTTGTGTTTATCAATGTACCTGGAGTACACAGAACTGTGTTGTTTTTCGGGGTTTTTTTGTAAAAACTGTATAGAAATATGCACAAAACATTGGTTTACATATAATTACAAGTTATGGAGATGTTTATATGATGGTTCATGCTTTTATCCATATATTTCGATTTACAGTGTGCTTTAGAACTAGAACTTTCTTAGATGTACATTTTTTTTTTCTTCACATTCAGGATAACTGCACTAGAAATATGCACACACACAAGTCAAATCTTTAATGGTATCCAGAACTCCACAGAAGCTGCATTCTTATAGCAGCTGCAGAGATCAGGGAAAGGCACCAATTATCTTAAGAGAACAAGACAAGACCACAGTTAAATTTTTAGATCTAAAAGGGAAGCAAAACCTAAGATTAGAATGTTGTTACTAGAGAATTCATAAGGTATCAAAATAACGAAACAACTCTTCTCTGAATCAACATAAATATACATTTTGGGTTTGTTGTTTGCAAGTTTAGGTCACACTTAAATCTTCATTGAACAACCGGACCACGAGAGCCTCAGCCTAACTTCAACCTTGAAGGAAGGAAGGTGCATAAACACGTGTGTGTATTTTTGTTCAGAACTGTTCTGAATGCAGTTAATGCCACCGCACGTCAGAGCCAATTCAGCGCTCAGCTCTGACTCACGGGATGCGATCTGCCATCACGCTGTTGGTGGGGTTTATTTCCATTTTAATAACCTTTTCTTACTTATCTGCACAGCTTTTGGTAACCTGTAGCTCTAATGCTGCGGCTCAGCCTGCTCACAAGCCATGTCATGTCCTTTCCAGACGTGTCCTTTAACAGGACTGCTCCACTTTAAACTGCCCAATAAAGACAGTATTGCCTGGAGGATGGAGCAGAGAGCTCCACATCCATGGGAAGACATGAAAAAGCTGGAACTGGGAGCTTTAGGGAGAGTAAGAAATGTGTTTTGTAACTCTGGCAGTAGCTGAGAGCTATCTATGGGAGGCTGTACGCAGTCCCAGCCGTGGGGGCCTGGGGAGGTCCCCGGGCAGTGCCAGCTCACAGTGCCACTGCCCAAGGCCCTTCCTGTGGGAGCAGCTGCGCTTTGCCAGGGCTGAGCACGCAAAACCAACGGGGAGATGCTCACAGACACACAGGGGCCGAGACTCCAGCCTGGAAACATTCCGGGCACAGCTACATCCTACAGGAACACCGCTAACTCATGCACTTCTGCTGCAAAGGAATACACAGCGCAAAGTTAATAACTACAGCACCCAAACAGACACACAACACCCCCACGCCTGCCTGGCTCCTGGGACAGCTCCCTGACAATGGCTACACTTCATCCCAGTAACAACCCGGACACTGGACACCAAATCCATGGAGAAACTTCAGGAGAGCTCGACACCGACTGTTAGAGAACAGAGACGAGACACGACAGAGATGGGGAAGCCAAGACTGTACACAAGCTTAGTGTTCACACTGCTTCATAAATCTGTGAAAATCATTTAACTACAAAACTTTAGGTAGAAAAATAACCGTAGATCTTGTCTACACATGTTATTAACATGGACTATTATTAACTGTTTAGTCAAGATACAGTGCAATACCTCTTTGAAACAATATGCAAAGAGTCCAGAGAGATAAAGAGCAAGAGTACCTCATTCCTGGCATTTTATAGTAACGTGGTATGGAATAGTTATCCATGGAGGTAAGTCAGAACAGCTACTGTACTTCCAAATGGAACCCAACTTAGTTCATGGTAACTTTGAGCACAACCAAAGTCCTTGAGATGAGGCAAGCCAGAAGCAACAGTTATCTAGACCTCAAGGAACTTTTCCTAAGCCTTCAAATACAAATCTTAAATATGATCACAGCATTTTCATCCAATAAAAGAATAAGCCAAAGAAAGAAAAATAAATGTAAACCAAGTTTATTTTGCTCTTAAGTAGTGTTCTTTAAGCACTACAGCATGGTAAACAATGTAAATTAGTATAAGTCATCTCAAAAGCCAGTTTTTTTTTTTATTTTATGAGTTGTTAAAAAGATGCAGCCTATTCTAACAGGATAAATATTTTAACCATTTCACTTCGAGTTAATGAAGGCTCACAAATGAGCAACACTCCTCATTGAGGAAAACAAAAAGCTGTTGTCGACAAAGCGACAGCACACACACAAAAACAAAAGAACTGTGTAAAAATAACTAACTGTACTGTGTTCCCATACTCTTTAGAAGTTGCTTTACAATGGGATGATATGCACATGATCTTGCTGCAAACTTGCCATACAACTTGCAAATACACGTAGCCTATAGCCTTACCACTCAGTCCAGAAAGCTGCTAACTGCTCAGAACAAACGCAGCACTAGAATCCTCTGCTTAACAATTAATTCAATCTGCTTTACTCTTTACCTTTTCTCCTAGACTGCAGGACAGACTAGAAAGAAAATGACTCCGAATTAAAAATCGATACTCTTACAGGAAATTGTATTGTTTTGCAATATAGTCTTTTACAAGTTACGTTTTGCCTATTTTCCCCTTAGCCACAAAATGGGCATGAAGTAATTACTTTGAAAATGCCTTAATTTTCAACTTCATGCAAATCTAAATAAAGATGACCAAACAAAAGCTTAAACAATGGAAGGATATTTCACAGAAAATTTCTTATACAAAAAACACATAAGAAAAAGGGCCACTAGGTGACATTTTAATTTACAAATTGGCATCATTTTGGTCAACAAATATCCAAGTGCTGTTTTCTTCTATCACAACAAAGTAGCTGTACAGAAAGAAAACTGCAAAACTTGTTTTATTTTTGTTTTTAATCGCACATCTCCTCAGGAATTTCATGTGGATTAAGGATGCCAGGTACAGACATCTGAAGTTTATGCTTCTCCTCTTGAGCCTGCCGAAGGGCTGTTTCTCTCTCCTCCAAGAATAAATCTGATGTGTCTTCACCTGCAAATTCCTGGGATAATTCACACAAAAACATCAGTTTATTGTCAAGCGCTTAAGGCAGAGTAAAAGCCTCCAATATTATACAGGAAACATCTTCCCTACCTGTTCCTAAGGTCACAATTAATATAAAGCAGTGTTTAAAGATGTTCACCATGTGTTACACACTGGGATGCCAAACCCAGCATCTGGAGTGTATCACCATTAAAGCAGAACCATTACAATTCTAAAATACTTGACAATTGCAGTCTTAAAACGAGTTAACAAACTATTTCCTACAATCTTATAATTCCAACATCTTTAGAAAAAAATAGAGGCATAGCATTAGTGTAGTTAATTTGAAAACTGGTCCCAATTCCAAGCAGAATGGAAAAACTTATTTCCCATTAGATTTAGTTTTGCAGTTGTCCTAAGACACAAGGATTGTGTGAACAATGTAAAACATAAGCAAAGACATTCAAAGACAATTTATGAAATTACATCCCTGTGAAAAAGGTTCCATGAACACCATGGACACCACTCAGTCCCACAAACCATTGGACAGAGTTCTCACTGCATTTTAAAAAGATGCAAAATAACTTCTATTTGTCAATCGAACACTGACTCTACACTGTCCAAAAGCTTTCCAACTATATCCTGCTGAGAATTGTTTTAGATTTCTTGAGAAAAGCATGCCCAACATACCTTGATTTGGACCAGGAAATCCCTTAGGTGTTCCTTGAAGGCAGGAATATCCTGGTTTAAACTGAAGAGTCCTGTTACGAACAGCTTAACCTGGGCACTAACAGCAAACACATCAGTTAGAATTCCAGGAAGAAAGACCCCACTGAGAAGCATTAATGAATCATGGTGAACTTACTCTTGCAGGTGAGGAAATGCAGATTTGAGGAGATTAGCCACATACTCCTGAATAAACATTTGGTTATTCACTGGATTTCCAGGGTTTAAAGGAGTACTTATTTTTCCCTCTTCTACCAAGTTGAACATGTAGGCAAGGATTGACGCATGCATTGTCAAACCTGCACAGATCAAAGCAGACACACGCAGTTGTTATTCAGAACAGGGTGTGTTACATTATTTTGATGTTCAGAGGGGATGGTTTGCACCACCTGCCTCACACACAGGCACGTCCTCACCTGCAGTGTGCGAGGTGTCTGTGACCACGGAGAAGATGTGCTGGAGGATATCGCAGAAATACGTCTGATAGAAACTCTGGGCTGCCGTCTCCTCCTGTGCAACATTCTGGAGTAGGGTATAAAGGATCTGCAGCCCTGCAGAACAGGCATTAAAAAACGGTGACCGAGAGAAGAATATTCCAACAGCTGAGAGATTTTGGCCTTTTTCAAAGCAACAGGAATATCCCAAGGTATCCTGATGAAGAGCAGGATGTCCAGCATGGCACATGTGATGGGTTTGTGAGGCACTGCCCCGGGCCGGCACTAGGGGGCACTGCCTCCCACACATGGCACGCCCCTTCTGCTTCATTATACTGTCATTTGCATATCATTAGCATTTAGAGCCAATCACACCATTTGATAAGCAAAACACTCTACCCAGACAAGCGTTGGCTATTTAAACAAGGAAGGGTGTTTTAATGTTTAGATTTAAATGGAAACTTTAATTACTTTACTTGGTGCAATACAACTGAAAAACATTTTTTTCTCCCCATCCCTAAATGGCCAAAAGAATCATTGATTTCACAATTTTTTGTGGCACCATTTTAAGCTACTGCATGTGTTCAGCCATTTCAGAAGAGTGCCAATGCTCACATGGCAAAGAAAGCAAGTAGAAACTAATAGTGCTCTCTTCCAGCTACAGGAATGAAACAACAACCAAACATCACAGCCCATCCATAGATCCCTGGCTGATACCTTGAAGGTGAGACAGAGTTCTATCCTTGTGCAAATGCAGAATCATGTGAACAATATGCTAAGTTTGATTAAAGAAAAAGAACAGCATTCTACCAGAAAATCTCTGATCTGTATCAAACACTTCCATTTACCTGTATCTGCAACGTTTCTCATTGTGTGTTTGAAAGCCCAAATAATAGAATCCAGGACAAGTTTGAACTGTGCAGGTGGAATGGCCAGGAAGGCTGGGAAGCAGTGAGAATTTACAGCTTGGAGTAGCAAGAAGAAGTTTGTTCTGTGTTCAGGATATTCTTCGAAGTCCTAGAAGGGAAAGGGGGAAAAAAAGCCAAGTCTCCTTAAGTTCCATCACAGCATCTTCCATTAAACAGACCAAGTCCGTACATACTGCACACTTACTGAGGAAATACTTGACTGAGCAGTAGTGTTCTTACACTTTTATCAATTTTAGCAGTTAGTCCTACACTGACATTTGACTTCTGCTTGCAGAAGTGCAACACTCCAAGGCCCCAGAAAAATTAATAACAGCTTAAATCAAGAGCTAACCAGAGAAATGAAAAGCAATTTAAGACATCTAACTAGACAGCTCAACTATAAACCAAGTACACTCGTTTGAGCAGAAATTTCAACAAATGCCACAAATGTGCTCTCTGATTGGAAAAAAACCCACGAATCACAAGATCCCACACGTTGCAATGATGCTCACAGGAAGATGTCTTATCTCAGGTTTTAAATTATAAATACCTTGTTGATCATGTTTAATGTGCACTCAAATACAGCATCGAAAATCTGAGGTATTTCAGCGGTGATGTGTCCCCCCAGCTTGTTGACAATGATAGCCATGGTACTGAGCACCTCGGGCTCCCGAGCGGCCGGCACGTTCCGCTGGTAGTCGATGAGAACTGCATCCAACAACGGAGGAACAAAGTTTTCAGCTACCTGGTTGGAAGAGTAAGCCAGGTTATAGCAGTGCAGCTACTGAGCAAAGTCTCCAGCACAGTTTGTAGCCAAGTTCCTCCTTCAGTTAGAAGTGACACTTTTCCTAAGGAAGTTGAAGTTCCCGTACTCTGTTCTCCATCTTAAATCTCCTTGACTTCCTTTGAGGTTACTCTCAGCTAAAACCAACTGAAGTATTTCAAACATTGCTCAGGCTTATCTCTTATAATTCCACTCCCTCCATTACATTTTACACACCTCCTGAAGTGAGTTCCTGTGACCAACAACTGAACACAAAGCACAGTTCTTCCCAAATCTGTCTTAGGAGCTATTTGTAGAAAATGCATCCACTTACCATCTGCGGATCATTGGACCTGCTCACCCAGCCAGAAATTAATTTTAAAGTTTCCCTTTTTACAGTCCTCATACTTCTAATCAAGGGCTGCTTTGTTACCATTTCACCTAGAAAATTTTAAAGCTTCAGTTAATTGCGTGAGGTGTCCAAAAAAAAACCAAAAAAAAAACCAAACAAAAAACAACCCCACCCCAAGAAAAACAAAAAAACCCCCTTGATATTAATAGAACAGAAAATACTTGATTTTTATATCTGAATGACAAAAACCATTAAAAACCTCCTTTTTCTTTAATCTTTGCCGGTTGTAAAAGCATTCTCTGAGGCAACTGCAATCACAGCAGTTGCTGCTCAACGAGTTCACCAGGCCCACAGCCCCAGCAACTGCTTCCTCAACTTCACTGTGTCTGGCAATGATGCACTCTGGCCATTAGATCAGCTGAATGAAAAGCTAGTGATTTCTCTGCCAGTCTTATTCTGAATTCCCAGAAGCTACTTCAAGGTAAACCAGCTGTGCAGTTACCAAGCTGCATTTAACATTCCAATTTCCAGATCCATCCTTGTGCACTGGCCAGAAAACTGGGCACAGCACAGGATTTAGCAACTGACTCATTTCATCTTGTAATGAACTACTACAGAAGCACATTCTACTGAGATGCCACAGGCCCTAAGTTAGCTGGTAAAAATAAAGGAGGTAATTGAGAATTCCTTCTGTGATTGCAAGCCTGGTTTACCACGACTTTCAGGCATCTTCTCTCGTTACATTTCTGTGAGACAGCCTTGTAGCAGCACAGTCTCATCCCAAAACCCTGCTGACATCTTCTGAAGGAATGAATGAGATGCTATTTACAGACAGTCCTTTAATACTCAAAACCAGAGTAGGCTGAAAGAACACAGGCTACACTGCATCTCAGCAAGATGCTTATTAATTCCAAGTAAGCATCCCTGGTGTTCTGCATTCTCCTAAACTTGCTTGTTTATAGATGTTTCTTCCTCCTTCTAAAGTTGGGAGTTATTTGAATACAACATCTGTTAACAACCAAAGATTTAAGTGAGCACTTTCAGTCCTTCTCCACTCTCCCAAACAGTAAAACTGGGATGTTTGCTGAAACCTAATAGCAGACACTGCTAAAACCCATTTGCAGGGAGAATATGGAATTTCTTACCATTAGCCTGAATAGCTGCAGAAATATTTTCACTTAGGCACTTGTACACATTCAGCATATCTAAATAAATTCTTCCAAGCTGAATCACGAAGGGGTGGCCAACTGCTTTACACGCTCGTACATTGGTTTTCAGAATGCTACCAAGCTGCTTAACTGTTTCAGGATCCTTTAGAATATCAACATTCTGTGAAAAAAAATACAGTTCATCTTCATTACTGAATACAACCACCCTTTGGCTTTCAATAAAAAAGCCTAAGTTTAAACAGTTTATTTTATACACTGCCTTAAAGAACAGATCACTCAAATTTATGGACTTTATTTTATAGAGATCCTGCAGTTTATTTCATGGCATTTGCCACTACCTCCAACAGAGTCAGGATAAAACTTTACTTCATTCTGCTTTTCCACAGAATTATTTTTGCTGCAGTGCTACAAGCATTACTCTAAAGAAAGAAGAAAAGCTAAGGAGATTAAGAAGTGGAAAACAGATAGAAGGGAATGCAGTATGTTCTTGGGAGAAGTCAGGGTAGGAAAAGTAACTCAAGCTTGCTTAAGTTTCAGGGCCTTAATTAGATTAACTGCAAATGGATTGTCTCTCGTGAAGTGCAAGACTGTTGTTCTTTAATATGTAGAGATAGAAGTATTTTCAAAAGACTGAAGGAAATAGAAGATAAAGTAAGAAAAGATGTACTTTAGGAGAATGGTGGGAGAAGAAAGGAAGAACAGTGAACAGTATTTTTAGCATTTTAACTTTTCTGCTACCCAAAAGCCAAGTGAAAGGGAAGCATGAGAAAAAAATACTGCAATGAATTCTGTACAGTAACAGATTGTACTGTAAATCAGATTTAAACAAGTATTTCTTTTGTCATGGAAGTCTCCTCTCCAAAAACAACACCTTCATTGTCACATCAATCTCTGTCTTAGCCATCATATAACCAAGTCCAGCCCAACTCTGTGCACTTAGTGGGAAAAATACAACCAGGGGAGGGCAAACATTTAGCAGGGTTTTTGACCTGAACACAGGACACATTAAAACAGAAGAACTCACCTTTGTTGCTTGCTGAATGATGCTGTCCCACACCTGGTTGGGCAGCAACATGTACTTTTCTATCAGATGCTCCTGCACAGTCTGGTCTGTCTGTGCCCCAATCATGTATCCAACTGCTTCATAAAACGTGTGCACCTGAGGGGAAGCAGCACCACAGACACCGAGGGTAAAAAGGACCAAGGAAAATCTCCATTTTGCCAGACACACTTGAACTGTGCACTGGCTCCCATCAATCCGGGAAGTATCTTTTTCCAGGTGCCAGATCCACTCTGCCTGAAGTTCCACTGCATTGGTGCAGGTGCACACTACTCTCAGTTCATGAGCCATGCCCTTCCCAGACAGATTTCCCCTTCCTTTTTTGGAAAGGACTAGATTTTGGATTTTCCCTTTTGGGACTGTTCCTCACTCCCTCCTTCCCAAATACAAGAGCTGGAGATATATACTGTCACAGTAGGATATTGCTCTTTCCCAAAGCAGCATCCCCAAGTTACATGCAGTGTCTTTTTGAAGACATTCCAGAAATCAAAATTCCAACTAAATCCACTTTAATTCTCCTTCTAAACATTCCAACTGACATCTCGATCATGGCATTCATACCCTGACACTGTCCCTAGCAAAAACTAAAGAATATAACTCAACCCTTGCAAAACACCCCTACATTACAACAGGAAGAAACTGTGCATTAATATTTAGGAATTATCCACAACCCCAAATCGAACCTACCTGTTGTGGCTGAAGGTCACAGATGATTGTGTTAATATTGTTCAGGATTTCATCAATAAATGGCATGACCTCTCCCACCTGAACCTGGACAAAGTGTCGGCGGCATTTTTGTGCTATTTTTATGAAGGTATCACAAGCCATGTCCTGGACGCCATCGTGGGTTTCTAAAGGAAATCAAGGCAGTTACTGCTTTGTATTTTTTCCCCTCTATATATAGGCCTCTTTTTTTTAATAATTAAAACAAACTTTAAAAAGCAGGTAATTACCATGCATAAATTCAAACAGCTTGTTGACGACTGTCTTCAAAAATTTCCAGTGAGCTCTCAAAAACCGTGGGTATTGACCTACTATGTACATTATATTTGATGCAATAATGGCTTTGTTGTCCTTTCCTCGCTTTTGTTCACAGAGTCCCAGGAGATCCTACAACACAACAGATTCTTAAGTTTCCTCTTCAAGTTTGTCTAGTTCCATTAATAGCATTACAAGCACAACATACTATAAGCAGCTATATTAAAGATGGGTGTCACAGTTAAGCTCAAAATCCAAATAAAGAAATAAAACCCCAAACAAGTGTGTTAAGATTGGGGTGATGCAATCATTTAGTTTCATCCAAACCCTGATCACTGTGTTTTGAACTACAGAATCTCCATTTTAAATTATAACTAAGGATTCCTGTAGGGGGAGTTCAACAAGCCTTATAGTACTCAATACTGGCGGAATAGCTGATAGATAAAAATAAAGACTACACATCAAATAAAAGAAATTAAACTACATCTTCTGTATGACTTTAAACTAAATATTTTGTAAGAATCTTTGTATGACTTTCTAAAGTCTGTTACTCTTGTAAAAATATTATCCACATATTAACCAAACTTAGGAGTTTGATCAATGAATATACAGATATAGCGTAAGAGCAAGGTGGTAGGCTAGTTACAGTCATGGGTTACTTTGCCATTTCATAAGCAATCTCTTTCCATCTCTTCTGCATCCCCAAGGAGTAAATTTCATCCTAAATTAAATTTTATCTGATGAAAAGGCTAATTGGATCAATGCATTGTTCATCACTAACTTATTCATCACCTCCAAATTCAGGACGTAAGATTTCCCATTTATTCTTATCCACCAAGGCAGCTTTCTAAGATCACAGAGCAGTATTTCTGCCCACTTGGTTTTCTTCAGCAGGAACTGAAGTGTGACCAAGCTGTTAGTTCTGCCCCACCATACCTTAATTACTGTAACCAGGAACCTCTTTTCATCTTCTTCGTGCATGGCGCCGCTGATGGAGCCGATAGCCCAGCACAGGGTGTTCAGATTCTTCCACGACCACTCGGTGCCATTCACTTGATTGTGAAGCTTTTCAGTCATAATTCGTTCCGTGTCTGCATAATCCAGATGTGTGAGATAAACTGAAAGACACCAACGAGGAACGTTTGAAAGCAGTAGCCTGGGATCTCAACTCCGTAAGCACTTACATAAAAACCTACTGAACATCTCAGGTAAAAGTGTAATGTTTCCTTCCTCAAGTCATGACTGCATGAAGTAGTAATTCAGGCAGAAATAACTGAGGCAGAAATTTGTTCCAATTATTTTAAAGGTGGACAATAAATTTTATTGAAAATTTAAGCTCTAAGGGATCTCAACAAAACAGCACATGCAGGTGATGTGAAAAGTCTAAATCAATGCATGTCCCACGTGACACCAAGGCAAATTTTTATCAAAAGGCATCTGTACTGGTGGTCTGTAGGGAATATTGGATTGGCTGCCTAGGAGGGACATTTATAGTGTGTAAGCCCACACATTTTCTTCAGCTCTGTATTTTAGTGTCGCCACATTTGCTGGTTGCAATTAGCCACGATTAAAGTGGAGCTGATGCTCCTGAACAGGTCTAGGTGGAAGATTCAGGTATCACAACTCAGTCACTTACATCAGCCCCTAATAGGATTACTGTCTCCAATATAAAACTCTAAATCCCAGCAAGTCAAGAGCAATTTACAGCTAGGTTCAGAAATAGATTTTTACTGTACCACAGAATACAGCTTCCACCACATTCTCCCCCGTTTTTTTTCCTCCAAGTGAATCTTATAGGTAACATAACATAAGCAATAAAAACCTGGCCTGCATTTTCATATAAATAATCTTGTATCTGGCAATACAGTTTAGGCTCAGGACATACAGTAATTGTTTCATGAAACAAAAATGGTTTTCACATTCTACATGCAAATGTATTAAAACAATTAATTTAACACTGGCTATACCTACATCCCAAGCAGAAAGGTGAGAATAAAAATGCTCACTACACCCACATACGCTTTGTATCTCACAAGCCTTCCAACACACACATTCCAAGTGCAACCTGCTCCTGAACACTCAGTGTTCCCATGTACATTTGAGGAAATAAATTTAATATTGAGGGTCTAATGTCCTGAATATCTGACAACTCTACTCCCTTTGCTCCCTCAAGTTACAATTAGGACTCTGGATATTTTTTCCTGCCTCAAAAAGCTCATTAGCACTGCAATACCTAAGGACAAAAATTAAGTAGTGTATTACTACTCCATCAGGTTATAAAACAGTACATGCCTCAAACAGGAAACTTCAGAGCAGCCACTGACTCCTCCCTTTGCAGTCTGTGTAGTAGTCCTTGCTGATAACCATTTCACCCACACAATAATTCAGATCCCAAGATAACACACTGTAACAGTCTGATGCAGCTGCACAGACCCACAGCACACAGACTGCAGCCAGTTCACTTACCCAACGTTTCTCTCATATTTTTATACAAGTTTATGGAATCCGTATCCTTCATGAATTCCCGAACTACCTCTCCTTGATCGTTTTCCACAACCAGGACTTCTTCAGGCTTGGCCATGCGGCTGACCATGAGCAACCGAACCTGGGGGAAGTTAAAACTCCATCAGACTCCACCAGCAACATTCTCCCAGCTGCACAAATGTCTCCAGAGCACTCTGCTCAGGCAGCCTCACCCACAGAACGGTTATATCCAGCCGTACAGAAATGTCAGCTAACAAGCCAATAACGATAGAGCCTGCTGACTTCTCTCCCTCCAATGAATAAGCTGAGTACTTAAAAAAAAACCCCAACCTATGTAGTATTTACACTATGCAGAGCTCCAAAATGCTTCTGTCATAGTAGGGGTATTTTAAGGACCACTTTTGCAAAAGACACACAGGTTATCATCCAATTCTAACACTCCAGCTTTTCTGTCCGCAGAAACTGTTTAATACAGATTCATTTCTAAATTAAGTATCTTAAAGCTGAAGCAGCACATTAATACTATTACATACTTGTATCATCCTAAAGTATTTTCACAGTGATTATATAACTAGAGTTGAATTAACTATCAGTTACTCTAAGATAAGCTTTCCTATATCACTCCTTACATGAAGGAAAATCTCTAATTCACAAACAGAACCTGAATGTTTACAGTGCCTTCACTTGAACAAGGACTACCTTGGACAAAACAGGCAAATAAAGCTGTCTCCTTGGAGGAACATCGAAGTGTTGACTCCCCGAAAGCAGTGGAGAAGCCGACGTTGAGAACGGACTTTCCCTGTAGAGTTCAGCAGCTAAGTGGTTCCAATACTCCAGGCAAATCTTGAAAATTTCAGTTTCTTCAACTTCTGATACCAACAACATGTAATGAAGAGCCTGGAAAAGAGTGGTTTAAACACCCAATTAGTGAGTATATCTGCAGATCAAACCACATTGCTTCAAGGTCAGTTTTCCAAATCCTGACAAAATGCCAAATTAATCTGAGAGTTTGGAACAAGAGGCATTAACATTGCAATGACATTACTTACAGGTCAGAGTTGTGACTGGGAGAGCAACTCAAAACCAAGGACTCCTGTCACTTATTGTTATTTTCAAAGTGTTTGTATTCTTAAATCTGAAATAGCCTAAAGACATTTCAGAAATGCCATCACCAAACCAGCCTGTTTGTTAATTATCAAACCCACAGCCTCTGGAGCTTCTGCAAGGCATTTTCAGAACCTCAAAAAAGCCTCACCAGCTGGTGTCAGTGATTGCTATTCTCAAGACTATTGCTGCCACTTTGTTCTGGATCCTTTGACCCTGGAACACTGCTCTTTTGCTTTCAGAGAAGTCATCTACCAGAACATTTTCAACTTCTTTCCTGAAAGACCAGCCAGAGCAGGCTGAGCAGGCAAAGCCGCTGATGCAATTCTGACAAGGCTCAGATACCAACCAGAGAAATTAAAACTACACAGGAAAACCTTTCTTGCCTAAGCTTATTATGCAGTCCCTGGTGAAAGATATCAAAGCAATTGCCCATTAGTGAACAGAGTGAAATTATAAAATCTGAAGATATTTTCATAGCTTAGGCAGTCCAACAACTTAGAGCATTTTGAAAGGTAAAGACCTGATTCAGCATCTCCACCTAGAGTGTCAAAAGAGGGACTCGGGACAGCCATACATTGATTTTTAACATCAATTTCTCTTGGTAATTCCATTTTAAAAAACTGGTGTCGATTCCTCTGCTAGTCTACAGAGATCCATTGAATCCATGGAACAATTTCAGGAGAATTGTTACATCCAAAGTGCAGGAATTAACAGGTTAGAATGGCACATAGCTTTTTAAAGTAAACCTGTACTTATGTTCTATTATACCAGCGTTTACAGGAAGTTGAATTTGCAACCATTTTAGGCAGGCATAAGAAGTTGGTTACACATTTCACCAATCTACACAAGACTGGAAGTCTTCAGAATCCAGTTTTGTAAATATCTGTTTTACACAGTTCTTCCTAGTACAGCCTCAGTTTAAGTAGAAACTTGAGCTTTGAGCTGTGTGCCCCTGATTCCCACTGATTCTAAAAGCTTACTACCTGCAAATTCAGGAATTGTCTGGAACTGTTACCAGCTGCTCTACTGAAAATAAAAAAGTGATACTTCTCTGAGTCCATATTCTAAATGAGGTACAGTTTGATATTTGCAGCTTATTCTATTAATATACTTTTTTGTTTTGTAGAGGGCTACCTCCAGAAGATCTTGACAACACTGGCTGGAACATACTGGAATTCAGATGGGCACACTGGATTACAGCTAATCAACCTGCAAAATGTACTCCCCCCTCCCAATATACCTGGTCTCCAGGTTTAAAAATTGAGGTGGTGTTTTTCTGCCCCTGTCCCAGGGCAGTTCCTCAGCCTACAACCTCCAAACCTGCACAGGGTTTGATTCTGCACACAGATGGTTCAAGGGACAACTTCCATTCCCTTGGAGTAGAGCAGTAGCAAAAGAGTCACCATAGAACAGTTTAATCCCAGCAAAATTGTTATTCACAACTAAAACAACACAACAGGAAACCCTAATAATTACAGCATGAAGCAGCACCCTCAGTGCTTCAACATTTCCAACCCTTCGTTCTTATCTCAATCTCCAGTATTTGCCACAATCCCGGTGGTTTTGCTGTCAGTGTCCCTTGGCAGGACTCTGCCACTGGCACACACAGTCTTTATTACACAGAAAGTCTCATCCTTGAGGATTGTTTAAAACTTCTCAGTTGGGAAATGGCAAACTAGACAAGAAGCTACATGAGGAAGGAGGAGCTGGCCTACAGCATGTGCTGGACCCTAGAGAGTATCTCTGGATACTCAGTGAAAACACAGACTGGATGGACTCATAGCAACACACATTCTTCACGTGAGAGTTAAAGGGAAACAGGTAAACCCATGGAAAAAGAATATATTCATTTACTTTGAAGCACTTTTTGACACATCCATGGAGGAAAAACTAAGAAGAGGGTGAGACAGAGTTAAGGTTTCAGACATTGCATTGGTAAAGGGTCACTGAAAACAGGATCCCATTGAAGCATACTAGGAAACAAACCTCTTGAGGGGGTTTTGTATTTGTGACTTCAGGTTTTTTCTCTTACCCACTTTAAGTAGAATGATCTAGAAATTCCATTAATATCACATCCTTTGAGCATGAGAACACACCTGCTACATTTCTAAACCAGATGAATCAAGCCACTTACCTCCATTAGTGTTTCCCTCAGATTTAACCTTTTTTCTATAAGTAGACCATGCTCCTTGAGGAAGGTGCAGAGGAACAAACTGAGATTCTGAATGAAGTTCTGTTCATCATCTTTTCCATTTGAGTATGCAAGTCGGATGTTGGTATTTAAAGGAAGCATCTAACAAAAAGAAATCATCAAGAATTTCCCATTTTATACAGAACAACTACATTGTATTAACAAGTATGTTGCTGTTTGTTTTTTATGAAGAACCTTCAAGATGGATCAACATTGCCAAGAGAGGTAAAGTCTGTTAAAAAAAACCCCTTCACCCATCCACTTATGATATAAATACACTGAGGAAAGGACTCATGTACCTGAATCTGAATTGCTCAGAGGGGAATCATCAAATTATATAAATTTGATGTATAGCTTTTCATGAGAAAATTTTTCTATCTGTTCCAAAAATTAAGAAGAAACTTGCAGAAGTTAGGTCACCTTAGGTCTTGAGACACATAGTTCACATTTCCCCATGAGACAGCCCAAGTGATCAAAATATTTCTTAAATTAATCAAATCAATAGAACAGGAATACAGCTGCAATCAAGTTCAGAAAAACACACTTGGCATCTTCTGATCAAGCCACAAATACCAAAGAATATTTTTTCCTATCAAGAGCTCCATAATGAACATAACCCTGTAAATACAACTTTCTACAGAAATGGATTTTGTGATATGAAATTCAAAGGGAGATTTCTGAAAAACATTTACCTGTTTTAACTGCATCATGGTCAGTGTAAAAAGTGTTACAAACTGTTCTTCATACTGGCTTACACTGACACCTGCAATCTCTGTGAGGCACTTCAAAGAGACATTTCGAAACATGGGAACATTTAAGAACTGTTGAGGGAAGAAAAAAAAATAAAGAGCATTACAGAAGTGTTGTACAGCTTTTCTGCAACTTGTATTTAAACTTAAGAGCTTTTGTGTTTTTTTTCCCAAGAGTACCTTGTATATTAGTGTGCTGATTAACTTGGTCTCAAATATATATCCCAGAGGAATCCAGTTCAGGAATCGTAGCAAAGTTTCCAAAGTTGCATGGACTAAGGGAGCGTTTTGGGAGTTTTCCTGTAAATGACCATTTAGAGTTTACGACATTGTGACACTGTTAGGCACAAAGGGGGGGGGG